>CM028752.1:647500-1107138 GCA_016801395.1 Leptodermis oblonga
GAAATGAACTTAAAGCTAGCAGAAAGCAATGGAAGGAGATAGAATACACAGAGCAATTGCTGTGACAATTAATGACCTCTGACTTATCTCTTCCTCTGTGTGTAGGAAAAAAAGTGAAAGGGTGAATTACATTTACCTCCCCTGAAGTTTTGTTAATTATAAATAAGTCAATGTAGTTTCTAAAATTACAAATAATTCTATGTGATTTGGTCATAATTATAAAATCGATCTCTGTTAGTTATGGCTGAGAGCGTACACAAACTTTATTCACAAAAATTTAGGATCTGCTCAGTATTAGTTTGAGCTTATTTATTCAATAAATAAACTAACACGAGCGGAAGTTTAGACTCGATTATTTAATAAACGATAACAGTTTGAGTGCTCTAAATCTCGATGTGGCTCAGCTCAATATCACCTTTATTGTTAGTGAAAATATAAATACAAATAAACACAAAACATAACAAAAAAAAATTGAATAGTTCAGACATGTAATTGTAATTTTCATAATTATAGGGACTTATTTGTAATATGACCAAACCTCGGGGAGGTAAATGTAAGACCCCGTCGTTTCTCGTCCTAGTTTGATAGGTATTTTGTTATATCGTTAGTGTTTAAACTCAGTTATGTATAATTATAAAGTTTGGAGATTTTCTAAGATCATAAAATCTTATGGTTTAGATTTATATGTTTTGGATTTAACCTAGAAATTTTGATGTTTAATTTAGAATTAAGATATTAATTTAAATAAAGAATTATGTTTAAGGATATATGAAAATGAACATATAAGTTGAATTTTGGTAATTAGGGAATAAAAATAAAGAAATTGGAAATTAATGGAAAAATAAGGGACCATCGGTTTTGCCCGATTGGGAAAGGGTAAAACCGATTGTCCTAGGGTTGAAAACTGGTTTTACCATATTAAGACCGGGAAAAACCGATTGTCAAACGGTTTTACCATATTAGAAAATGGAAAAATCGATTCCACCACTTCCCGAAACGGTTCTACCGGCTTCTAAACTGGTAGACCCGATTTGAAAAAGTAGAAAAAAGATCTCACTGACCTCCAAACGGTTGTAACCGATTTGGAAAATGTCACAACCGATTGGAAATGGAATAAATCGGTTAAAACCGATTTGAAGATGGGAAAAACCGATTGGAATCGGTTATAACCGATTCTTTGCTGGAATTGAAAAAAATAATAATAATTCAAGATAAGATCGAGCATTTTGTCTCATTAGGCCTTTTTGCCTATAAATACTCCCCCCTTAACCATTTTCTTCACCCAAAATTCTGCCAAAATTCCAAACCAAATTAGAAAAGCTAGAAAGGAGGAGAAAGAAGGAAGGAAGAAGAAGGAGAAGGAGGAAACAGAAGGACAAGCTAGAAGAACAAAGCTTAAAGCTAGGATTCGATTTTGGAGCCGTAGATCCGGTGTTAGAAGGAATTCGGAACGTGCCGGTAAGGAATTCAACGGATTCTTTCAGTTGATTTTAAAAAATATTGCATAGTTTTCAAGTTTTAAGAATTCTTAAGAAATTGTAGATTTTGATCTTGTTGTTAGCATGGTTAGAAGGTGTTAGTAATAATGCCTATATGTTGTTGGATTGATTTTACACAAAAGAAAATAAGAAAAATGGTTTTTAGAAGGATTTCTAGCAAGAAACCGGAAAAAACTTGGAAACCAAGTTTGCTGGGCGATCGATCGGTTTTACCCGATTGTAGATCGGGGAAAACCGATTGTCATCAGTTTTGACTGATTGAAAATCGGTTAAAACCGATCCAAAATAGATTTTACTGATTTTCAATCGGGAAAAACCGATTGAGGTGTAATATGTTATTTTCCGAAAATTTCTTAAAAGCTATAATTATTTTATCTAGTTTTGTAATTAAGGCCTTTTTGGAAATGTGAAATTAGGGTTTCTGGAAAAGTTAGGTTTGTCTGAAAATTAGGAATTTTACGGAAATCATGGTTTATAAAAAATTCGGATATGTTTAAAATGGAATAGAAACTGAATTTTCCGATATTTATAAACTGCAGATAATTGGAAAAATAGTGAGCAGATATCTCAGGACTGAGGCGAGTGTTCTCACTAAAGGGGTTAAATGATTTAATTAGTAAGAAATGATTAGCATGCTTTATATATGTTAATGTTAAGTTTATTCTTAGTGAAATGCATGTGCTATATGTGATAAGAATGATTATGACCTTTATATGTGAGAGTGCAATGTTTATATGTGTCATGTCTACGTAAGTGTTCTTAAATGCCAAGTTACATGTATAAGTGTGATATCTGTTAAAATTTATCATGTACTCATAATTGAGTGTCAAGCCTGAAATGTTAGTGTCTCGTGCACCAGTGATTGTGCACCTTGCTATGTGCTTGCGTGTTCCTTTACTTGTTACGTGCATGTCATATTTAGGGTCCCCAAAGCCTGTTTAGTTCGTTGAAATCAAGCGTGTCAGCGTCGAGCTTGAACGTTTGACTCAATGGCTGAAGAGGTCAAGTTTCGGTATTTTCTCGAGGTATGCCACAAAGTTCCGTGCAGTATGTCGTGTATGCGCACCGTTCCCGGTACAGTGAGTCGTGCATGCTCACTGTATCGCTTGGCGCAGTTGACGAGGCAAGACATCGTGAATTGTGCCCGCCGGTCATTCCAACACAGATAAAGTATAATCGGTAATGCTTAACGAAAGGTCACATCGATCCTCGTTATAGCATGTTGGTTATACTCTTTCTATCATTTACGTGTTTCTCCTTGCTTGCTTAGGAAATACGTGTTATATGTCGATAATTGTTTATTTGGTAATGTTTTTAATAGTGTGGTTTCAATGAACTTATGAAAGCTCACCTCATAGAGATTTTGCATGTAACAGATCTCGGGCGTTATCGCTACTAGTATGGTGCAGATGAAGAACCGTTTGGTTAGGTTTTGGAATAATAGTATTGTAGTATTACTTAAAGAATTTAGTTTTAGTGTGAGAAAGTAATGAATGGAATAGTGTGAATTAGCGTGTATATCTTTTGGAGAATATAATATAGTTAATAGTATTGTAGTATTACTTAAAGAATTTAGTTTTAGTGTGAGAAAGTACTGAATGTAATAGTGTGAATTAGCGTGTATATCTTTTGGAGAATATAATATAGTTGAAGTTTTATAACTTACTTTAAGTAAATGAATGTCTTATTCATTTTGCGATTACTCTGTATATCATGAATGAGTTCTGGTGCGAACCAGGCGAGCATCTCGGTCGCGGCTTCCACGTGAAACAGAGATGTCGGGGCTGGGGTGCCAGAGTAAATGTAGTTCACCCAAAATAAAAAATATAAAATTTTACTCCCTCATCTTTGGGACAATAGCATTCTTAGTCCCTTATCTTTCAAAGCTGACATTTAGCCATCTCAACTTTCTAATTTCAGCATCCTTAGACAAAAAGTTCTGTTTTAGGGTTTTTTTTTTTTTTCCCTTTTTTTGGAAAAGTCACCTGTTGTTGTGGGGTTTTTGGCATAAACTTTTACTTATTTCTTAAAAATAAATTAGAAAATTTATAAAATATCAATGACATATTAAGTCTTACCTTTTATGGGAACATGTATCAATTTCTATTGTGTGCCATGAAGAATGGATGTAACTTAGAAAACTTATTAGCTGCATGAACCATGTTGCCTAACTTACTAATAAGCCATATTATTAAAACAAATTTGAAAGAGAAATAAGAACATTAACTAAGCTTTACTTATTCCAGTATATGAAATTTTTTTTATTGTTGATTTAGAGCGATCAGGCTGGCCTCTAACCTTTAGTTGAAATGAACATTAGAGGCGGCTTAGTTTGTCAGTTTGAATGAGAGTAAGGATGAAGGATGAGTATGATAATAGGTTAGAATTCGAGTGGAAATAAAATTTGAATTTGGAATGAAACTCAAAAGTCAGGTTTAGAAAAACTCTTCTTTTTTTTTTCTGACTTAATTTATCCAAATAATTATTGATTGGAATCAAACCAAAAACCACCCTAAAGATGAATTCTCAATTTCAATCTCTCAAGTAAAAGTGCATCTCCAGCTTTTCAAAAAGTATTGAGGAATTAGGTAATGTTAAACAACTTTAGAACAATAATACGCAAATGGGTTGCTAGCTGTTAAATATGGATCAACCCAACCTTTTCGTTATCTTCTTGAAAAAATTTATACTAATATTTTTTTTTTTTAAATGTATAGTTGAATAGCAAATAAAAGTATAGTGAAAATGCAAAAATATTAATATATATATATATATAGTGTAAATTTTCAAAAATATATTTTTAAAAACATGCTAATTAATCTGCCCTTAAAAAACCGAAGTCCCTCGAGTACCTAATAAACGCACATCAATTAAATTTGGGATGATAAATTTTAATTATTTTAAAAAGTCATTAATTTTCAGTTGGGTTAATTAATTAAGGCGTAATTCTTGATGGAGTTTTTTTCTTTAAGTGGATTGATGCAAATTAATTTGACCGTTAAACTTGTAAAATTATGACAAATTAACAAATGAATTGATCTGTAAACCATTCTCAATTTATCTTTAAAATAAGGGACTACGTACTACTCAAAACATAAATTAATAAGAAACCAAGACTGCATCATAGTCTTCTTGTCTTTTTCTTTCTATACACTCAAATATGTGTTGGGAGCGGGTCAGGGTGACGAATACGGAAGGTCCTCATAACCCTAAAATCATGGATTCGAACCTTGAGAATATAAGTATAAAGAAGGGAAAAAAAAAGTTAAAAATAACTCAAGTATGTCCTATATTCTCCTCAAGACAAAAAAAAAAAAAAATTCCTTTATATTCTAAAGTCTTTCAAATTGATTTCAAACCAAAATAATAATAATAATAATAAAGGATGGTTATGTCACGTAATTTTGGTCAGGTAAAAGCTTGTATCTTACGTGTCGAACCATTTAATTGTGCGTGTAACAATTTTAATCCAAAATGTTTCATTGTTATGTTATAAAAATACGAAAGTTGATTTTATACTCTAATGTATTTCGTATTGAGTTTAACTAATAATGTATTACAGTTGTGAGTTTAGACTCTTATGTATCGCAAATTGAATTTAGCCTATCATTTTTAGTTGTAGACGTGTCGATGTCGTATTAAAACTTCAAATACCTCATTTAGTACGCATGCCGATTTTAGTATTGCCCGTAGTGAAAGGAAGAAAGAAGAAAAAAAAAACAACTGTATTGGTTTGTCAATTTTCTTTCTTGAGAGGGAAACGGAAAAAACAGAAGAAGTGATCCCTTGGTGGGCACCTGGAAGGAAACAGAGTTGGAAGTTGAGTTGAAGCTCAACCTAATTAAGTAAGCAAAAAAACGTCAGCAGTTTGCAATTTGGCAGTTTTTGGTAATGTGATGCAATAAAAGGTGTCTTAGGTTTGATATTTGCTTTGCTTGCCTGCCCGCCTTGTTTATATTACCACTCATTCATTAATATTCCCAGCCGTTTCTTCTTCTTCTTCTTCTTCATATTACAAATCCATTTGCATCTCCCTTTTCCTTTCCCTTTTCCTAAAATTCATTTAACAGAAAGCAAATGTGGACATGTATCCTCGAGATCTTCAATTTTTCCTGTCTACTATTGTGAGAAGGTATGTCAACGGAGAAAAAAGGACAATATATAACAGACAAAAGATCTAGTCTCAAACATGCATGCATCCCAAACAAACAAAATTAAGTTGTCTATTCTTTTCAACAAAAGAAGGAAAATGTGAGAACGATCGATCGATAAGGGAATCCAGAAAGACAAAGCTGTCTGCCATGAAGCTCGATCAATTATGGGGCAAATGCTAACAACTCTAACCCCCCCAAGGACTAAGTCTTGTAATATTAATGGATGGAAGCCAATTAAACTCCTAATCTCCATGAATGACACATGTACCTTCTTTAAATTAGTATTACCCAATACCCTTAACTTGTCAACCATCAATATTAAACTACTCTCCACGTTCCATTAAAACAGTCCACTTTCGAAAATGTACACAACTTATTATCATGAATTTCGAGATACATACAACACTTCAAATAGCTAATTTATCTCGACTAACGTCCTTACTTTTTGACGTGGAACAAAGGAAGTAATGCATGAAGGCAAAAAAAAAAAAACGCACAGAGTCTCTCTTATCTTCCCTTGTGCTTAAATCTGCTAACAAACTGTGGTCGCGGAATGCCATAAAACATCAGCGTTAACGTACAGGCGGCCACCATTTTGAGCCAATTTCTCAAGAAATTCAGTTATTAACTTTAATTTCGATCCATCAACACACAATTAATTAATTAGAGATTAAGTGAATATGAATACATTTATGAGTCTTCAATATTTCCATCGTCATTAACTGTTTTTCACTGAATTAACATCATCGATCGAACCGTTCGTTACTTTCTTTAGTTTCTTTCAGTTTTTTCCTCCAAATGTACGCTGTCCCTCACATATATGGAAGTTGTTGACCTTCTCTCCTCCTACTGCGACTTCCAAACTCTCTATAAATAACCACCACCAACATATCACCTGATTCATTCATTCAACCTATAACAATGGCTATTAAAGTACTGGTCATAGCTTTTTTCTTTCTTTCCCTACATCACCTAGTTTCTTCGGCGAATCCAGGAGGGTTTGTTCGAGCTAGAGGAACCCGTTTCGTTTTGAACGGCTCCTCCTTTATGTTCAATGGATTTAACTCCTACTGGATGATGCATGTTGCTTCTGATCAGCCTAGCCAAAGGTACAAAGTTTCCAGCGTGTTTCGCGACGCAGCGTCCGCTGGCCTCACTGTTTGCCGGACATGGGCGTTCAGCGATGGCGGCTATCAACCCCTTCAGATGTCACCTGGAGTTTACGATGAACGTGTCTTTCAGGTATATATATATATGTTGTACATAATTCATTCTCCCATTAGTCCTTAATCATCGGTGCATGATGGCGATGAAAATGAGAGATTTTGGTGATTTCAGGGACTTGATTTTGTGGTATCAGAAGCAAGAAAGTATGGTGTGCGTTTAATCCTTAGTCTGGTGAACAACTACGCCGATTATGGAGGAAGGCCTCAGTATATAAAATGGGCAAAAGATTCTGGGGCTAATGTCAGTAGGGATGATGACTTCTATACGAATGATGTGGTCAAGACATATTACAAGAATCACATTAAGGTAATTAACAACATACTTCTTCAAGTACTCAGCTTACCTCGTACTACCTATGAGGGAGGGTTTACGCCGTTAATTTATGTTTCTTGCGTTGATCATGACAGAAAGTGCTGACAAGAATCAACACGATCACTCGCGTTGCGTATAAAGATGACCCGACTATCATGGCGTGGGAACTCATCAACGAGCCGCGTTGCCAAGCTGACTATTCGGGAAGAACAGTAAATGTAAGTGAAAGTCATAGCTAGCCATGTCCACTTTCAATGGATGTGAAAATGAAACTGATCATTTGGTTTATGACAGATTTGGGTTCAAGAAATGGCAAAGTATGTGAAGTCGGTTGATAAGAAGCACCTTGTGGAGATCGGGATGGAGGGTTTCTATGGAGATTCATTAAAAGACAGGAAGCAATACAACCCTGGGTACCAAGTGGGCACAGATTTCATCACCAACAATCAGATCAAAGAGGTTGATTTTGCAACCATTCATGCATATCCTGATGCTTGGTAATCAATCAAGAATCTCCATTTCATTTCATTTCATTTCTTCATCATGAAATTAGAAGTCAAAAATCTTTGAAAACAGGCTACCCGGGAAGAGCGATACCGAACAGTTAATGTTCATGAGAAGGTGGATGATGAGTCACAGCACAGATTCAAGGACAATACTGAAGAAGCCACTGGTTTTAGCTGAATTTGGTAAATCAAGTAAAGATGCAGGATACACTACAAGCGCAAGGGACACTTACATGAGGGCGGTTTACAGCAACATCTACAGTTCTGCAAGAAGTAATGGAGGATTCGCCGGCGCCTTGGTTTGGCAGATCCTGGCTGAGGGAATGGGAGGCTTTGATGATGCCTATGGGATTGTCCTGTCTCAGAACCCGTCGACTGCCCAGATCATGACGCGACAGTCCCGTCAAATGGCTTCACTTGAACATGCCATGAGTTGACAGAAGAAGCTCTGCTTCAGTGTAACCAATTTTAGTCTCTAGCATAGTCAACAGATTGTGCTAATTCCTGTCTCTCAACATGATGAGAGTACAGGCCATTGAGGTCATAAAGTTATGTCTTCCATTTCCAGAATAGCAAAATCTGCCATACTCACCTCAAGTCTGTGGATCTTCAAGTGCACATAAGATGACAATCAAGCAATAAATTACGGTGTATCAGAGAAAACATAAATTAAGAAAAATATAAATGTTGACATAAAAATAGAATGAAATTTCATATGTAACAGAACAGTTCCAACTATGAACTTGTTCTGAATTGCAAATCCTGATAACCTCATCTGATCAATCACCTTTCGTGTAGAAACAAGCGTAAGCAAAGAATGCATTACTTCTTATTCGCTTATAAAACAATTTGTAGCTATCCATTTTGGTGAATACAAAGACCAGAGCCGAAATTCCCCAAAAATACTGATTTCAAAGGGGATGAAAAAAAGAAACAAAAACTATGTATATAAATTGACCCTCACTATGCTACAATCAAAATTCACATACTATTCTACAACACTACCATCTCTCTGGAAAAACATTTTTCACTGCTAGGAAAATCTTAATATTTCTCCATATCCGTCCGGGCAAAACATCATCATTCTTTTACGTGTCATCCAATTCTTGTTCTTACCTCACAGAGATCGAACTGAGTACATTTCCGAGCTAAAGCAAATCCAATAGCGGTGGTTTTTCAGAATGAGGTTTCACCTGGCTAGAGCGGGAGGATGAATTGGCACCAAGTCGCCCTTGATTTCCTCCCCCTCTGCCTCTCCCTCTGCCAACAGCAGTTAACGGAGGCGGAGCAAGTCTCGGGGCTGATTGCTGAGTCTTGCTAGGAGCAAATATAGATCCAAGATCCATTGCTTTTTCATTTGCAGGAGCTTGATTTTGCTTCAAGAATCCAAGTGAATTCTGAGCATTATATCCCCCGCCATTAAGGCTACTGAAATTCGACGCAGGGTTCCCTAGATTTGTTCCTGATGGTTGTACTGAATTTTGGGTGTTGAAGGCCCATGAATCAATGCTAGTTGTTTGAAAGCTCAAATTTTCGGGGAATCCCTGTTTACTAGCTGATAATGATATTGCACCATTGTTTGAAGCACCAGAAGCGGTTGTTGAGCCACTAGGCCGTGGTGGCCAGTTGGCAAAAGGATCTATATCATCCAAACTTGCACCAGATACGGATTTGTTTTCATTTGGCTCCCCAGTACTGGCTGACTGAGTTGTCAAATCGGACTGGGCTGTCCGAGGAGGCCATTCTACATCAACTGCAGGGCATGAAGCTGATGATTGCTGACTAGTTGTTGTAGACATCAGAGAGGATTGCGAGTATGCTGCAGTACCCTGGATATTCTGACTTGACATAGTAGGCTGAGTTGATGCCTTTATTGCTGAAGACTGACCGGTTGTTGAAGATCGCCTCGGTGGAATCCAATCTTCATCCCATGAAGGGCTGTGGTTCATTGAGCCTGCGTTGGGGTTCTTATTCACTTGTCCTGTCATAGGCCCATTGGTAGCAGGACCTGCTCTTACTTCTGAAACCCCATTATCAGACAAAACTACTCCTCGTTTCTCTTCAATTTTCCTGTTATTAAACAGGTAAAACGCATACCGAAACTCAATAAATCATAAGAGTGACTTTAATGTCTACTAAAAGCCTAACTTCTCTTTCCCCATTATCCGCAACCAACGCTTCTCCAAACCCCCTCCCCAAATGAAGAGAATCAAAGAAATATTTCATAGAGCAAAGCTAAACGAACACAAATTTTAGAATTTTCACTTTTAGCATCATCACTCTATCCTGCTAACTAATCACAGAAAGATTAAAGACAAGAATGATGTATAACAGCATGGACAATTACCTGAGAACGTCTTTAACAAAATGCATATACTTTGCAAATTGCTGAACATTTAATTGCTGGGCAATAAGAAGAGGAGTCAGGAGTGGAAGGACATGTTCTGCTGCAAATTCTACCCCATGCTGAAAGACAGACATCCAAGGTATGGATGAGATAAAATCAGAGAACTTGGACGTAAAATCCCTAATCAACCTGAACATAATATATTATATCAGGCTAAATTCCTACCTGCTTATACATAGAGTTGGCAACTCCAAGGGTACACATAAGAGTTGGAGCAGAATGATCCACAGCTGTACAACGTTGTATAGTCTGCAGTACATCTATGACAGCAGGTTTGTCAAGCATATGGATCATATCACCCAGGCATAACAATGCATTCACTCTGACCTGCCAATGCAAAATGTTGCATTGTTAAGACATGAAAACTGAATATATTCAGACGATACCAGCCAGCTAAAAAGCAGGTACTGCCACTACCGTTAAATTCTAGTTGGTATTCTACAGATGCAGAATATTTGAGAGACACTAGACATGTCAACACTAAAACTCAGAGTTTGATTTCATGAGCATGCTTTCAAATGGGTATTTTAGGTTCTGTATAATTCTACGCTTAGAAAGGAGCTGAAAACTATTTGTATTTACTATCACTCTTTTTTGCAAAAGTAAGACGACAAATTGCTCTTGTCTGACAAGTCATTGAGAAATAAATTAGAGGCTAACAGGCAAAGCATCTCATTCCAAAATTTTGTCCGCCAGCCCTAGACGTTTTGATCACTTTCAAAAAAAAAAAAAAATTAGCGGCAGTGGATAGAAGAGATTTCAGGTATCCACTCGCAAATTCTGTAGGTCCCAGTAACATCCCTAACAGAGAATTAATGCAGCAAGCCCAATGAAACTCAAGAAAAATCGATTCAACAAATAAAATCAGGAAGCACTACTTACAGCAGCCACAGTTGTCTTCAATGCTAAACCATGAACACGGGGCAAAATCACTTGCTTCACTATCTGCAAGAGCAAAAATATCACAACAGAACACCAACAAAGAGTTAGCAAAATGGTCATCGGACCAAGAAAAAAAAAATTAAGAACAGCTGTGGTATGAGTAATGGTCAATGTCATTTAGATTCACTGAGATCCGTTCCTAGGGTTGGAAGTAAGAACAAAAGGTCACAAAAGAACAGCCGAAGCATCTCTCAATGGCCAAACACAAAGTAGACATTACTAATTACGGACTGTAAAAAGGTAAATAAGTACACAAGTTTATCTAGTTCCTGGAGAGAAACAACCGGTTCTTGCACAAAGCCAGCAACAACATATGAACAACAGAACATCCTTATGATAGTGCCAACTCGGGGTGATGCTCATTTAACCCCTCACTGAACAAATAAACAAAAGCTTCTATAAACAGAAGCCAGCACATGACGAAACAAATACTCAACATCTAAAGAGAAAAATTAAGAAAAAATCGCTAGGATTATAAGAATTATCAGCCAAAGCTTCAAAGCGCACCATATAAAGAATCGTCTCCTTAAATACAAAGAAATTAGTTAAAAAGTAGACATAGTTGAACCAATGTTCCCGTTAAGAAGCCTAGAAGCAGACAATTAGGTAGAATGAAACAATATAGTTCATACTTACCTGAACTTCAAGCTGCTTAGCAAGTGAGACCGTCTTTTTCAGAACTTCTTCTTGCATGCGAGCATCAGTATCATCATAAGCTCGAACAAGCATCGGTAACACGTGTGAAATCAAGTGCTCCTGACTTGCCTAAAATAACATGTAGTAAAGATGATAAATGAGTGCAAGTCCTTTTCATAAACTCACTAGCCAGCTAGTATCTGCATAATAACCTAATACACTTAGAAGCTCAGAGAACAACTATAAATAATGACATGTTATATCTAAATATAAATGACACGTGTCTCGACTGTGCACGATGGCAACATATGATCCATATAGCTGACACTGCATAATAAGACAAAGGCTCAGTTTATTGTTGTTGTAACATTCTTCATTTAAAATTTACATTTAACTTCTGATTGTAGCATTATATATTGAAATTCAATAAGTTGGTATGGCAATAACATGAATGGAACTTTTAGAGGGAAACAAAGAAATACAAAATTCATCCTAACATAAATGGAACAGTCAAAGCAAAACCTGTTACCTTGCTGATAATAAGCTCCGCATGCTTTACAAGAAGCAAAAGTGTCTCACCAGAAGCACTATGTAGAACAGGAACAAGAGCTGGAAGAGTTGATAGCTCAAAATCACTTCTATCCTACAAAATTGTTAAAGACATATCAGTTTGATGATAATTGGTACTCAACTTATGCTGACATGTATCATAAAATGTTGCATCCTTGTCCCGTGCACAAAAACAAGATAACAATTTTTCAAGACATCCATCAGGAAATTGTGCAATAAGCAAGTAAATTGATGTGAGCAGAAAAGCTCCATAGAGTCAAAACAATGGGCAAACGCTCTGAAACTGTGTTTTTTCAATACACTAGCTACACTACAAATCGACAAAGCAGAAGTAGACAAGGGAGAAATTGCATATTTATACCAATTTATGTGGTATAGATATGCATTATTGAAACAAATTGAATAAAACTCGAGGCACTATTAGGTCTATCATTACTGTTTCATTTGATCTGGATGCTAAATTTCAGAATTATCCAATAAACAGTAACTAGAAGGCCCTCCATGGATTGTCCATTGTGCATTTCTAAACATGCAACCAATAGGAAGCCTGAATCTAATCATCTACAAGGGATGATGATTCACTAGAGGTGGCAATATTTCCCATTCCCATTGGGCACCCAATGGGACCCTATTTATTGGTAGGCAAATTCCCAATAAAAATTCCCATTGGGTTCAAATGGGAGGGAAAATAGTGAGGTAAGGAATTTGATGGGAGGGAATGGGTTCCTAATGGGAACATATTTTTGGGTATTAAATAGGTACCCATTGGGAACCCATTTTATTTCCCACAATTCTCTTTTTTCACTTTTTCGTATTAAAAAAATTCTTTTAATTTATCTTTTTTTAATATTATTGTTGTTTTCTTTTTCTCTGTCATTGTTTTAATTTTCTTTATATACTCATTTAATTCTCTTTCTCTCTCTACATATATTTTCATTTTTATATATCTAGTAAGTTCTCTCGTCTTAATTTTTCTCTCTACTCTTATTTTCTCTTTTATTTATATATTAACTCTCTTATTTTAACTTTTTTTTTGTTTTCTGTAAGTGTATATATATATATGTGTGTGTGTGTGTGTGTGTAGTAAGTGTATATACACTTACTGTACACACATGCATATATAGCCTATATACATATATTTGTATATATGCGTGTAATGTATGTGCATAACATACATGATATATATATATATATATATATAACAAAACATATATGTATGGTGTAAAGTATATATATATATACACATATTATGTGCACAGTACATACAGATATATTTATGTACGTACTGTGTGCATAATGTTAAATGAAAAATATATAGTTTAAATGAATTGTTAAATATAATTAATAATTAAAAGTACAAATAATAATAAAACATTAAATATGGTAAAAGAATTTTGATTCGGTTAATTAGTGGGAATTAAAATGGGACTCCAATGGGATCCCAATTATTTAATCCCAATGGGTAATGGGAAATCCCAATCCCTCCGATCATTTAAATTAAATGGGTAATTAACTATCCCTTCCCAATAATTTCCCTCCCATTAATTTCCTTCCCAATTCCCTCCCTTTCCCTCTCAATTGCCACCTAGATGATTCACCATTGCAAACAAAAGCAACTCCAAGGTGAACAATTGCAGCTAATCACTGTCAATTGAAGATTTCTCGAAATTGCCCGGTTGGTAAACATTTTATACAAACTATAGACATTCTGTTAAATCCGAAAATCATGAATTGATCATAATCAATATGTGGTTCTAAGAAAGGTCAAAACTAGTTATTTTATCCATGAGTACGAGAATAAGGTTTAACATTCGAAAAATAAAAAACTTGTATACCTGAGACTCTGCTATTGTAAGAACCATAGGAAGAATCATCGGCTGCATGACCATATTTCGAAGCTCGGCGCAAAGGGGTGGAAGTACCTACATAGGGTTCAGAAATCATCACGTCAACTTCTCCTTCAATCATTCTCATCTACTACTAGACACTGAGACTATCAATAAGCTAATCTAAATTGTCTCATTTCTGTGAAATCACAACCAAAAAATACAAATCGAAAAGACTATGGGAAACATTACAAAGTAGATAACCAAAAGAGGAACCACAAATTCCAACCTTATAGCGCAACACACGGGAATCAAAATCCTTCCACATGTCTGATAATGCTTTTAAGAACTCAGTTTTCTGCATGTTATCTCTTTCCTACAAGCAACCAGAGTGTCAGTACAAAATTAATATTCACAACTCCAGTACATTCTGTACAGAAATATTTGTTCTAGCTAATCTTCTTATATAGGTAAAACTAAAACATACAAGCATGTGGTCCAGGAAACGAAGTGCACGCAACCTAGTGTCATCACGGAAAAATGGTGAACCTGCAGATAGCAAGAGTATTTAGTTAATAAAGACATCCATATGGTAGATCTCCATTAATAGTGAATAAAACAAAATAATATGACAAAAATACTCAGGCCAAATGCATATTTCTTTAACTATGAAACTTAAAAATAAAATAAAAACAACATATTAAAACCAACACCCTAGAAGAAACAACAACAACTAAGCCTTTATCCCGATTTCTTATATGATCCATATCATGAGGTTTGACAAATGGTTTTTACACTGGCTGTCAACATAACACAACCCTCCTTTCCCCTGGCTTGGGACAGGCTATTTATAGGCAAACGAGTTACCCCTAGAAGAAAATGTTAAATTAATTCTCTTCTCTTGGCACTAACAAAACAAACATATATCACAAGCAGAAAAACTACGATTTTAATCACAAGGCACTCCACTCAACTAACTCATTCAACTATTGATCTCAAAAATGTATTTTCTCTCTATTATACAACGGTAAGCAAAGTTGATCATATAACATTTAAGTTTCATACTCAGAACTCAATCAGATAAGTAAACAATTTAGTTACCGATTCAAAGTAGCACCTGACACCTAAATCCTTTTTCCATCCTTGTACACAAAATTAAGAGGAATCTAACACCACAGTTTCTAGGAAAATAAATTCAGAACTGCAATTTTCAGGTAGCCAGATACAGAAAAGGTTGCCCAAGACCAACAGGGAGTCTTCAATGTTTTATACATCATAAAAAATTACTATATGAAGGGCACTGTGGGTTAACTACAAGCACCATACAGATTTTAAGAAAATGCCAACATCATTGTAATATCTCCTATCAGAAAATAGACTTTGTCCAACAAATAAAACTGTGAAAAAGGGTAGGAACCACAGAAAATTTACTTTTCAAAAATGGTCATGTTTTTACACAATCACAAAAACATATACCTGCAAATTCAAGAGCAGTTGGCCGCAAAGCCTCATTTGAAGAAAGCATTCTTTGCAAATCTGGTACCAAGTCCGGGGGAATGGATGAGAAAGCATCACTGGACAAGTATGTCAAAGAATTCATGTACTGCAGAAGAATCAATGAGAGCCATTAAATAGAAATCCACAAGTATTGTATGTAACCATGTGGTCAGAACTAAACAGATCTACTAAACAAGAAAAGTGCAAATGATTACTTCAATTAAAATAACAAGTGAATACCATTTTGACATTGTTATGACAATTGAATAAAGGTTTGCGAGCAACCAAGTGGTAAGCAAGACATGCAAAGCTGAAGATATCAGCAGCAATTCCAACTGAAGATTTTTTACTTCGGACTAGTTCAGGAGCCGTGTAGTCAAGTCCTGGCTGGAGGGGTAGAATAGAATCTTCAACATCATATTCCTGTCAATAACCAATCAACAAACTAGTTCACATTACTATAGACTCAAATTTTTAGATAATATTATACAGAAAAACCAAATATTTCCAGCATCAGAAACAATTCTTGTTAAATCCTTCTCATAAGGTGAATAGATCAGGAACAAAGATATACAACCTGACCAAGCAATGTAGAAACTAATGCATTCTATTGCTCAGAATGCTCAACAAGAAGGAAAACAGTAGGAGCTTGTTCACATTATAATAGATTTTCTTGTGTTTTTCACCCACATCTAAGCAAGCTAACCACAGCAAAGAAAATTCAGAATCAGATTGGACTTTAAAACACCAATGCAACAAGTACAGGCCAACAAATTAATCAAGTCCCAAGATGATTTATTTAACTGTCAACAGAAGTAACAAAAGAACTCAAGAAAAGAAAAGTATACCTTAGGCAATTGGCTTTGTTTCAGGCTTTCAGCCTCAACTAATATAAAAAGAGGAATACTTACACAACAATATGAACAGGAAATGAGACGATAATTTAAAGTTTTCAATTTCTACAAACCCCACAATGCAATGACCACATGAATTCTCTTCAGCTCAGATTTATACTTAAAATTGTGATCTCGTAATATTTCTTTCCTTCTGTTTAAGTTTGTTATCAGATTTACATGTCAATAGTCCTTGTCATTCAACCCCAACCCCTCCTCTCCACCCCCACCACAACAAAACATGATTTTACATGCATCCTCCAGCAAACTTGAATCCACTCTCCAAACCCTGACTTTCACTAACAGAACATAACAGCTAAAAAAGGTGCTTTTGTATGAAATCTTATTTTTAAATTTTAACAGCTCAAACAAATGGTTTTTCCCATGTGTTTCTTTTTTATTGGAGCTTTTTTTGTTTTTGTGTGGCAGGGAGGGGTGAGAAGGGGGTGGGGAGCAAATACAGGGTTGCAGATTAGAAGATGGTATGTAAGCAACCAAACTTAGAAATTCAAACAAAACAAAACAAAACAAAGCCAAAGTTACCTATGTTCAATACAACATACAGAAATCTACACTTACAGCATAATGGAAATCCTGCACATTCGATGAATCACTAGTTGACTGATCAGTGGTTATTGTAAAACCAAATCCCCCAAGTTTCCAAGCTCCATTGGACGTGATCAGGATTGTCTGTAATGTTGGCCAAACAAGTAAAATGTACATTACTTCTAAGGAACCAAATGGTTTTCTGATCAGCACAAAGCAAAAGTAACATTCTTAAATCTTTCATTCTACTTGCAAAAAAATTATTGCAATAAACAAAATAAAAAATAACCCGAAGCTTATCATGTTCCACATTCACATAGTATCAACTAGAACCAATGAGTGATGGCCAAACTTAACCAAATCAATAGACCCTACTAATTGATCTGGTATTGCAAGGAACGGACCTCACTATTTTACTTGAGCATAAGACTATTTCTCATGAGTTTCTGCAGTTTAAAGCATAAATAATACATACTGAAATATAAAACAAATTTAATAAAATAAACTGGAAATAAAAAGGTACTCAGATAATCACTCTTTTCTTTCATACATCATGAAAAAGAAACAATGGATTCCATTCAACTTGCACTAGATTTGGATAGACATCAAGATAGAAGTATCAACTCAGAGTGGCAAAATAGAACTCCTCCCAACCTCTTCTTTCCCCCCTGTTTCTGCTTGAAATATAAATAATTGGGGGGTAAGGAAGGAAGGTATATCCACCCACTATACAACAATAAACAAAATATCATACTCATTTATACCTACTATAAATGCAACTGGAAACCGCAGTAGAGTAAGAAGAGATACTAACCTCAGGTGATATAGACCGATGAATAAGACGAGCATTATTATGGAGAAAGTCCAAAGTTTCTGCAATTTGTAGCAGTCCATGCTTCACCTCCAATAATCCCATCTCCTTTGTACAGTAAGAGCAAGCATAAAAAAACTTGATTTGCGGCAATTTATTACTCAGCAAGATGAAGAACTTTAAAACTGGAGCTAACACTCCTCAGTATAAAGAGTATTTGAGTCATATTCATAGGTCAGTTAAGTGAATACTCTAAAATAATGTGTTCTCACAAGTGTATGAGTCAGTCTTAGGGAAATTCATATGACATGAATCTCGTATCTTCAGTCTTAAAAGACAACTACACCATTCTTTCCCCCTCACAATCATGCAAAGCATGGTTCATCAACTGGGCACTAATTTCGTTTTTATTCCTAGCTCTTTCTCAAACGTCTCATTTTAACTCTTTTCCGCATCCAATAACTACTAATAGAAAACTCTGATATTATAAACATAGCTGGAATCACATAGAAATAATAGGATGGCATATATGACTCTTATTATATCTGGTAAATTTTTCTAAACTCTCTTGACTTGCAGAAGTTATTCAAAACCCCTTATCAATAGTACCCAAACATCGTCTCTCCCCCCCCCCCCCCCCCCCCCCCCCCCCCCCCCCCCCCCCCCCCAAAAAAACCCCCAAAACCCACACAATGTATACCAGAGTCAATTCACCGCAATCAGCAGTGCCACTTGAAAGATAATTAATATTCAATTGACATTGGCAAGTAAACATATTCCTGATTTTGCAATCTACTAAATCCATACTTTTCTGATCACATCTGACCAAACTAATACAGTAAATCAAGCTTTCTACTTGCCTTTTCAGGCCTACACAGAAAAGTCACTCAAATTGAGCTTATCCGCACTAGAATCCACAGAGATCAAAATGACATTAAATTACCAATTACCTAGTAACTATGCTAATCTAAAGCAAACACAATTATCAAAAGACAGCCTTGAGTGAATTAGTCCGAAAACAAAGTCCACATTTACAAACTGCTACCAATGCATACCCTTTTGAGCTAGCATGATTATTTAACCAATACTGTACCGAGTCAAGATTTGTAACTACCCTTCTAGCTACAGCACAGCTACCTGAAATTGAGCTCCCCCGATGATTGAGATGACTTCAAATTATCAATAACCTTATAAGAATCATAAACTATACTGATCTGAAGTATGAATTCAAATGCCCCCAAAATCGAATCTTTCACACACACAAAAAAGAAAAAGAGCAAATGAATCACAATTACCATTCCTTTGAGCTCCTTAGGAACTTTATCAATATTTTCCAAATTCCCCAGCGCATTGGCAGCTGATGAGAACAAAGGCTCAGTAACCATAGCCATTGCATTCTTACTCTCATCCAGGGCGCTCACCACATGCACCACCCCAGGATGCCTGAGCCTGACCAACCGCGCTGCGTCGGCCCGAATAATATCCAAAAACGAATCCTCGGCCGCCTTGGAAAGCCCCGCCCGCTGCCTGGCCTCGGACAGCGCCTTCTTATCCAGCAGCCAGACGCAAACTTTCGGGTAGAAGGCGTGGCTGTCACGCGACCTGGCCCTGGCGGAGTAGAGCTTCCAGACGAGGCCGGGCCCGGCGGAGCCGATCTGGTCAGACAATTCGTATTCTTGAAGGGGCTTGGGCAGGCCGGTGACCTCCTGAACGGTGGTCTGGACGGTCTTCTCGATCACCGCAGATGCCTTGGCAAAGGCCTGCGTAAGGGTTTTCATATTCAGGGACATGATTGTGAACTAAATGGGGAAATTATCGGAAATTTTGAATTCGCCGGGAGGGGGGAGTGTCAGCGCTGTGATGACTGGGATTGAGCTAGGATTGGGCGGTGGATGCGGCGGTTATGGTGGTGGTGGGAAGGATCGGAGGATGGAAATGGGCCCCACACCCTTACAGATTGGAATTCGTGTTTCTGAAGGCGAAGATGAAGTGAAGAAGGAACGGAATCATAAATCAATTAATTCAAACATTTTTTTTTTTTTTTTTTTGGGTGTATTTAATTTTTTTAACATAAAAAGGGTTAAACATAGAGCTTTGCTTTGCTGTTCTTCTCGTAGTTAAGCTGTCGGTCGGCTGGGTGTTCAAGTGTTCAACCCGTAAGTGACCAGTTCCGGTTAAACCAATTTAGTGGCCGGTTGACCGCTTTAACGGATTAGTCGATCATTTTTTTCATTCGTTTTTATTTTTTAATCGAATATAAGATTTTGTGTGTAATTACTATAATTGTATTAAAAAACATAAATGAGATGCAAGTAAAATAAATTATTAAATTTTTACTATTCCTTATCATTAATGGTATTTATTGTGCGTTTATAATGCTCTAACAAAAACTATTCATGCATTTACTTTTAACACTTTTATGAAAACAAAAAATTTATGCATCACGGTAGAAATATATATAAGAAATTTATAAAATCATAAGACATGTTAATTATAACTCATAAGTAAATAAACTTTGACATAAATAAGATATATATATATATATAGTCGGTTAGCCGATTAACTAGTTAAACCGATAAGAAAATTTTAAAATCGGCATCAAACTGGTTAACCATTTATAATCGGTTAATCAAAACCAACTAAATGCGATTAACTGGTAAACTAACTACAAATCGATTTACTGATTTAGTTTTCGGTTTGGATATCAGTTCACCGATTCTTGAGCATCCCTAAGTACTACGGAGTTTGTAGGTTTCGCCCACACTGCTCCTAAAATTATACGGCCTTAATTCCTTCATAAATGATATTAATCATATACGACTAAATAAATCCCCACAAACTTACATTAATAAGAGGAATTCAAACTCAAAAACTCCAAACATATAGAACACAGTAAAATATCGCTGAGCCAAATTCTAAAAAATTCACGGCTAACTCCTACGAAAATTAGTGTTTATGGAATATCTTCTGCAACCATTTTGTTGCAATCGCATCAATAACCTTTTGTAAATTCTTTCCAAATGAAATGGGCAATAAATCATCAAAAAAAAAAATTTCACCCAGCTTCCAAAATTCAAATACATAATCTGGGAGTTGCGTACTCTCATTTCTTTCACCTTCTAAGATGAACTTTGGAAGACACTTATAGGATATACAAGTAATGATAAAAGTAACGAAACACTTCTAACTCAAGTGGTAAAATATTTGGTACACATATTCTAAGTCTAGAGTTTGAATCACACATCAAGCAAGATTTGTGAATTTTTAAACAATTTCTAGTCTTGACTTTGGAGGCCACCCCGGGTAATAGTGTGTTGATGTGAGATGTATTATAGGTCACCACTTATGTCGTCCTCAACGTGGTATACAAGTCTCAAATAGTGAACTAACAGCATTGTGTTGATATGTGATGTATAGTTTATAATGGTGGTGTTGTTGGTCCCTAACGTGGTGTGAAAAAAAAAAAGAAAAAAGGAAGAAAGTTCCAATTAGTGTGACATTAAGATAGATAAAGTTAGCAAAAACTTATGTATGATACGCGTGACGGTCCACTGATGTTTAATATCTAAAATATCGCAATTATGTTATGAAAAATACGCTTATCGAATTTAACTGTCGATATACAGTGTATCGAATTTAGTCTATAATGTATTGTGTATCAAGTTTAGTTGTTGATATATTTCGGTTATGAATTTAGTCTCTGATATAAAAAGTATCGAATTTAGCCTTTGATGTATCATTATCGCATATCAAATTTAACTTCTCATTAATTAATTTTAGCTGCTCATACATATTGGTTATGTTAAAATACCATATAATAATAAAAATATATGTGTGAAGTTTAGCATTTGATGTATTAAATTTAACCACAAATGTATCAAGTTCAGTCTGTTGAACTAGTGTTGGACAAGAGAGTCAAGAGACCCTCAATAAAGTTATCTATATAGTTAGTGATCAAGTTAAATTTCAACGTTGTTGGTTCTTAACTCTTGAGTCACGTTAGTCAAATATCTCATATTGTTGGATTTACGCTTGTGATGTCTAAGATCACTACATAAAACTAATTCACAGATCATAAAACAAATTAATAGGCAGCATAAGTATATGGTTTACATTTGATTATATTATAACAGTTTACTTTCTGTGCCCTTTAATAAATATTTTTGAAATCAAATTTTTTTATTTGTAAATAAGTGTTATTTTCGTAATAAAAAAGATAAAATAAAATAAAATTTAAAAAAAAATCAATTTTATCTCTCATTTTACTTTCTCCAAAATTGGTGTATTCATTACACCTTTTTTTTTTTTATCTCTTCAAAATAAGTGCAACACTAATTGAGTTGAAATTGGTCAATTTAACAATTTTCTTAAAAATTGTGCACTTCCTCTCCTCCCAAAGAGACTAGTTTGATACCAAAGGGTACATGATACTACTATACACTTTTATAACCTTCATGAAACAATCACATTACAAGTGCTTTAAATGTAAAGAAAAATTGCACTTATTATCTTGGTTCAAGGCTCGACATTCTAAAACCCTCTCAAGTCAAGTCATCTTGTTGAGTGTTTGTGCTAATTACACATATCGATTGCACATACAACATCAGTGGTTAACTCTAATACCAAATAATTCGATTCATACGTTCAGCCTCTTGTATGCACCCAATTCGATTCGTACGTTCAACATTTTGTATGCACCTAATCGCGTACATAAATCGGGTGCATATAAATTTTTTACTTTGATTTGTAACGAAGTGGGCTCTGCTGTGTTTAATTGTGGACAAGGACTCGTAAGAAAAAAAAAAAAAGAAGCCCAAACTGGTTATAATCCCAAGCAGAAAGAGAAGCCCAAGTGGGTTTTTTATTTTTTATTTTATAAAAGCCCAAGTGAGTTGTGTGATTTTGGTGGCCCTCTATCATATCAGTAGTGAAGATGATTTAAAAATATGTTTCGAACTTAACATATTGTATATCAAAATATTTTATGATAAAATAGTTTTGCGTAAATATATAGTATAAAGATAAATATGTTTTTGGTCCAGAATAGTCTAAGGTAACACTTTCAAAATATATGTCTTGCCCCCAAAAAATGTTAGAAGTTCAGTTTACAAACACGTTTTATGATTCGCTTCAGAAAAATAAATAAAGTTTCAACTTTACCATACATTATGTTATCTTTTCCAAATTTACTAAGATTAATTGCAACTATTCATTTCACAAAAAGAAAGAAAAAGAGTGTGAATGGCCTATTCCATCCCAATTACGACACCTTTCATTTACTTTTAAATAATAACTATCCCAATAACTTATCTATTACGATGGAAGACAATGAACTTAGGGAGCAAAAAGTATAAGTTGGAGCGTTAACTTATGCACATGTACATGTACAGTAAAAACTAATAAATGTAATAATTAAATTTCTGCACTTTAAGTTATTATATATCACGATCGTTTAGATACTGACTCGTCCTCATTGTTAAGGGTCTGTTCTTTTTGTTTTGTTTTGAAAATAGTTTTAGTTTCAACAGTAAATTTAATATATTTTAATCATATTTCATCATTTTCAATACAACTTTTTACTATTTAACATTTACTTTTTATATTTTTAATACACTTTTTACATTATAAAACTATTTTCTAAAACTTGTTTTCAAAATCGTTTTTAAAACGATGAAAAAAAACATACCCACGGGAAGGAAGTCAGCAGTCCAGCTTGCTTTGAAGTTTGATGAAGAGAGAGGATCAGCCGACGCTCTTGACTAGTCCACAATTCAATTGAATTAATGCAAATGGCAGAGTCTATTCTCCGCTTTAATTTCCAGCAAATCAAAAGTAACCACGCCTTCCCCGTCAATCAACTCGGCTCATCCACCCTGTCCTCCTCCTCTTTATAATCAAAATCAATCATTGCTTCACAATCCATGGTTACATCACAATTACCATTCCAGTTAATGCCTTGGATTTCAACACGGAATTAGATTTCCTATTTGTCTTATATCTATGTTTTTTACTGTCAATTTACAATAGAACATGACATAGTATATTTTACTGTAAAAAAGCATATAAAAAAATAATCGTAAAATAGATAAAAGATCTCGTTAATCATACTACACATGCAATTATTAATATAACATTATCGCTGCTCATGCTCCAACTTCCAAGGCCCATTTTTTTATTGTTGCCAAATCCAAATTGAACACCCCCTTTCTAATTTAGGGATTACAGCCATTGAAAGAAACACGATCCACTTTACATTCTCCGCTCCAGCCTTTGACTTCCATCTCAAACTGCCAAACAAAAATCTAATGCCTTGTCACCTAGTAAATCATATGCTTAAGTTAATGAAACGATCGCGAAATTAAACATAATATATTGAATAAGTAATTTCTTCTCTGGAATCCTCCTCAGATAAAGTAACATCACATTGAACGAGACACTAACAGATTACCAATTTCCTGTAGCCACCGGCAATGAAAGGAAAGCATTATATAAACCAAACCTCAATGCTACTTTCTTCTACATAACCCAATCCAATCAATTCCTTTCCAGTTCTGCAAAATGTTATCTTTCTTCCTCCTTCTATCCACTGCATTCTTCAGTCTCCATTCCCCCACCGCCGGAGCTGCACAATGCAACGTGGACGACGAGTCCGGCTTGCTCGCATTCAAGGCCGGCATTACGGCTGACCCCTCCGGCATTCTCAAGACATGGAAGGCCGGAACCGACTGCTGCACTTGGAGTGGTGTAAACTGCCGAGATGGGACCCGGGTCACAACCATAACCCTCGGCGGCCAACTCGGAAAACCCGGCTTCTCCTTGTCGGGTACCATCTCACCATCCCTCTCCAAGCTTCAATATCTCGACGGCATTTACTTCAACGATCTCCAGAATTTAACCGGGCCTTTCCCGGATTTCCTCCTCAAACTACCTAGACTACTCTTTGTTTACATTGAGAACAGCAAGTTGTCGGGTCCGATACCCGAATCCATTGGAAACAGGACCCAATTCGGAGCTTTGAGTTTCTCCGGCAACAGATTCTCGGGCCGAATTCCGACTTCAATCGGGAAACTCACTCAGTTGTCGCAACTCAACCTCGGCGGAAACCTCTTGACGGGCACCATTCCGGTGACCATTCAGGCACTCAAGGATCTGAATGTACTCATCTTGGGCCGGAACCAGCTCACCGGACCCATCCCTAATTTCTTCAGTTCCTTCAAAAACCTCATAACTCTCGATTTGACCCACAATAGGCTCACCGGAAACATCCCACCAAGCGTAACAGCTGTTGCTCCGACTCTCAGGTATCTGGAGGTCGGCCACAATCTCTTGACGGGCCAAATCCCTGATTTTTTGGGGAAATTCAGGGCTCTCGACACGTTAGACTTGTCGTGGAACAATTTTTCCGGGGTGGTGCCGCAGACGTTTGCTAATCTCACGAAGATATTCAACCTGGATCTTTCTCACAATCATTTGGTCGATCCATTTCCGACTCTGTTTGTCAAAGGTATTGAGTCATTGGACCTGTCGTACAATCAGTTCCATTTGGGGAACATTCCTTCCTGGGTTACTTCCTCTCCAATTATCTACTCCTTGAAGCTGGCGAAATGCGGGCTCAAGCTCAAATTGGATAGTTGGAACCCATCGGAGACGTATTTCTACGATTACATCGATCTTTCTGAGAACGAAATTACGGGAAGTCCCTTCAAGGTGTTGAACAGGACGGAATATTTGGTGGGTTTCTACGCATCTGGGAATAAATTGCAGTTTGATTTGGGGACTTTGAAGTTTCCCACGACCTTGAAGTTCTTGGATTTGTCGAGGAATCTGGTGAATGGGAAAGTTCCTAGTGCAGTTTCAGGGCTTCAACAGTTGAATGTGAGCCATAATCATCTGTGCGGCCAGCTCCCCACGACTAAATTCCCTGCTTCTGCATTTGTTGGTAATGATTGCTTGTGTGGATCTCCATTGCCGGCCTGCAAAAAAGCTTGAATTAATCCATGCCAGCGTCAACATTTCAAGAGCAGTTTGAGTCGGGATATTTAGTCTCTGTAAGAATGCAATAATTAAGATGCTAAAGCTACAAGCCACACACACGGCTTTTTATCTTTTGAGCTTCTTCATCCATTCTATATAAAGCAATAATTTTCCACAGTTTTCTGTTTTACAATGCCATCTTTTAAAATAAAGCAATAGTTTTTATGATTGATCTTTCAGAGAATTGATGTGTTTATTCCAGAATGTCAATGATATATATCCCTTCTTTTGTTCCTCCATTCTTGTTCATCCAAAAAAACCAGAGAACAAAGAAGGATAGCGAAATCAGATCAATTGAAAGAGCACTAAAGAACCATTCATTTTGTGTCTTTCACATTCCACAAACAGATGAGTAATGGATTCCTCATCTTGCTTACAAATTGATAAAGGTTTTGTTGTGCCTCACCAAACACAGTAAAAACACTGCTTTTAACCTGTGATCATATGATGATCTGAGTGTTCAACTGACAGTCTGCACACAATGCAGTCTTATGTCGAACACTCATACTGTCTGAGTGTTACAACACACAATGCAGTCTTATGTCGAACACTCGTATTGTCAGTGTTACATGAATGTAGTATAATAGAAGACTGGATTGATCACAGGGACAGTAATTCTCACTTTCTTATTCTAGTTAATGCTTTGAAACCAGTTTTGACTAGTAGTCACCTTTGCGCGTCTTAAGAGACCTTAAATTGTCACTTGTAACTACTTAAAAGAAAGTAAATAATAATTTTGTATCAAATATGGAAAGAATATTTTAGGATTATGTAATCTACATTTATCACATGCATATAATCATAAACACTTATATTGTCTAATTATCATATCTCGGTTAATTATGGATTACTGTGGGTCCCCTGCAGACATAATCTAATTTCTCCTTAAGTTCTCGATAATCCCCAAGAGTCCCTTACAGACAGGATTACTTCTCTGACTAATTTAACTAACAAGCCACGAGTACCCAACATACACCTTATTAATCAATTAGCAGCATTAAGAATTAGAGAAATTAACACTAACAATTTCTATCATCGTAAATCAAGAAATCATTACCCAATTAATCAGTATCCCAACGGCCGGAGGTTGTGCTACTCAAAAGCTCTACCATATTAAACTAAGTTGATCATGCTCAATAGAATCTTAGTAATTAAACTTATAACCACGGATTAATTTAGGAACATAGTAATTAGACTATTTTAATCCCAAGTTTCATACATGCATGGATTATGGCTTCAATACATAATACCGGAATAAATAATTTAGCTACTCATAACTTGGAAAATAAAACAATAATTTGGAATTGAAGTAATAGAAGAAAATACTACGTTACTTAGAATCAAAAGTCGCGAATTTGGGCAACTGCCTACTTGACCAAAGTGTAGCCTGCGTAGTGAAATAAATCTGAGAGAAAAAATAAAGACAAAGGCAGCGTGCCAGTGTCCTTGTGAATATCTGGTAGGGGTGTTCAACCTGTCGGTTAGCCGGTTAAGCGGTTAACGGGTTCCGGTTAGTACCGGTTTTGATAATTTTAATCAAAACCAGTTAACTGACCGATAAAATTACCGGTTGACCGGTTTTGGTTAACCGGTATGGCGGCCGGTCTACCGGTTTAACCGATAAAAAATTTTCTTTATTTTTTACTTTCCTTTTATTTTTGAACAAATATTATTTTTTTCACTAATTATCACAAGTGCATTAGAAAATATAAATGAATGTGAAATAATAAAAAATAATGAATTAAAATATTATTATATCTTTAAGATAGCTATAGTATTTTAATTTTTACAAAAGTCTCTAACACAAATTTATTCATGTATTTCTTTTTAACACTTTTATGCATATGAAAAAAATTATGTATCATAATAGAAAAGAATGAAATAAATTTGGAGAATCATAAGTTTATTAGACATGTTGATTATAATTCATAAGTAAATAAACTCTCACATAAAAGTATAAAAAAATAAAATAAAAAAGATAATAGTATATATATACCGGTTAACCGGTTTAACCGATAAGAAAAAATTCAAAACCGAAACGGTTAACCGATTAAAATCGGTTAACCAAAACCAATTAAAACCAATTAACCGGTTAACCGATAATAATCGGTTTAGCAGTTCGGTTTTCGGTTCAATTACCGGTCCGGCGATTTTTGTGAACACTCCTAATATCTGGATTGCCTATGTATAGGACTTATGAAAATATAGTAATTGAAATAAAATCTATCTCCTAATTAATTAAGGAGATTTATCAATCAGATCTTTGATTGAAAAGAGAATCAATCTTGCACATAGGAACTTCTGAATTTCCTTCCTCATTAGGCAATTGATTCCTTCTTTAATCCTCCTTCCGTCCGTGAATTCCGTTTTCTTCATGGATCCACAAGACTTGGTCCGCAAGCTTCCTTGGATTTCAACCTTTCTTGGCCCAAACATGCGTGGGCCTTTGCTCCTTTGTGCTCCAAAATCTCCACTATTGCACTTTTTCTCCTTAATTGGCCCGTTCTTCCAAATCTGCACAAAACAAATTCGGTGGATCACAAATTACACCTCTTTTATTGAGCTTCTCTTTAAGTTATGATGAAGGCCCTCCAAAATGCTAGCTATAGTTTCCATATTGTTAATTTCCATCGCGGAAGAAGGTCTACTTTCCCTTTTTCCGAGTTGATTAGAGTTTTAAAGAATCCATCATGACTCATTTGACAGACACAAGTGATGAAAAAGAACAAAAAGAGATTGCTTTCCTCATACAGATTGCTAGGAATCTTCTTTGATAATACACTGTTTGCTTGCAAGATAGAGTCATCATGTAACAACAATAACTGAACTTTCATCAGCATTCACAAAAGCTACAGATCATATGAATGAATGGCTTGATGGCATTACTTTTTGTAGCTTACAAATTACAATCAGGATGAACTTATCTATACATAATTTGATTGATCTTACACAAACTTATATAGACCAAACAAAATCATTATCCTGCTAACTTTAACTAACTGATCGAAACAATAATAATGTTAAGAATGATAAGAATACTGTTGTATTGTTTACACCAGCCACAACTTCTTGAGCTGAATATCTGCACTTTCAAAAAAGCAGTCCACTTTCGACAAACAGAAGTGAGTGCAGCATCCGAAAACCGACCTAATTCTGCAAGTCTTCAAGAGGTAGCAAGCAGGGAAACTCAGGCCTTTCCCTTGGATTAGTATTCCCCATACTTTGGTTGTTGAAGAACATGTATCAGATATACCACTTCCTGAATCATCTCCATTAGCAGAAGCAGCTTCTTCATTGGTTTTCATTTCTTCAACCAAGATGATACCATTAGGCGCAGGGTTCTCTCCACTCCATCTTCCTTTGATCAGTGGCCAGCTATCAGTTGTT
The DNA here is from genome assembly GCA_016801395.1 of Leptodermis oblonga. Taxonomy (NCBI): domain Eukaryota; kingdom Viridiplantae; phylum Streptophyta; class Magnoliopsida; order Gentianales; family Rubiaceae; genus Leptodermis; species Leptodermis oblonga. The sequence goes on from CM028752.1 coordinate 676,748, forward strand.
GCCTTTTCTCTAACTAATCTTTTCTTTGTGGAAGAAGAAGATCCCGATCCCCATCCCTCCTCGCCATCGGAGTATATGTGCACAAGGAATGGAGCTTCCTCAAGGTTATTCAAGATCTGAACCAAAAATCAGGAAACATAACCTTAGAAAAGGGCACATTCAAAATTCTTTCAAACGAGAACTGAAAATTGATACAAGCAAGAACGAATACAACAAAATTGCTGCAACTTGGAAAAAGACAGACACTAAAGCTCTACTCTGTTGGTTCAATTGTGCAGTGAATACAAACAACTCAGATCTTCTATGTTAATACAAAACATGAACTTCTGCTATGTCAATTAGATTGTCTTGCAGCAGAGGTCAACTATGTTCTTCATTACATGTTCCCAACATTCGGTTCTTGATCCTCCTTCCTATTAAACTTTTAGCACAAATTTGAAATTCACAATGAGCAACTCATACTCTATCAAACATTCGCTCAATGAATAAAAAAGAATCAGCAAAACCGGCATTGTGACTCATGAATTCAATTCTCAGAAAATTAATTTTGAACCTTAAACAGAGGCATTGTGAAACAGAGGAGCCACTAAATAGGACTAAAAGCAAGCAGAAAACAGCACAGAATCACTACTGATAATAACATTTAAAGAAAATCAACAAAAGATTGGAAATTGAAAAATCAAGAAACGCACCTCAACTACAGATTCTTGAACCCACAAATCAAGCTTCCCAGCAACATCAACACCAGTATCTTCATCCCTCCTTTGCCTATCAGAACTCCCAGCAATCGACGTCGCTAATGAACCCAATTTGGTCGAAGAACCCTGATCACGATGGTGATCGAACACGGAGGAAGAAGACGCCCCCGAATCCCAATCACTCCTAAAATTCCTATTGCTATTCACAACAACCAGGCGGGCCGCCCGGGAAAAATTCCTCCTTCGAAGACGGCTATCGTCATTACGAGTGTAAGTCACGAAGCCCTCCGGCCGCGGGCCGCCGACCACCACCTAATCCGCAACCCCTAATTTCTCCGAAACTACGCAACGTTTTCACGCGCAATGACGCCATCGAAGTAATCGGTGGTTCCAAAGCGCCCACCCAAAATTGAAGAATTTCAAACACAGCTAGAGAGAGAGAGAGAGAGAGAGAGAGAGAGAGAGAGAGAAAGAAACAGAGAGAGAGAGAGGAAAGTGCTGTGTGTCGTGGGTTGCTTGGAATGCAGGAGTTGGAATTCGGTTTACGTTATGTAATTGTAATGGTGGTGGGAAGGGGGAGAGTGACGTGGCACGCCATGGCCATTCTGCTTCCATGCACGTTCCCGCGCACGATTTTCCGTGTGTTTCTTGCGACGGCGCATGCCATGTCATTTCTTTATTTCCACGTCAGCTTTTTAATTATTCCCCTGTGGAAAAGAAAATCCTTTTTATTGGAAGTAAATAACTCGTAGCCTTACCTGATTTTTTATGAATCCAAACACTGAATAATTATGGAAAACTAATAACAATTAATGAACACAAAATTTTGAATTAGTATTTATTTCAAAACACAAAATTAATCAGAACTGAAGGAAAAAAAATAAAATTGTATCAGACAAGTTGGACTTCACACATATCAATTTTAGCCTATAAAGTATTGCGTGTATGTTATAAGATCACTGTGATTTTAGGCTCGAATGTACCGTGTATTGAATTTTACCTCTGATGTATCATTTTTAACTACTAATGTATCACGGTTTGAATTAGGGTCGAATGTATCATGTATTGAGTTTTGCTTTTAGTTCCCAAAATATTGTTATTATGTTAAAACAACAAATATCACATGTAGTGTGCATATCGAATTTAGGATTCTAGCTACCAATCGCCTGTAACGAAGAAAACACGCACATTGATTTTTGAGGGTAAAAGTATCATTTTCGAACCTTTAGGCGATCTTACAAGAGATTCCCTATGAGGACACTTATAAAAATCGCTATAGAGCAAAATAAATATCAAATTAATGAATCTGGTATTGAATTTGCCACTAATTCACTCGAAAAAGTTCGAAATCTAAATAGTCACTCAATTTAGGGGATAAGAACCCTCACATTATTCCATAAGCCAGATAACTTTTCTAATTAAAAATAAACATGTCAAGGAACAAACTAAATGGGATTGGGAGCAGTTTAAATCGTAAAGAATAGGTTTAAAGTTTAAACACGTTTAGGGGATCGAATTTTGATTAAATTGCAAATTGGCATAAAATTAATGAGCTGAATAAAACGTGTGAAAATGAAGGTTTATATTCTGCACTTTTTTTCTTTAATAGGCTTTCTCAATCATAATCTTGTGGGTCAGAAGAGGGAAAAAAGAGAAAGCTTTCTCCATCATAATACACCTCTGCCACCCAAAAGTCCAGCAGTTGTGACGTATAGAAGGCCATTCAAAGGTCGAAAGTTCGGTTATTATTACTACAAGTTCTGCCTAATAAATAGGTAATTATGTCTATTTCAGGAAAAGAAAAAAAATCATACTATACCTCTTAATTTTTTCACAATATATATATATATATATTACTACTAACTTATGATAAATGTTTATAAATATAATAATTAAAATTTTTATTTACTTAGTAGCTATAGTAAAAGTGGGAAAAAGACAAAAAAAAAAAGAACTGGAAAATTATTTTATAGTATTAGAACAAATGAATATTTGGAAATTAAAGTCTTTTATTAGAATTGAAATTCATAGAGTAATAATCAACTGATCACATGCAAATGGAAAAGTAAAACAACATCTTTCTTTCTGAAACAACAATTCAATGATTGATTCCTGTTTTGGATTGTTAGGAAAATTAAATTTGTTGGAAGTTTAATTTAATAGTCAAATTGGTCTCAATTTCTTATAGATTGCGACCGCAGGAAGATAAAGTGGCATACATTGGAAAATGGAAATGAATGGTGGAGAAGAGGTCAATTGGCCGGAACGAGAAATTATTTAGTTCAACAACGATTACTCAATGTAAGATAATCAAATCAAATACATATAAAGGGTATATATAAAGGGTATGATATTTTTTTTAGTGGGGGATATGATGTACATATAAAGCGTCAATAATTTAAATAGTACTCCAGTTCATTATTGACTTGATATAATATTTTTATATATGCAACTGATGTATATAACAATTTTTCAACCTGACATAAAAATTAAGAAAAACCTTAAACACACCCCTAGGGGTGAGCAAATGTGATACCCGGCCAGACCCGACCCGTCGGTTTCGGGTATAGACTCGGTCGGCCCGGGTCGGGTTCTGGGCCTTTTTTTTTTTTTTTTTTTGCTCCTAATGAAAAAGTTTTAAAATTATATTATTTTTGCTTCAGATGAGATTTGAACACGTGACCTAAGTTTAATAATTATCTTTAAGGTATGCTAATTAGCCACTTCTTCTACTTTTTATTTTGTTATATTATCTTATTATCTTTATTATATTATATGTTTATTTATATATTAATTTCATATATCAATTCTTTATACTATATATATTATAATAATTTTTTTTAAAAACAATATACATTATAATACTATATAAACTAATGGTAAAATTTACATTTTGTGTTATTTTTCTTTTTACTGTTTGCATATTTATATTACTATTTTTAAAAAAATAATAGAGTATAATTTTACTTATTTAATTTTCAATTGACAAGCATAGTATTTAAATTTGAAATAATATATAAATTTAAGGAATAAAATATTATTTATTTTTTATATAAAAATTAATTTTGTTTAGATTGTGAAATACATGTGTGATGTAATTTAAATCATTAATATAATTGAAAAAGATATTAAATAATTTATAGTTTAATGTTGTATAATATATTAATAAAAAGAAAAAATAACAAAACAAAGAGTTGCTGGAGTGGTTAATCAAATTTCCTTAAGATTGGTTTACCAACCTTAGGTTGTGTGTTTAAATCCTGATTTATGCAAATGAGCATTATAATTTTATACATGTTTTAAATTTAAAAAACTCAAAATTAGATGGAGAACCGAACCGGACTCGCGGGTTCGACCCGGAATTGACCCAAAAAAAACCCTACCCGCGATCGGACTAGCAATTATGAAAAAAAAATTAAGAAGGAACAGACCCGACCCGCGAGTTTGACCCGAACTGACCCAGAAAAACCCGACCCATGGGTTGGGTTTTTCCGGGTCTGTTCCGGGTCAAACCCGCGGGTCGGGTCTGTTGACCACCCCTACACACCCCTATATTGGTAACAATATACGTACGCATATTTATATACTATAGCAACTCAATGTTGACCTTAATTATAGTTATAAACACCAGACAAGTTAATTAAGAGCACCGACCAATTAATACGCGTACTTTGTTTAAAAATTAGCTAACATACAATAAAATAAAATAAAAAAGTGAAAAGACAACTCCGCCAAACTACTACGAACCATTCGTTATGTTGAATTATAACGCACCATTCAAAACATAATTTTTTATAGGGTGAAATACATTTTCCCCCCTGTGGTTTCATGCTTTGGACAATTTCCCCCCTATGTTTTCAAAACTGACAGTTTCCCCCTCATGATTTTGGACTGAAGTGTCCACTTAACGAAAAATGTCTTCTCTAACGGTGTTAAAGAAAAAGACTAAATTACCCTGAATAAAAAAAGTTTTAAAAAATGAAAGGAAGAAGACGATGGCACTGTTCATCGTCTTCTTCCTTCTTCCTTTACTTTTTTTTTTTTTTTTTTTTTTTTTTTTCCTAAACCCCCTAAAACACTTCCACAACTAATATGAAACCCATTTTGTTGGGTTTCATTTCAGTTGCGGTAGCTCCCGCAACTGAAATGAAACCCAACAAAATGGGTTTCATTTCAGTTGCGGGAGCTCCCGCAACTGAAATGAAAAACCCATCAAATGGGTTTCATTTCCTGCAACTGAAATGAAACCCATCAAATGGGTTTCATTTCAGTTGCAGCAATTGAAATGAAACCCATTTGATGGGTTTCATTTCAGTCGACTGAAATGAATGGGTTTCATTTCAGTCGACTGAAATGGGTTTCATTTCCATTTCAGTTTTTTATTTTTTTTTATTTTTTTTTAGTTGGGGGTATTTTGGGAATAAAATTAATGACATCATCAATTTGTTTATCTCCACTCTCGTCTTGAGCGCGTTTGCCTCACTCGCCGTTAGAGAAGGCATTTTCCGTTAAGTGGACACTTCAGTCCAAAACCATGAGGGGGAAACTGTCAGTTTTGAAAGCATAGGGGGGAAACTGTCCAAATCATGAAACCACAGGGGGGAAAATGTATTTCACCCTTTTTTATATCAAAATATAATTATTGATTTTTTGAATTACAATGTACCGTCCAAGACATAACTTCTATATCAAAGGTAAGGTGGATGACATTTAACACACTTAGAAAGGAAAAATTGCAGAAGTAGTCAACAATCTTTACCCCTATTTTAAATATAATCCACAATCTTTAGTAAGTATCAAATGTAGTCTACAATGTATATGTTTTGTTTCAATTTCAGTCCAAAAGAACAAAATTAGACCAAATTAACGGTCAACGAGTTTGACCGTCAGTCAAAAGCGATTTTGACCTCCTAAAACCACCACCAAAGATTGTGGACTATATTTGAAACATAAGTAAAGATTGTGGACCACTATTGATTTTTTTTTCATATTATTTAAGAATAACACATTTATCTTACTTTTGAAGATATTGACAAATTTGATTCCTTTTACTTCCCAAGTCACAAAAAATTATGTTACAATTGTATTATATTCATCTCAAATTTGCATTTTTAAAAATTAAATACTCCCTCTGTTTTATCAGAAGAGTCCATTTTGAAAAATATTTCTTGTTCCAATAGAATAATCAAATTTTAAATTTTTTTACTCCTCATACCATTACTAATATAATAATGTGTGGTCCACATTTATCTCATACTTAATAAGTATATGTGTGGAATAAATAGTGTCAAATTAGTATTTTAGTTGTTGTACCCTAACATTCATAATAAGTGATGTGACGCAAAAATGGAGCTGCTGGATCGATGCTTCTTTGCGGCCCAAAAGATTCCTTGTAAACAGTAATTATCCAATCCAAATGATGCCTCGCAGGGAATGAGGAACGAAATGGCCCAACTTTGGATGAAGATGTGTTGTGAAGGGAAATGAGCAAACTGGGGGATGAGCTAAGTAGCCCGGATCGGAGAAGATTGCTGCTGCAATGGAGATGAAGCTTGATGATTTTGCACTGTTTTTGATATACAAATGGAAATTTATCCAGAAAAGGAGCGGGGCTTTCCCCCCTGTATAGGCTCCGATGATCAAGTCAGTAATATGAAAGAGAAATAGTATTGAACAATAGCTTGCATAGAAACAGTAATCAGAGAGAGATTGCGAGAAATTGCTTATGAAGTACTTTTTTCAGAATTCACTTATGGAGAGCTTACTTGAATGAGGCTGGTGCTTGAGTATTTATAATCTTACTCTTGATGCCTTTTTTGGATCATGTCGACATACGCTCCCACTTATTCCTCTTTTTATGATAACTTTAGCCGTTCCTGGAATAATGGCTTTTGCTTGGCTCCTTTGTCATCATTGTCCCTGCATATATATTAAGCTTGTGGCCTTACCATGATGTCTAATCATATTATCTTTATCAGACCGGTTTATTCTTTACCGACCTAAGCTTTCCGGTGTTTTACCGACCTGAGCTTTAATACTTGTCGATCAATCGAACTTCTCTTTAACCGACCTGAGTTTCTTGAGTAGTATTATACTTTTCCTGACCCAATCTTACCGAGCTGAGTTATAAAGTTTACCGATCTAAGATTCTCAAACACATTCCGACCTGAACCTTCATAAGTCTTAAAGTTTTTATGACCGATCTAAAACTCTATATCCGATCTAAAGTTGTAACATCGATTTGTACGATGTTTCCGATCTGATCCTGTATCTGGGCTTTTTTATGTTTTAATCCAGTGGGCTAGGCCCAATGAGAATTCCAATTTTATGCACATCAACAAGCCCCCCCAATATTAGGTTTTACCGGTCTAAAACTTAATACTCTTTGGGTTTCCCGAACCAAGACCTGGTGTAAAGGACATCATGAGTTTCTAGATATTAATCCGAGCCAATTTTCCGAGCTAAGCAACATACCGTGTTTTACTAAGCCGGATTTGTGACTTAGGCATTTTTCTAGTGTTTATCCGACCTATAATTCTTAGATTATTGACTGAAAAAACAAGGAATATGACAATGAAAACCGACCTACGAATAATAGTGTCATCCGATGTACATATAACACTTATAATACCGATCTGAAGAATTTAAACAGTTTATCAATTAAATGCAGTAATAAAGGCGTACCTTTGCGTTATACGAAGTCTGGTCACTTGAAAAGTCGTGATGCGATGGGGCACGCTTTTACGTTTATTAAGGCAATCGTTTCGATTTCCTAGGCTTTCGTCATCTTCAAGGTGGCATTTATTGTTGAACCGGTTGGCTTACCCGCAACCGTTCGATCTCCAAATCTTTTTTTCTATAAAAACCGTGAGGGCAGCAAGCATTTGGCACCATTTGCTTCTTGCCTTCCTGAAAGAATCAAGAAAAAGAGAAAAAACTTTTTCTTTCCTGCTGCCGGAGTTATCGTACCTTGCCGGAATTTGAAGGTGCTATTCCTCTAATCCGTTGATTTTGTCTGTACTGCTGCTTCGTCGTTACCGCCGTTTCATCGCCGTAGTCCTCTTATCCCTTTTATCAATCGCAATGGCTTCCGAAAAGAGTTCCGGTACCGGAGTATCTCGCCAGAATCCTAGTTCAGGTTAGTGTATTCTTCTCCTTCTTAATTTTTCCAATTTTTGCAAATCTCACATAAAATGTTTTATCTATATTTGTGCATGATTTTGATACTGCTTTATGTAGATTCGGCTGCCTCCCATGAGTTTAAGCCCCACGAAATAGTTTCTGAGATGACTATTGATGATTTAGAAAAAATTAGGTCAGACAATTATATAAACCCGAATGTCCAAATCCGTTTACCGACACCCATAGAAAGGATAACTAGCATTTCTGAGAATTGGGTCGGTGTTTATGAATATCACTTAAAATTTGGGCTTAGGTTCCCTGTCTCGAATTTTTTAAATGAGATGATTGATTTTCTATACATCGGGCTAAGCCAATTAGTACCTAATGCCTTTAGGTTTTTGATAGGATTTGTGTGTGTCTGTGTTGGGGCTGAAATCCGACCCTCGATAGATTTGTTTTTTCAATTTTACACCGTCCGATCATATCCTTATGGCCAGGGGTGGGTAACTTTTCAAAAACGTAGGAACAGCCCTATCCTTCTGACTGACTCCCCGGATACTAATAAAAATTGGAGGGCTAGATATGTTATGGTAAAGGCCAATGAAGCAAACCTACCTTGTCGTTGGTCACAAGCGATACTCCCGGCCGATCAAACCCGAGATACATCTAACCCTATAGTGCAGTCAGATTATAAAATTCTAAGAAATTATACCTGTACGGTTAAATACTCGGCTAGGTCCCCTTCAGAGGGTCTTCTGGTTTGGGCCGGGCTGAGCCAAGCCCCTGGTGTGAAAGGAGAAAGTAAATACCTGTCCCTTAAACTTTTTATTTATGGTATCCTCATCCTTTATAGCTTGGTGATTCTGATTTTTGCATGTTGCTTGTTTCCAGGTAGCCTCGGTGGATTCGGAAGGAAGAAAAAAGCCAATAAACCTGTTGCAGCTTCAGGATCTTCCAAAAGATCGGCTGAGATCGATCTCATGGAAGAGGTCGAGGTGGCCGATCCTCCCAACTTGGCATTGGTAACCCGAGTCGCGAAAAAGAGCAGGCCGACCCCGGAAGAAATCCAGGCAGCTAAGGCTGCAAAAGCTCCACAAATAATGACGGGCCCCACACACGATCCCGAGTTGCCGAAGCCTGATGACCTTTGGGGTCCCGTGGATCCGGTAACCAAAGAAAGGGTCCTGCTGCTGAAAGATAAGAGGGATAGACCGATCTCCCTGGCTCGGCCCATACTTCAAGTGCACTTACCAGAACCTCTGCCTGAGGACGTAAGGCCTTACCAGGAGTTGGAGGCTGAAACTGAGAGATCCTTTGAGGAGATGGTACAGGTGGGCAACCAGCTCCGGAAGAATATGGAGTTGATGATGCAGCAGGAGGCTATTCTTGCTTCGCACACAAAAAGGGTGAGCATCGAAACTTAATTGATTTGTTTAAAAATAATGAATACCTCGTCTAACACTCCCGGATCAGATTTTTTGCAGGTAGCTTACAATTATGCTGCCACGTCAAAAAGGGCAACAGCTTTGGACATCTTGGCCCAAAGTTACGAGCTAGAAAGGTCGAAGAAACCGTCCGAGGCTGTTGAGGATTTAGAGCTTAAGCTGGGGGTCGAACGCAGCAAGTATTCAAAGCTTGAGGTTGAAAAGAACGGGCTAATGAAGCAAAACCAGGGTCTGCTCTCGAGGTCGAGCCAGCTGGAAACCAGGGTCCAGGGTCTGGAAACCGATGTGGACATCCTGAAGAAAAGTGAGGCCGCCTTGCTCAAAGAAAAATCCAACTGGGCGAAGGAAAAGGCTGACCTGGAGAAAGCTGCCGAAGAAGCTAAGAAAGCTGCAGAAGAGGCTACAAAAGCTGCAGAAGAGGCTACAAAGAAGGCTGCTGAGATGATTAGCCCGGATGAGGTTGAGGCAGCCCGCCAGGCCGAGCTGAAAACTTTTATGGAAGGGGCCCTGCTGGAGTTGATGAACCGGCGTTTTTTCGAGCTAATCCAGTGCGGGTATACTCTGTGTTGGGACGAGCTAAAAAGCTCCAGGTCGGCAGAGGGTGCTACTGCAGACTCCATAGCCCGGACTTCTTTGCTTCCGGAGGGACGCGATCCTTTTGACTTAGTAGAGGAAATCAAGCAAGAATGCCGAGACATCGGTGTTCCAATTCCAGAAAATGTCGAAGAGGATCCTGTGGTCGACCCCCAGGAGATAGCAGATGAAGCCTCTTCTCAAGCTCCTCCTTCCTGAGATCGGCCTTCCCTTAGATCGGGCTTGTCCTTCCTTCCAGCCGTGTGAGGAATGTAGGTAGCATGCCTAGATGCAGTTGCAGTGATGTACTTGGCTTTATACTTTTGTAGAATTTTTCTGATTCTGGTCCCTTTCGAAGAATTTTTGTATTATTCCGACCTTCTTTGTAACCGAGCTTGATTATTGAATAGAACAATTTTGTTGCTTCAGATTTTGCTTTTTCCTTCTTTGCTTTACTGATAATATTTTCTCAAGTGTGTTGCATTCCAAGTTCGCGGAATCAATCGTCCTTGCAAGTCTTCCAAAATATAACTTCCTGTAGGTCGGGCCTCGATTATCCGATAAGGTCCTTCCCAATTAGAAAATAACTTGCCTTGTTCTTGTGGTTTGCTGATAGATCGGTTTCATAAAACTAAGTCTCCTGGTACAAAGGCTCGATGTTTGACCCGAGCATCATAGTGTTGCCGAACTAAATTTTTATAATTTAGTTGATACACATAGGCTGAGTCCCGAACTTCTTCTATCAAATCCAAGCTGAGCTCCAAGTTTTTCTGGTTTTGATCCCTTTCGAAGTGCATAACTCGCGGGGCTCCACTTTGTATTTCTGGAGGGATGACAGCGTTGACCCCGAAGGCCAACTCGAAAGGGGTCTTCCCCGTGGCTGATTTGGGAGTAGTCCGGTGGCACCAAAGCACATGGGGCAGCTGTTCTACCCAATTTTTACCTTTATCTTCTAGTCTGGATTTCAGCCCGTGCAACAAAGTTCGGTTTGTGAGTTCTACCTGTCCATTTGCTGGAGGATGAGCTACCGATGCGAAACGTTGGGTGATACCAAGTTTGAAACACAAGGCTGTGAACTCCTTAGATTCGAACTGAGTTCCATTGTCCGAAATAACCGATCTGGGCACACCGAAACGACAGATGACTTGCCTCCAAAGAAACCGAGCTACAGTTCGCCCAGTAATATTTGTTAGTGCCTCGGCTTCTACCCACTTCGTGAAATAATCTATGGCCACAACGAGGTAGTGGCATGAGCCGATCTTAGGAAACGGACCCATGAGATCTATCCCCCATTCTGCGAAAGGCCATGGGGCAATTATCCCAGTAAAGCTGGAGGCCGGCAATTTGTGAACTGTCGCATTGTGTTGGCAACTGGAACACCGTTGGACATACTTCACTGCTTCTTGGAATAATCGGGGCCAGTAAAACCCGGCCCCAATTATTTTCTTAGCCAAATTCCGAGCTTCAATGTGAGACCCGCAATCTCCTTCATGTACTTCCTTCAGCACGGCCTCTGCTTCTCCTGCTCCCAATCACTTTAGTAAAGGCATTAAGAAACCCTTTTTATACAGGTCCTCTCCAATTATCTAATAGTGTTCAGCCTTCCTTTGTATTCGTTGTGCTTCCTTCCGTGAATCTGGCAAAATGCCATCTTGTAGGTATTGCCATATAGGAAACCTCCAATCCTGACCTTCACTTATAGACATGATTGCTGGTTCAACTGTACTCCTAGTATGCACTTCTTCTACTAGAACGGTTTTAGTCAGGTGAGAAAAAACCGAAGAAGCCAATTTGGACAAGGAATCGGCATTTGTATTTTTGCTTCGTGGGACCCGCTCTATAGCCCATTTTGGAAAAAATTTTAGTTGCTGCTGCACCAGTGTTAAATACTCCTTCATTTGTCGATCTTTAGCCTTATACTCCCCCAAAATTTGTTTGACTACAAGTTGGGAGTCTGAACAAATTTTTAGATTTACGACCCCAAATTTTCGAGCTAACTTCAGGCTGGCTATCATGGCTTCGTATTCAGCTTCATTATTTGTGGCTGTGAAGCAGAATCGTAGAGCATAAGTGTGGATTTCACCTTCTGGGCTGATGAGGATGATCCCCGCACCTGATCCGGATTGGCTTGAGGCACCATCCACGTAGAGGGTCCACGCGTTGTCACCTTCTGTTATAGTTAAAAGTAGATCGATTTTTTCTGATGGGCTGGATATGCTTTCTTGGTTGTCTGGTACTCCTTCAGCTATGAAATTTGCCAACACCTGTCCTTTGACCGTAGTACGTGGGGCAAAGGTGATGTCATAATCCCCTAATTCGATGGCCCATTTGGTAAGTCGACCCGAGACTCCCGCTTTTTGTAAGATGGCTTTAAGGGGTGCATCGGTATAAACGGTGACTCCATGAGAATTGAAATAAGGTCGGAGACGCCGTGTGGAATGAACTAAAGCCAAGACCAGCTTCTCCATGCTAGAATAGTTCTTTTCAGCTGCCTGCAAAACTTTACTAACAAAATAGATGGGTCTTTGAACCCGGTTATCTTCTCTAAGTAAAACCGAGCTAATTACAGATTTGGTTGTAGCTATATACATGTACAATTGTTCTCCATGAATAGGCATGGTCAAAGATGGCAAAGAAGCTAAATATGTTTTTAAAAAGCAGTTTGACATTTCGGGGTCCACAAAAATTTATCAGTTTTCTTTAAAATGTTAAAAAATGGTAATGCTCGTTCTGCCGACCGAGCTAAAAACCTATTTAAAGCTGCTAGTCTACCCGTTAATTGTTGTACTTCTCGAATGGTCCTAGGTGGGTGCATTTGCAAAACAGCTTCTACTTTCTTAGGATTAACTGAAATACCCTCCTTAGAAACCATGTATCCTAAGAACTTTCCCGAAGTAGCCCCAAAAACACATTTCTTTGGATTTAGCCTTAACTTATATTGGACTAAAGTTTCAAGGGTTTCACGTAAATCCAACAAATAAGCAGATTCATCTTTACTTTTAACAAGTAGATCATCAATATATGCTTCCATATTTCGACCTAACTGTTTTTTGAAAATTTTATTCACCAAACATTGAAAAGTAGCTCCAGCATTCTTTAAACCGAAAGGCATGGTTATGAAGCAATATGTACCTTTGTCCGTAATAAAAGATGTTTTTTCCTCATCTTCTTTGGCCATGAAGATCTGATGATAACCCTTATATGCATCCAAGAAGTTAAGGAAACGGAATCCAGCTATGGCGTCAACCAACACGTCGATCAAAGGCAAGGGGAACCAGTCTTTGGGGCATGCTTTATTTAGGTCGGTGAAGTCTATGCACATGCGCCATGAACCATCCGGCTTGGGAACTAACACAGGGTTAGCCAACCACTCTAGATAATCCACTTCTCGGATAATACGTACTTCCAACAGGGCGTTGACTTCAATTTCCACGTATTTGCTACGTTCTCCCCCAAGGTTACGCTTTCGTTGTCGGATCGGCCTATGATTGGGATCAATGGATAACCTGTGTTCAATGATATTTCGAGAAATTCCAGGCATGTCCTCTGGTCCCCAAGCAAAAACTTCCGCAAACTCACGCAAAAGGTTAAGCAAATCATATTGTAATTGAGGGGACAAATCAGCCCCAATTTTTATTACCTTGTTTGGATCGGCCGCGAGGGGAATGATTCTTACCTCGGCCCCTGCTTCAATGGATAGGTTTGAGCCACCTGTTAGATCGGTAATGTTAACGGAGGTCGGAATAACTCGAGGAACTTTTGATTTCTGGTCTACTAGAATTGGTTCCTTCAAGGAAGCTATGTAACACTGCTTAGCCTGCAAAACATCACAACGAATGGTAGCTACCCCACATACGGTGGGGAATTTTAAAAGCATGTGTACAGTAGAAGCTATGGTCTGAAATTGATTTAACCTAGGCCGACCCAGGTATACATTGTATGGTGATGGCTCATCGATGACCACAAAATCTATGGTTTCCGTACGTTTTAATTGCCCCGCAAGTAACGTGACCGGAATACTCAAATGTCCTACAGGTATAACATGGTGATTACCGAAGCCAATCAATGGTGTCCGAACTGGACTTAACTGTGCCTTGTGTAATTGACAACCAGCCAGTGCATTGGTTGTAATTATATTGCTAGAACTACCCGTGTCTAGCAATGTCCTACGTACTTGATAATTTGAAATGTAGCAATCGATCACTAGTGGATCGTCACAACTGTAGGGTAAAAATATATCTGTATCATCAAAAGTAATTCCTGGTGACATGGTTTCTGATTTACGCTTACCTAGAATGGTGTTCCTTTGTCGGTATACCTGTTTCCTTTGGCGATTGGAATCACCCTGAGTGGGTCCTCCTGCTATGGTATTCACAATTCCTGCTATATTTAGGTCAGTTCCACTTCCGGTATTTGGGGCTCGGGGATCGGGCTGATGACATTCGCGAGCGAAATGGCCGGTCTCCCCGCATCGGTAGCATTCGTTAGGTCGCTCTCGGGTTGCCGAAGCCACCGCTTTAGGCAGAGGCGCCACTTGTGTATATTGAGGTAATTTTCCAGTTTGAATTAATTTAGCTATTTCTGCAGCTAAATCACGACAGTCATTAGTGTTATGACCAATATGTTTATGGTAATTACAATACCTACCCGGATTGAGCCGATCTGCGGGATCTGTCATGGGTCGAGCTGGGGGCAACAACCCTTGATTATGAATGGCAGCATATATGTCGGCTCGGGGGACGGAGAATGGCTCGGCTACCTGCACAGAATTTACACTTACCCCGGTCTTTGAGATAGGATTAGTAGTATTTGCAAAGTTTAATTTCTTATTTCCTCCTGATGTAAGAATTGGGGAAGAAGCTTTCCTCTTACCGTACAAATCGGAAAAACTTCTTTCTCTTTCCTGTTTTATGGCTGTAGCATCTTCAACAACAGCAAAATTAACGGCAGTAACCATCATTTCAAAATAAGAATGTGGGGGTCGGATGGCCAATTCAGTAGCTAAAGGTCCTGACCGTAACCCATTAATAAATGATCCCATCATTATCCTATCATCTTTTTCGTGGCATTGCCTAGATTTTATATTGAACCGATCTATGTAAGCCTGTAATCCCTCTCCCATTTTTTGTGTTATGTTCATTAAATGTGAAATTGGTTTAGACAATATCTTATTACCCATAAAATTTGCTAAAAACAAGTCACCAAACTGATCTAAAGAATGAATGGAATTTCGGGGCAGAGTACAATACCAATTTATGGCCTGACCTTTAAGAGTCAGATGGAATGTCATGCATCGGTTAGCGTCAGACAGGTTAGCAGCATCCATGACGCTCATACACTGCATCCAGTGAGCCGTGGGGTCGGTGGTACCGTCATATTTGTCAACCTTACCTAAGCCTCTGTATCCCGGAGGAAATTGTGCTATTTGAATCTCCCATCCAAAAGGATGAGACACGCGAGATGTGGGGGCAGTTCGTCCGAGCTGAGCATATCTGGATCCGGAGAGGCCGAGCTGGGGATATCCAGACTGACCTAAGGGGTGTCCTCCCATGCCGGGGTAAAAATTCCCTAAACCGGGCCCGAGATAATAATTTGGGTTAAGTAAGGGAGAGTTTCCTAAGAGCGGCTGCATGGCTCGGTTATTGCCTAAACCATAATGTTGAAATAGTGCAGGGTTGGATGTAATTGGGTATCCAGGGTAATAACCAGGTTGGTTTATCTGACTGATTTGTAGGCCATGGCCAGGCTGGTTCAATTGACCCGCTTGTTGCCCTAAAGTGGGAAATGGTAGGCTCGACATAAAAGTACCATTATTAAACTGAGCATTAGGAACCATAAAGGGGCCCGGGAAAGTAGGATTGGCCTGAGTATGGGCTACGGTGGTATAAACAGGAGGAGCCATAGAAAGGTTAGGAGGACCAGCCATATGACCAATTCTTGAAGAAAGATTAACTCCCCCAGGTTGTGGAGGACACATGGTGGATTGTGGAGGAAGACTAGACATTAAAGCAGCAGAGGGGTCGGACACGGGGTTGAATATAGTCCTGGGTGGGGGAATAGTGGGAGACCACTGTATACCATAGGGGTGTTCTATGTTAGCTACATCTGAAGTAATGGTTGTAATGGGAGGTTCCATATTAAGGGTAGAGATGATCGGAGCAACATGATTTATTAAATGAAACAATTCTGGAAATAAACGAAAAAACCTATCCTTTTCTGCCTGTTCCTGCTCGGGGGTAAGAGTTTCAACAAGGGTGGTAGTAGTTGGTGGATCAGAGGGAGGATTAGAACTGGTGGCTGTAACGGTGGGTATCAGGGCGGTTGTAACGACGAGTCCATTGGGGTTGTCAGAAGAAGAAGCACCCTTTCCTGAGCGAGTTTGCGTCATGGTTTCAACAAATTTATTTAACTGAGGAAAAGTTGATGAAATAATTTGATCAAACGTTCCCCACAGACGGCGCCAGTTGATGTGACGCAAAAATAGAGCTGCTGGATCGATGCTTCTTCGCGGCCCAAAAGATTCCTTGTAAACAGTAATTATCCAATCCAAATGATGCCTCGCAGGGAATGAGGAACGAAATGGCCCAACTTTGGATGAAGATGTGTTGTGAAGGGAAATGAGCAAACTGGGGGATGAGCTAAGTAGCCCGGATCGGAGAAGATTGCTGCTGCAATGGAGATGAAGCTTGATGATTTTGCACTGTTTTGATATACAAATGGAAATTTATCCAGAAAAGGAGCGGGGCTTTCCCCCCTGTATAGGCTCCGACGATCAAGTCAGTAATATGAAAGAGAAATAATATTGAACAATAGCTTGCATAGAAACAGTAATCAGAGAGAGATTGCGAGAAATTGCTTATGAAGTACTTTTTTCAGAATTCACTTATGGAGAGCTTACTTGAATGAGGCTGGTGCCTGAGTATTTATAATCTTACTCTTGATGCCTTTTTTGGATCATGTCGACATACGCTCCCACTTATTCCTCTTTTTATGATAACTTTAGCCGTTCCTGGAATAATGGCTTTTGCTTGGCTCCTTTGTCATCATTGTCCCTGCATATATATTAAGCTTGTGGCCCTACCATGATGTCTAACCATATTATCTTTATCAGACCGGTTTATTCTTTACCGACCTAAGCTTTCCGGTGTTTTACCGACCTGAGATTTAATACTTGTCGATCAATCGAACTTCTCTTTAACCGACCTGAGTTTCTTGAGTAGTATTATACTTTTCCTGACCCAATCTTACCAAGCTGAGTTATAAAGTTTACCGATCTAAGATTCTCAAACACATTCCGACCTGAACCTTCATGAGTTTTAAAGTTTTTATGACCGATCTAAAACTCTATATCCGATCTAAAGTTGTAACATCGATTTGTACGATGTTTCCGATCTGATCCTGTATCTGGGCTTTTTTATCATTCACTGTTTCTTTGTTTTAATCCAGTGGGCTAGGCCCAATGGGAATTCTAATTTTATGCACATCAATAAGTATATCAGAATATTTTAAAATATTTCACGAACATTTAATAAACTTATAAGAGTATTTTTATAAAAAGAATTTAGTTGAGAAATATTTTCTTTAGAAAATTTTATAAAATCATAAAATTATTTTATTTCAAAAGTCCCGAATCGGGTAAAACCGATTGCACTGCTGTGAATAGTAAAAATATAAGTTTTAAAGAATATTTTAGGGCTGTGTAAGTTTTAAATTTTATATATTAATAAAGAATATAAATTTTTATGATAAGCATGTTCTGAGTCCTAGTGTGAATCGGGTAGACATCCGGTGAAGCTACCCCTTGTATGCGGGGTAGTGAATCTGGGGTGTCACATAAATTAAGGTGAAAGAATGTTTAAGAAAAACAGAAAATAAGAGTTAGATAGAAAAATAAAGAAATAAATGAGAGTAGAGAGAGAAAAAAAGAAAAGAATGGCAAAGATTAAAAAAAAAAGTACAAATTACAGGGGATGAATAGAGAAAAACTGAAACAAAAAAGGTAGAAAAATAAAATAATGTCATAAGTTTGAAAATGGAAAATTATCGAAACAAGAAACTATTTATTTTCAATAATTTCTCATTTCCTAAATTCTCCTTCTCATAATTCTAAAAATTTTCCCCCAACAATTTTGAAAAAAAATCAATAGTAGTCCACAATCTTTACCCATGTTTCAAATGTAGTCCACAATCTTTGGGGGTAGTTTCAAGAGGTCAAACCGCTTTTGACTGACGGTCAAACTCGTTGACAGTTAATTTGGTCCAATTTTCGTCTTTTGAACTGAAATTGAAACAAAACGGATACATTGTGGACTACATTTGATATTTAGTAAAGATTGTGGACTACATTTGAAACAGAGGTAAAGATTGTTGACTACTTTTAAGGTGCATGTAAAAGTAGCCCAACGAAAAAGTAACTAAATTATGTTTGATGGTTTCTTTATTATGCACTATCTTCATTTCATTAGAATAATAAAGTTTCAACATTTTTTTTTTTGGTTCCATTAGAATAATCAAATTTTAATTGACCTACTTCTCATATCCTTACTAATAAAATTATGGTTTATTCACAATTAATCCACCTTCAGAAAATAAAGACATCAGTAAAAAAAAAAAATAGTGACAAATTACTTATTTTAAGTGTTGTAACTTGTAACCCATAAAAAAGTTGTACATTCTCCAAATTTGATTATTGTAATAGAACAAAGGGAATTGGTAAAATCATTATATTATATTGGTTTCTTAGTATGGGCGCGCCATTGTCTTGTTTTGGTCTCTAAATTTGAAAAAAAAATGTACTCGTATTTTTCTCCATCATCTTAAAAAAATAGTTTCAAATATAAAATTTGGAAAATGTGAATTTTTTGACTAACATTTGAACTGTTTTAAGCTAAGTGGTGAACTAAAGCGATTTAACCATTTCCTCTTCACATTCCATACCCTTATTAAATGCGTGTAAATCTCATGTGATAGTTGGAAATAGTTAAAATTTGAGCTATGAGACCAATTTGAAACTAATTTTGAAGTTATAGAACAAAAATCAAATTAAGAGATTAAAGAGAAACAACAATCAACGTTAAATGATTAATAAAGTGATTTAACCTCTGTAATTAAAAGTAGTGTTTGCGGTTTTCTGATGAACTACGTACGAACATATGCGCGTTTGGGGGTACTTTCATTGAATGTTTAAGTTACTTACGTAACAAACCCTAGCTGTTAAGTCATCGTTTATCTTAATTAATTAAAAACATACGTACAAATATTTCAATCTAACCCTAAAGCCATATATATGTCGCTAATAAAATATTAGAATTAAACGAGTCAAAAATAATTAGGGCTATGTTTGAATTCTACACTTAAATAAAGAATTTTTGTTTTTGTGGAGAAATTTTTTATAGGAAATTATGTAGAAAAGAAAATAAAAAGTGCAATGATTAGTTTTTTTAAAAAATAATGTGAGAGTAATTTTAGAGGAAATTTTAAATTTCAAAATTCAAATTTAGAGAAAATTGAATGTGTTTGGATATGGTTTTTTTTTTTTTTTTTTTTGTGAAAAAGTATGATTTTTCCTAAAAAATAACTAAACCAAACAGAACCTAAAAGTTCAAACCATAACCAAATTATGACCGAGTTAGTAACCAAATTAATTTAATTAATTTGTAACAAATTTGCCGTTTGATAAAAATTAATGCTTACATCTGAATACTGAATTGATTAAGCACTTAACCTCTTAATGCTGAAATATATTTTTCGAACATCTGAATCATAATGCTTAATCACTCGATCTTGTTTAATAAATATGATAATCATATTGCTGAAATTCTTAAAATATACCATTTTACTTTTATGTTGAATGTTTTATATTTATATATGCGAAATATCAAATTTTATTATAAAACATCAATTATGATTAATGAAAAACATACAAAAACAAAATAAGATAAAAACACGTCAAATTGAATGATGAAAAATACAAAAAATAATTATTACAATTTATTAAAACCCCTAAAAATGAAAAATGAATCCATTATTGTAGTCTAAAATAAATTAAAAATTTTACAATAAATTCATTTATGATTAATAAACTATATAAGTAATATAAAACATATCGTATGAATGATATTTATGAAAACATGTAAATGATATAATTTATTAAATAAATTTTTAATACCAAAATATAATAGTAAAAATAAATTTTATTTTATTTGACAATATTATAATGAAAAATTTGAAAATACGTGGTATGCTAATAAATAAAAATTATAATTATAATTATAGTTAAATCAATATAAATAAAATAAAGGGGGTAGTTTTGGAAATCAAATATGAATTATTTAAAAAATTATTAGGTGGAGCATTAAGCGATAAGCAATAAGCTGACTTTTTTCGCTTAATTTTTTGTAAAGGAAATAAGCAGTACTTAAACGATTAAGAGGTTTGAGTTTCCATTATCAAACACTCAAAAATTTATTATCTCTTAATAAAATAATTTTAAACATTAAGTTGGGTTATCAAACAAGCCCTAAGTCAAGAGAAATATGTACGGTAGTTAAACCGGCCAATATTTAGCGTACGTATTTGCATGATATATGTTAATTAACTGCTACTTCAGATTCATTGTACCTATTATGTATTAATCATGTATTAACATTTCGATTATCGAACCACATATTTAGATTATTTTATTGGGTGCATATTAATTAGTTGTATCTATGGTTCAATATTGTATTAAAGTTTATGTAAATTTAGATATTTATTGTGTTTAAGTAGGGTTGTATCTATATGTTTATTGTATATTAGAAATAAAAATATTCAATGTATATATGATGAAGAATTAAACTATACTATGTAAACCCAATGTAAAAAGATTTTCAAATAATATTATTTAAAAATTGTCTAAAGAAGTATTCAAAACGACAATGTCCCAATTAATTTTCCGTCGTAAGAATTCGACACTATAATTTTGGATTGCGATCGATTAGAAAAGTTAAAGATCAGATTTACTAAAATTTGAATTTTAAAAAGACAAACAACAGATAATATATTAATAGTACTGTACAAATATATTAGTAATTGTTAAGAATTTTGAGCGGTACGTAAAAACTAAAAACCATGCAATCATGTATATATGTGAAAATTTTCATTTATCCCAGCTCGCTCAATTAATTGAATTGGCCATTCAAAAAGAACAACTATGAAGCATTATTAAAAATTTATTGTGTTGTTGTACAAAGAACTTCAGGATATTATATATAGCTATCCTTGGATTATCCGAAGATGATTGTTTAGTAGTAGCACGTGCGCGAAAAATTGAACGTTTTTTATTACAATCTTTCTTTGTAGCAGAAGTATTTACTGACTCTCCAGAAAAATATGTTGGTTTGGTGAAACAATTAGAGAATTTCAATTGATTCTTTTCAGGGAGTTAAATAGTCTTCCTGAACAAACCTTTTATTTAGTAGGTATTATCGATGAAGCTACCGCGAAGGCTATAAACCTAAAAATGGAGAACAATTTGAAGAAATGACCTTAAATCTTTGTGTACTGACCTCTAATAAA
The DNA here is from genome assembly GCA_016801395.1 of Leptodermis oblonga. Taxonomy (NCBI): domain Eukaryota; kingdom Viridiplantae; phylum Streptophyta; class Magnoliopsida; order Gentianales; family Rubiaceae; genus Leptodermis; species Leptodermis oblonga. The sequence continues at coordinate 698,142 of CM028752.1, forward strand.
ATTGTAATATTCATTATAATTAATGGTAGTAAATTATTAATTTACTAATAATAAATATACAGATAATTAATTGTCAGATTTCATTGAATCTATACAGTACTTAATTGTTGCGTTGCAGTTGTCAAACGTTAATGTGCATAATTTTATGAATATTAATTATTTTTAGCATTTACTAATTAATTAAATTAACCGCTACACTACGATTATAATGGCTCCTATTTCAATTTAATTTCGTTGAGCCATTTTTGGTAAATTTTTAATTTGAATTTTATAAAAATCTCCATTTTTGCTCCTCGCCCGGCATATCACCAACTTATAAATAGAGGCTTATGTTCTGTTCTTCACTATAGAAACTCAAAGAAATTATTTCAGAAATCAAAAGGAAAAAGAGAAAAGAGATTCTTGCAAGTATGACCGATGTTTTGCTTATACTACTGTCGGTGTGAAATTAGGGTTTTATGTCTAGCATTTCATCCTTTATTAGTTATATAGGTTCTTCCTTTCTTTCTTCTTATTATTTTTTTTATCCTAGGTAGTCAAGATCGAAGAGATGAATCCGCACTCTAGAATGAATGAAAGTTTTCAACTTTCAAACAACAACGGAGTTTCTTCTCACAAGAACCCTTGTAAAAGGCACTCTCCCGACCAAGTTCAACGTCTCGAAGCGTAAGAATTTTGCTTCTTTTTATTGTTTGTTTATTTTTTTTGAGTGAATAATTAGTGTAATAAATTAATTTGCAAAATTCCTCTAGTTTTCATTGGAACTCTCTTGCTTAGCTGTTCAAATTGTTTTTTTTTTAAAAATTGGTTTATTCTAGTTTTTTTTGGTAGATAGCTATATATTATTACTAATTAAGTCTTTAATTGTCTTAGTTAGAGGATAAAATTCTAACGCGATTAATTTATATTTACTGAAGTTTTTTCAAGGATTGCCCTAACCCAAAGAAGAGGCAGCGAGAAGAACTGGGCACGATGCTTGAACTTACTCCAAAGCAAGTCAAATACTGGTTTCAGAACAAAAAGAACCAACTCAAGGTACATACGTACATACAAATTCATTACATTTAATTAATATTGATGATAAAAATAATTAGTGATTCAAATTAATATATATATAAAATTAATTATGTTCATTGAATGATATCAGGCAAAGAATGAAAAATCCAAGATTGCTGAAATAAGAGCTACAAATGAAAAGCTCGTAAGAGAGCATGCTGCACTAACTGAATCAGTGAGGAATCCCCGCTGCATCACCTGCTCTAATCAGGGAATCGTTGTGGCTACAGAGGAGCAAAAGAGACAATGCTATTACCATATGTTGATTCGTGAAAACATCGCCCTCCGAGAAGAGGTATAGTTATCATACTTCATCTCTCCATCCCGTTAAAAGAATACAATGAAACTAATCTTTTTGAGTCGCAATGAGAGAGTATAATCTATCACTTGACAGTTGCATTAATTAATAAATTTTATGGGGTTAACAACAAATTAATACTATATATATATTTGAATTTCAGTACAATAGACTGATGAATCGCTTAGCTTTTATGGGCCAGCATTCGTCACCAAGTGGAAGTGGCGAGAGATGAAGATTGAAGAAGCTAGATTGTCGCAATCTCTTAGAGATTCATTCACTTTAATTAGTTTCTTATATATGGATTTGATGGATTGATTGTCTTTTCTTTTTCTCTGTGTGAATTGAATAAATAAATAAATATATTTCTGAAACTATTATTTCTTAGTTTTATTTTGACTAGACTTATATCTATACGCTGTATGACCACATTATTCATAATGCACCCTTCAATTCAACATTTGTTGGCTTGGTTGATGATGGTTTATATATTTTTCTAATAAAAAGTCTAGAATTCATATTTGTATCCCACAATTAAAAAGAAAATATAAATTATATATATATATATATATTAATTTACTTTGACAATGTTCAGCTTTAGATTACCATGTTTTAAAAATCCTATATGTGTAGTCACCATACTTTTATTTTTGTATTTTTACAATCACTCTGTCAAACCCTTCCATTAAGTAACTAACAAACCAATTTTTTGAACGGTATTTTCATCCAAAATAATTAATGACCTTTTCCTAGTTTCCAAAAATCAATAAACCCGCCTCCCTCCTCCTTCTTTCCGCCGTCTTCTTCTGCATGATTGACTTCAATTGCAACTTGCATGATTGACTTCAATTGCAATCAGGTCTCCCTTCTCAGTCCCTTTTCCTTTGTATATATATATTTTTTAATGGCTCGCAGGGTTTGCTTCTCTTTTGCTGCGAAATATATCTGAGCATTGGAACAAGAGGATGACATTGAGTCGACTCAGTATGCCTTATTGAGACGACTTGGTATTGCTTTCCTAGCAATAGTGGTGAACCACAGGCCAGCCATAACTAATTCGCACCTAGCTCTTCAAAATTGCGTTTCGCCTGAACCAAAAATTCAAACGAAATCCTTAATTACGTATGAAGCTTGAATGGGAAAAACCCTACAGTTGTACTCTGAAAACAAGAAAATCCACTCCAGTTCGAGCCTAATTTATAGCTCCAAAAAACACGAAGATTGTCCAATTAATGCATTAAAAATATCAATTCAATCAACTCATGAAACTCAATTCAGTGTACCTCGAATTTACTAGGTTAATGATTTTTCAAGAGGACTTCAATGTTGATGGATTTTCGGTTGCTTGAAAAATGGCACCTTTCGGTTGCCATTTTTCTGGATTCCCTCATTCTGATTTTTGACCGGAAAAACCAACAGGCAAAGATGGGTTTGTGTTGAAATGCTGTGGATCTCTGTTTTTTACACGCCATAAACAAGGTTCCGGCAGAAACTGAAAAAGAAAAATGAAGGCAATCAGAATAGACCCAGCAAAATTAAATGGATGAGCTTCCTTATTGTGGATCTGCCCGCAGCGAAGGTGGAAAACAAATCTACAGCAGCGACGGCGGCGGATCTACAAAATTTTAGGGCTGGCAGGTGGTGATCCGAAATGTGGAGTTTAAGACTCAAAATGGGATGGATATGGATGTCGACTTTTCATTGAACAAGAAGAAGTGTATGAAAAAAATTGATGATGGTTAAAAGGAAAAATATGAAGAAGACGAAGAAATTAAGGAAATCTACAGAAGAACACGAGGAGGACATGGGTTTCCTTTTGATTTCTTTAGACAATTATTAACTGTGACTAAAAGTTAAAATAATACAATAATAACTTTTGGTGACGCACTCATTATTCATATTAAAAGAATTTGTCAAATTGTTGGATGTTAGGACAAAAATATCCTTAAAATATTACACATTCTGTATGTTATGGTGACTATAAACAGAATTTTTAAAGTAAGATGACAAAAAACTGAACCTTTGCAAAGTATAGTTCAGCCTTTTAACTTATATTAGTCACAAGGTACATTAGAGTATGGACACAGGCTGGCCTCTCTCAATTGATGTATGAGATACATTGTAAAATTTGTAATTAATCTAAATAGTTATACAAGGCACCACCTATTAACTATTCATTAAACATAAAAGTAGATGCATATATGAGAAATAAACGTACCACACATTTACACTCCAATCCTATCTCTACGTATATATAATTAATTACTAAACCTGTTTTCACAAATACTATTATTGCATAGAAAATCATTCGTATCTTGCTCTTTTTTAATGAAGTGTCGTTTAATTAATTTGAATTTTTTGGGTTCTCAAATAAATATCATTTTGCAAATTTTAATGTAAAAAAAAATTCAAAACCAGTAGTGTTAATGCATGGTCTTTCTTCATTTTCAATAGGGAATCAGAGTAATTAGGTATATTTGACTCATTTGTAAATGTAAATTTTTACACAATACTTATAGTGATTGATAAAAAGAAAAAAAAACCTGAATTTTTTCTTCACACCGGTAAGAGCAATTCCCAGCAGCGTCTTCTTCTTCTTATTCTTCAAGTCTGTTCTGCTTCAGTCAGGCTTTGCGTCTTCTTCTTTGCAGTAGCAACCACAAGAGGAATCCCAGCAGCGGGCCGGCCGGGGAGGGGAGAAAGCTGCGTCTGCTCCTTTGCTGTTTGTTCCTCCCAGTCGGTGCCACCGCTCAGGATCAACAACGGGAGGCCTTAGAAGGTTTCCTGCCTCATCTGACCAGCGACCCGCAGCGGCGGTTTTCCATTAAAACGAGCAGCAACTGGGGAAGAAGAATTGTTCTGAAGAAAAAAAAGAGTTGTGAATTTTTTTATAAAAAAAATGACTTCACCAGAATACGATTTTTCAGAAATCATTTTCTTCACAAAAGAAATTTTTTTTTTTTTTTTTTGTTGTGAGAAGAGTGATTTTTCAAAAATCGTTTTATCTTTTTTCTTTTCCGATTATTGCTTCGTCTTATTAATTTTATTGGTCTACAAATTTTCATCACTTCTCCTTCACCCTCTTTCAGTTAGATGTTTTTTGTCAATCGTCATCCAATTCAAAGACTTCATCTTCTACGATGACAGCCAGTGGTGAAGTCAAAATCTACATTTTAAAATTTCGAGAGGGGTCTAACATACCAATAATTCTCCACTCCAACAGCCTCCACCGACTCTGAGACGAGAGGTCGACAACAATTTCTCTTCCTCTCTCCTGACCCTGTGAGCCTCCAGCAAAGCCGCAGTCACAACAAGAAATGGGCAAGGACTTTTCTCAACGACAAAAACTGTAGCAACACAATTTGTTTTTTCTTTCTTTCCTCTATTTATAGATTTCCACTTTCTATGCGTTGAATTTGCCCCTTTACATTTGATTACTTTATCATTGCTGCAATTTTTATGTTCCATCACAACAAGAAATGGGCAAACAGATATTCCAACTGGATGCTTATTTCACACCCACAAAAGAACAACTTTGATTCGATCATTGAATGACAGTGAAGGATTAGATTATAAAATCAAAATTTTCCATCTCAAACCTTGAAGTTGAAGAGGTTGATTATATACGAGGAAAACAAACCAGTAGTCGTTGGTTTCTCGATTTTATATTTTCTATTAGCATTACGATTACATGGAAGAAAATTGATAAAAATTTTGAAAAGAGATCAATTAGCGGTGAAGGAGAAAATGAAGAAAAGCAATAAGATTAGTGAGGGGCAGCAGTAATCCTGGGAAAGAGAATGATAAAAACAGTTGGGATAACAAAGGGTATTTTGGGGAAATAATTAAAAATTGCTCTGTTGACAATATGAACTAGTTGGTTTTAATTATGCAAGATGCATGCATATGTGTCATGATCTTGGGGTTCAGTTATTAGGTTAATCAGGCACAAGTCTGACAATATGCATCGCTTTGGGTTTTTATGTCTTTTACGTTACATAAACTTATATACATATATGTGCGTTAATTTTATTTAATCTTTTAAACTTTTCTCTTATATATATATATATATCTATCGTACTTATAGTCCTTAATCAAAGTTTCTAAGCACAAATTTGAAAAACATATGAAAAAACTATAAGCATTAGTCAACGATTGAGATAAACCAAACCTGTGCCTTTTGACTGCAATTCAGCTGGCTTTGTGGAGGTATAGTTCATACTTATCCTCTACCCTAACTCTTAATCCAAGTTCAGAAACTAACTATTTCTTGAGTACGTACAGATCAAAATATTACTGTACATTTTGCCATTTTTTTTACCCTTCTTTAATTTCCCTTGACGAATTCCCTTTTGGCTTCATCCGATTATCCCTTATATTTTGTTAAGAACTTGAGCAATGTTAAGGGCTTGCAACTGCTTACAGTGAACAATTCGAACAACTGTTAAGAACTTGAGCAATGTTAGATGTCTGTGAATTTTCTTTTTTCCTCCTTTCAAACTTTTGATGTTATGGATAGGCTAACTAAACTGAATTGAGTGATTCTGCATGCATGGCGGACTGATATTGAATAAATAAACGGTTTAATTGATTGTATATTAACATTATTAATTTCAATCTCGTTGGGATAAATAATAATCCATGTCTTGCTTGGCCTAACAATGCTGCATCTCCATTATTTTCAAAGGGTTTGAAACTTTAAACTACGTTGATGATTGAATCCAAATATCGGACTTCCACTTGATGTTAGATCTCTGTGATTCCATTGCTCAGTTTACTAAAGTCTCACGGGAAGATGATAATGGGAAGGAAGATAAGACCCTCTTCCGGCCGGGCCGGAGTGCCAGGTATCGCAGCAAAACACAACATTTTATCAGATGTTGAGGTTATCCGATCCAGATGGACTACGTACGTTAATTAAGCGTTGGAGCGCCTTGCTAAAGCTGATGTGAAGTACCGATTTGTGATCGACATTGAAAACAGCTGATGTTAAGCTTTTCTATACCAATAAAGAGACACATATTTAAAATAAAATAAAAAAGCGATATTTCAACACTAATCTTGATACGCGCCTTACTAATCCCGATGCATGACTTTAGCTTTAGGTTAAATATTTGTCCGTGCGTTCCAATAGCATCTTTTTCAAATTAAGATAACGATGAATTAGTTAGGGTTTATTACATACGTAAATTAAACATTCAGTAATTACCATCTCACACACTTACGTAGTTCTATATATACCAGGGTTAAATCATTCCAGTATAAAAAAAAAATTCCAGTAGTTCCTTAGTTTGGCTTTTTGTCGTCATTTGACCCGTAACTTGTAAATGTTTCATTTTTGTTCAATAACTTCAAAGTCTGTTCAAAATAGTCCTGATACTGATGCGATCCGGCTCAGCCACTTATCCATTTGCCCAAGTGGAACAACATGACGAGTTGGAGCTTTCGACACGAGCCAAAGAAATTAATTGTGGCTTATTGGACTTATTTTTTTGAGGCATTATTCAGTCATCACATAATTGATTGCAGCTATGGAAGTTCAGCTCAACGAAATTCAAGGGAGAAAGCATGCAAATTTGGTGTTGTTTGGTTCGGCTGTCAAAGGCAATTAAATGCAACAAATTGCCATGCATGCATGTGCCAATGGAGTTAAATTGCTGAAATTGAAGGGTTTTTACATCCTTAAGAATTCGTTCAACAGCCCTCTAATTGAAGGCATTGAGATTTGGCCAAGAAGCTTGAAAGACTAGTTAAATATTGAATGGATTAAGTGCAGCATTTGAAAAGCCTTGTGTATTAATTATGCATGGTAACTCGTCCAAAGGAAAGCAAGGTGAATGACATTTCCCTGTGTATATTCAGTCAAAGGAAGCTAAGAAAAGTTGGACTAAAATGCATGAATTAAATGCTGAATGGGAAGACTACAAATGCATGCATATTTCGATCAAGTCTCCAAAAGTTTATGACTTTTGAATTGTGGTTCAAGTAATTAAGTCTTATTTCTAGAATAGTCTTTCTTTGCCTATAAAAGGCTACCTTTGTAAACATTTGAAAGGGGAGTTTGGATGAAATGTAATTTGTGAGTTTGTTAACTCTTGGTTCTTTTTAGAACTTTTCGAACTTATCAAGACTTCGTCTTGTGGCGTTCAAAAACTTATCGAACAATCTTGGTGAGTTGTTCGTGGCGTTTTTATACCGAGGTTCTCAACATTGCACACTCGTGGGTCGAGGTTTCTATACCGAGGTTCCGTTTTGTCCATTTGTTGGCGGATCGAGGTTTCACCAACCAACGGAGCAACCTTTAGAACGGTCGTCTTTATTGTGTTTTAGTCCTCCCTGGGCTGGATCACATCAGATACCGAATTCCAATAATAGTTAAATTATTTTTGGCTAATACTTAAGATTTACACACATTAAAAAGGACAACAATTGTTAAATTTACTTTGTTCACATGTTAATTTAGTTTGAAACAATTCCTTATTAGTCGAAAATAACACAAATTAGGGAATCAAAATGTGATAACATCCCAAATTAAAGAAGTAATTTAATCTTCATAAAACAACAAACAGTACTCATCCGATCCATCAAGACCTGTAGATAGCAAGCGCCTTGCAGACTCACCAGATTTATTTTTCGCAGGATGCGCCTAAGGAGTTCAAGGGGCTATGCTTCTTGGATAAACAGGGTACACCTGCCATGAGATTACAGTGAATAGTATAGGGTCTGCATTTTTTGTATTGATTAAAAATTGGCATTATGCATCCATTGCACACATTACTTATTTTGGTCCATGTGCTTTTAGATGAGAGTAATGTGATACGGTTACAGCATGGAGTTGAACTAGTCACCAGCCTTACAGGGTAGTTCCATAGTTGTAGGAAGTCCGGCCAGTATTGACCGGGCAATTTTTCATATCAGCTGCGCTGATTTACTGCTTCTGTTTTCTTTATTTCCATTGCAATTAATTTGTTGGCAGGATTAGCTGCCCTTCGTAGGAGCAGCAGCCTATTCATTAATGCACATTGTCATCAATCAATTTACGAGAAATCTCTCTTCCCCTTTCTTTCTCTTTTGCGTCAATGCACTTCTTTTCTTTTTCTTCTTGGTTGCTTCAGTGCAGCTCCTCCTCCAGTCCCCCTACGTGGTCATATCATATGTTCATTATGTCCCTCTTTTTTATGTAATTTTCCCACATATTTTAATAATAGGGTAGCCAAACTCACCAGCCATGTATATATAGATATTATTTCTTCTCTCCGCTTGAAAATCGTAAGTTTAGTGACAGTGAATTACGTACAATTCATGATTTTACTTGATTAAAATTAATAAAAAGTGCAAAGAAATTCTTCAAATCAGGATTACGCACGCATAATGTATGTTTCTCTAACGAGGGATATATAGTTGTAGATTCGCAGCAAAGTTTTTATATGTACTTGGAGCAATATTAGTGCCATACTGTCCCTGTCATACCGTTTGAATGTTCGATTTGCGCCATACTTCTACTCTTAAAATCGATACATGCATTATAAATAATGTTTATATATATATAGGCTACACTTTTTTTTTTAAAAAAAAAACATGCAATATATTTCTTTTTACAAGTGATACATCCGAGGTTATATGTGATATATTTCAACGCTTATAATCGATACGTACATTTTTTTCATTGCATGCAATATATATATACATATATTCTTTTAGAAATAGATGATACAATTAACAACTAAATTCGATACATTAGAAGCTATACACGATAAATGATACATCATAGATTATATACAATATATACATAAAATGCACGTGATACTCTTAATGCTAAACTCGATACTCGTATTCTTAAGAAAAATCGTATCTTACCGAGCAACATATCAGATACAAATTTTTGTCTATTATTGCTTTCAGTGAAATTAATTACTACTTCGAAGTAGTTATAACTTTGGTAGATATTACTCCATATTATTATTATTATTTTTTACATTTGATATCATGTAGTGTTTTTAATGGTTTTTTTTCTTCCGGGTAATAAACATTCATAGTCAATGGAATGTCGTTTCATATCTGTCTAAATAAATAAAAAGGCGAAAAAGCGCCCGCGCCAAAAATGAGTCATCGCTGTATGTATATAGCTCTTATCACTTCATTACTCTCTCTTATCTATCCTATTAGAAAAAACATATTGTACTCTTGGTCATTGCAACCAATAATGAGTACTTTATATTTTTATAATACACAATTATCCTTTATCGTTTTGGAATTATTATGTTACTTTAAACAAAAAATTCTAACACTGATTGTGAGTGTAGTTAACTCTCCTCTCTGCAAGTAAAGTTGAGAATAGGATGGATCCAAAATTTTTCATGACAATATTACCCCTTCTCGCTTCCTCTTCAACTTAAAATGTTTCAGTACCAAAACTAAATGGAATCCCACCACCTCTTTTCGATTCCATCGCCACTGAACTTATATAGAGGGAGTACCAAATTATTTACTCTCTCCGGTCCATTAAAAAAGTCCATCTTTACATAAGTGTAATTTATTATGAATGTCAAAGTACAATAGCTAAATACTTAATTTGTCACCATTTGTTCCATTTATATCCTTACTTAAAAAGTAAGGACTAATTGTTGACCACACATAATTATATTAGTAAGGGTAAGAGGTGTAAAAAAAATTTAAAAGTGGACTCTTCTAATGGAACAAAAAAATATTTGTCAAACTAGATCCTTCTAATAGAACGGAGGGAGTAAATAATTTGGTATAGGCAAGTATACGTTACAAATAAATTAATAAATATTTATTACGCATTATCAATTACAATAATTAACTTTACATATTTCGGTTACAATATATATAAATGTAAATTTAACGCGCGCGCTATGCATTTAATGCATTTATTGTCATTGTTCTTTTGTTCCTTAACTATTAGAAGTAAATTAATTAATATTTATTAGCCTTTTTTTTTTGGTTGTTGTAAGATATAAAATTAACAAGTTTTTCCCATATGATATCTATATATTAAGGTTAAGTACCAATTATAACCTTTGCAGTTTTAGAAATATATATATATAAAATAAAAACATGCTCTCAGTCACACGCACATATATATATATATATATATTATAACTATTTAAGTCGTTAATAATCTATCTTAGTTATTCGAGAATAAAGTTCTAACTTAAATTAATTCATTGTTACTAAAGCTTTTTTCGTTACTACAATCTGTTCACGGAAAACCTCACTTTCAAACAAGAGGTACTTATGTCAATTCATTTATTTGTGTTAATAAAAATTAATCAACAAATATATAAATATATATATGTGTGTGTGTGTGTTAAAAACATTTATATATTTGCGTGTATATATATAAATATATATTATTTATTTATTTATTTATTTATTTATTTGAATTGCAGTATGTCCGAGTGAGGAACCAGTTAGCTCTCATGAGGAGACAGCCGCCCCCTAATAGCAAATAATTCATCAAGTTTTTACAGCCATCAATAATAAAATGAGTAATGGAGAATGGCTTTTTTTGTTGAGAATTTACTCATCCCTGTTTTCTGTTTTCTTGATTATTTGCTCAATTTAATTTGGATTTGGCTTTTTTTCACTACTACAAAAAGGGCTTTTAATGGCGGTTTTTAAGGGCTTTTAACGGCGGTTCTAGGCCTTTTTGAACCGCCATCTATCTGGCAGCCGTAGTAAGTTCGCGGACTTTCTACGGCGGTTAGAACCGCCGTAGAAAGTGTAGACTTTCTACGGCGGTTCAACCTTGAACCGCTGTAGAAAGTGGCCATTTTTTCAGACCCAAACCGCGATAAAAAGAGAAAATTAATCTGGTTTAAAGCAAAACCTGCTGCTAAAAGTTGAAATTTAATACAAATATCATCAAGATACAAATTGAAATCGCTATTATATTACAGGGCATATCCAAAAATATTTGTACAACTATAATATGAACAAGTTTCATTAGTATCCATCAACTACGGCGGATGCTCCACAATATAACTAGCGCATATTTTTCTCACAGCATCAATATCCACATTGCTTAATGGAGTGCGGTCGAGCTTGAAGTGCTGCAACAGAGTTTTTAAAATTAAAAAGTAACTGAGTAGCAAAATGAAATACAGTCAATTAAGTAAGTTATGAGAAATCAAATACATTTTCGAGTGCTAATGTGTCGGATTTCATTGCGATTTGGTACATGTAGTGCATGACATAGTAGCCACACTCCCAGTTAGACGTTTGTTTTTTATGCTAATGAATATTAATATACGAGTTAGAAGATCATCCAATTGTATACAACACAACGTTGAGTAAAATTTAATAAGAACCAATTTTACCTTAACTACTATCCACTCAGGTTGCATATGCACATTTCTGGGCAATCCTAAGAAAGCCTGATAATTAAACATCACCCTATTAAAATGAAAGCGGAACGAAAATAATTAGCAACATATGTATATATATATGATTGGCATTAGAAATTATATAGGCATTCTAACAGTAGTTAATATATATAACTCACTCATCTATAAGTATTACTGCCTCCTCTTTTTGTGGGTTTTGTAAAGAATCAAACCAGTAGACAACCTTTTCAATCGGTCTAATGGCTATAAGCATCCAATGTTCACTGCAAACGAAAAATTTAATGACCTCAGATCTTTAAATCAGTGTTTCTTAAATATTAGAGAAGCCTTTACAGTGTCACTTACCCCTGAAGATACGGCACCAGATAAATTTCTTTATTCCGATCCTTCAAGTTTCGTGCAATGTAGTGTACCCTATCTTCATATGTGTTTCCTAGGGCCGTGACATGATCAGCTGAGAGAAACCCTATCCCCTTCCGGTCATTCCTTTCAACTAAATCATGTAAAGCTCTAAAGAATTTACATTATCATGCATCATTGATTAGTCTAGGCACATGGAATGCATACTATATATAACAATAATCAGAAATAGGTTATAAAATTAAGTGGAAACTCACTTGGTGAACAATTGCATCAAACAGTTTGAGACCATGCTTTCTCTTGACAATAATTCTACGACATCCTCTCGATCCATCGAAATAGGAAGATCCACACCTATGACATCTCTTGTCATTTGAAACAAGAAGCCATTGAAGTCCGAATCTTTCTCCATTCGGAGCTGTAACTCGTGCAGTGGATCAGATGTCGATGAGGATAACATTTCAATCGGAACCGTCGCCGAAGGAGATTTTATATCATTCATAGAATTCACCCGGCCTTTTTTCTTTTTCAAACATTTATCCACCTAACAACATTTGAAATAACATTAAATATACAAAACGGTATTAAGTAATTCACAAATAAATGTAAGAATATACCTGTGTTACTGGATCCGGCCGAATAATTTCAATCAACTGTATAGGCCATTCCACGAAAAATGATCGGGCCATTCCCACAGTTGCAGCCTCTTCCTCAGGAAATGGTAGCGGGGCAAAGTCATCATATGAAAATTTAATTTTAACCCTCGCGCAACCTTTCCTTACCTCGCGGCCGTGGTGCTTTGTTTGCTTATAAACATTTCCCTTGGCCACAAGCTTACGCCTCTTTTGCGTATCCTCAGAGATGAACAGATGACATTCATACCCGTCCTGAGATAATAGGCAAGTGAATGAACATTAATCAACTATTTCCACTAACTTAACAAACCAAGTGTAATCATGAAACCAAAGTCAAGCGTCTTTAATTAGAAGTGACAATATGAAAGAAATTATACATTCAAATTTAATAATTAAATAAAAACCAAAATATAAATGTAAGATTTCATTATTGTAAAATAAAAATAAAATAAAGATATTTAATATATTAAAAAATTGATAGTTTTTTTAATTGCATTATTATATTTTTAAAAGGAAAATATAAACTTTATTTTAAAAAAAATATAAAGTGTTTGAATACGTGAATACATATGCAAAAAAATAAATAATAAAAAGAATTTAAAAGAAAAATAGAAAAATAAAAGTCTACCCAAGAAGAATAGCAGTGATACTCTATAGAAAAATGAAAGACATAAATATATTTTAAGTACCTTGTATTCGCCTAAAGAACCCCCATCTTCCAAATTTGTTGCAATAGGGCTAGTCTGAACCTCAGAGGCTTTGATCGGGTCCGTAGATGAAACAGGTATCATATCTAACTCAGGCAAACTTGTAGGGATAAGAGGAGAAAAATCTTGCCTACGAATTTCTTTAGGGTGTAGCGTCGGACTCACAGGGGAAACATTGCTACCATGGACCTCAAACATCTCTGGGGCCATTCCGGAGGTTTCTGGGTGCAAGCTCTGAGCTTTGGCACTATTGATGACAGTGGCTCTTAATGTATCATAATCAGTCCCCATCTGACCACATATAAACCCAACCATCATCTTCAGATGTGTTTGACATTCATCGAGCTGGGCAGTGGTTTTCTGAAGCTGTCTCTTAGTTAAATCTAGTTCATCTTTAAGCGACGACCTTGTTTTCAGGAAAACCTCTGTGATACGTGCCTTGGTAGAATGGCCGCGATAACGACCGGGGTGATCGGTCTTTCCCGTTGCAATGACAAGAATATCATTCCTACCCTCTGCAACTTTCTCCTCTTGGGACTCACGGGAACATAGATTTTCCTAAACGTTTTGCCAAAAATATGAAATGTAAATAGATCAATTATATATAGTTTTAAATATATGCGTAGCTTAAAGAACTGAAACATAAGAAAATGTATGGTGCAAAACTTACAATTTCAATCCCAACACGACCAGCCTCTGGCGTGAAGTATTCCCCTTTTTTGTTTGTGTGAGCCTGTCTCCAAAGTAGATGCAGGCCTGGCCCTGCATAAGAATCTTCCCCTTCTTCTTCGGACTGACCGTCCTCTGAAGGCTTCTTCCCAGATGCAATCAAAGCCTCTTCATGCAACTGCTTCTTCGGCAGTCGGTAGCCACCGCGAGATAAATTATGGTAAAAAGAATTTAAAGTGGCATTCTTTTGCGTTTTTTCACGAATTGCCTAGAGAAAAATATAATGAAAAATGATTATCCATAAACTGAGCAATTTCAAATATCCAAAAAAAAGAAGGAAATCAATTTCAAAAACCCACCTTCCATTCTTCTGTTTCGCGGCTAGCCTTGAACTTAATCCATGTCTCCCTAGGGAGATATTTATATTCCAAGCATGGGTCCTAACCCTTCAAGTCACCATTTCCATATCTCCCTAAAAAGGATTTCCAATCTTTCCAACGTTTACTGGCATAAGAAATCCACTTGGTTTCGAGTTCTTCAGTTGACTCAAAAATAAATAATGCCTACAGTAAAAATTAGAAGTAAAAATTTAGGTAAATTTGGGTTCATTTGTATGAAAGAAGAAACAAACAATGCATTATAATTTTGTGGAGTACCTGTATTTTCATCCACACTCTCTTCTTGATCTCGTCGGGAACTTTGGGCCATGATGCATATTCCATAATGTCCACTTTGCTCCAGGCCGTGAATGCTACGAATGTAATCCACTTTGAATGATACTTTTTAGGCTCATTTTGGGAATCAAACGAAATCTTAAGAGTTTTCCCCTTCATACGCATTTCCAAAAGATCGTTGCAATTTGTAGGCCCTCTACCTCTTCTAGATCTACTAGAAGAACCATCTCCATTGCCATTTCCCTCATCACTATGCTCCTCATTGCGTTTTTTTTTCCATGCCATTAGCTTACCTTAAACTTCATGTACATACAAAGAGAATTCAATATAACATATATGCAATTAAAGAAAAGCTTTAATGTCAAATACAAGAATGCTTGTAATGTTGAAATATAAAAGGCAATGTACATTCGCAAAATTCACTCCTAAAAATACTCCCTTTCCCGAAAACAAGAGAAATACTTTGTGCTTTTGCAATATTTCACGCTTTTCAAACAAATATAAGGGAAAGCGAAGAGGAGATAGTGATATTTGCAATACACAATTACCATTATCCAAATTAAACCAAAGGAGGCCCAAAAAAGTGGACTTATAAAGGGTACCATTGATAAAATACTTCACATTTCACAACCAACAACTAATGAGAACAATCATTAATTTCTAATAAAGGAAAAAGCCAAAATTTAGTAAGGAATGTAAAAGATTCAAGGAGGAGTACTTCACTCCTAAAAAATACTCTCCTTCCCTAAAGCAAGAAAAATACTTTGTGATTTCGCAATAAAGAAGCTTTACATTGATGCAAAGATAGCCTCACTTTCAATATATTAGTTGCATTCATGACATTAAACCAAGGGAGGAACACACCTTCAACTCAACCACAAAGCATTACCCTTCTTTCCACTAAAGAAGAAACACTACATCGCAAAAGGTAAAATATTTAAGGAGAAGTGATATTTCAAACTCTACATTCATGAAAAAAAATCCCCTTCATCAAGGAGAACCCTCACAAAGCATATTTCACGCTTTTGAAACAAAAATAAGGGAAAGCGAAGAGGAGATAGTGATATTTGCAATACACAAGTCCCATTATCCAAATTAAACCTAAGGAAGCCCAAAAAAGTGGACTTATAAAGGGTACCATTGATAAAGTACTTCACATTTCACAACCAACAATTAATGAGAACAATCATTAATTTCTACTAAAGGAAAAAATCAAAATTTAGTGAGGAAGGTAAAAGCTTCAAGGAGGAGTACTTCACTCCTAAAAAATACCCTCCTTCCCTAAAGGTACTTAGTGCTTGTGCAATAAAAAATGCTTCACATTCATGCAAAGATATCTTTACTTTCAACATATAAGGGGCTTTGAAGACATTGAAACAAGGGATCCCCAAAGAAAGAACCCTATAAAGATTAAATTCCACATAGTGGAATCAACAACAAAGCATTTTCCTCATTATCACTAAAGGAGGAACACTAAATCGAATAAGAACCGAAATCAAACACCAATGTTCTAAAACTAATCAAGCAAAACCGAAATCAACATTTGAGTTTCTCATATTCATACACTAAAACCGAATTGAAAGGGTACCTATTTGAAATCCCAATCAAAACCCTAGGTTCTCAACTTATGTAGGACAAAACACGAAATTCAACAAGCAAACCAATGCAACCAACAATGAATATATCCAAAAGCATTCCAATCATTCATCACAAGCATTAAAACCGAAATGAATATTATATCAACCACAAAAACCCTAGTGCAATGGGAAGCAATTACAAAATGGAAGGTAACATTGCAAAAGTTTTAAAATGCAAGCATAGAAGGTGAATAACCTTTTGTGTGCACTCCTACAACCAAGCCCGAACTATTGGAGGGGGGAAATGGAGAAATGTCGGCCGGGAAAGTGAAACCACAAACAAGGATCGGCTGCGATTAACCAAGCCCGTACAATCGGCCCTTGCTGCAGCCGACGGGAAGAGCGGAATGTTGGCCGAGCTCACCCGGTTGCGCCGGCAACGGGAGAAGCCGCGAAGACCCGAACAGCCGCTAGAGAAGGGAGAGTGAACCCACAAACAAGGATCGGCTGCGATTAACCAAGCCCGTACAATCGGCCCTTGCTGCAGCCGACGGGAAGAGCGGAATGTTGGCCGAGCTCGCCCAGTTGCGCCGGCGACGGGAGAAGTTGAAAAGACCCGAACAGTCGCGAGAGAAGGGAGAGGGAAACAGGGGAGAAGCAGGGGAAAGAAGGGGAGAAGAAGGGGAAGAGAATGAGGGAAAAGGAAAAGAGGTAAGTCTAAAGTTCAAATTTTTTGAACTTAGACCGGTCGGGTGGTTCAACGGCGATTCAATCGCGAACCGCTATTGAACCAACATTCAACGGCGGTTCAACCGTGAACCGGAGTTGAAAGTTGTTTCAACGGCGGTTCGCGGTTGAACCGCCGTTGAATGGTCTCGGTTTTCTTCCGGCTTAGAATAGGGGAAAAAATTGGAGCCAATTCCAGCGCGGGCATATTTTAATATTAAATTTTTTTTTTCCATTTTCAAAAACTAACCCCACAATTTTGTAAATATAATATTACATACCTAATTTATATTATATTTATTAATTATGTACACAAGCTCGACTTTTATGAACTATTTCATAATTAAATTTCAAATTCTCCATTGAACCATATATTTGCATTTAAATTTCCCGTGCTATTACACAATAATTATAGGTCAAAGATAAAAATTAATAAATTTTGTAAATTTACATGTAAGCGTCGATAAAGTAATAAGCTTCATTATCTTTCCTAAAATTTCTACTTTTTCAACTTGGGCGAACGGGATAAAATAATCAAATCCATAAATGCATTAGGTACGTATAGTAATATAAAAATTAATATTGGTTAAGTGGCCGAAAAAAAAATTAAATACTTACTGGATTTCATTACCCTTACATACATATATATATATATATATATATAAACATCTTCCTCTTTTCTCCTTTCCCCTCTTGTACATCATCCAACTCTCTCCTCTCTGCTCTCGATCTCTTGTAAATTTCCACTACATATATAAAATGTTTTCATTTGAAGAATTGAAAACTTGAAGACAACTTTTATAAGTAAGTCTTCTATATATATATATATATATATTTGCAATTACGATAATAATAATCAAATATGTATAGTGAAAAACATTAAATTTAGTGTATATGCTGCAAAATATAATGTATTTTATTTACTTGCACCGGTTGATCATGATTAAATTGCATATACAATATTACAGGAGAATGTTGGGAGAAGCAGGGGAACTGTGGGGAAATTAGATATTCTCTTTCTCTTATGGGACACTTGATCCTCGAACCATAATCCTTCACTGTGGTCATCACGAAGTATGTATTTATCAAGTTCCCTATCTTTCTCATCTGCTCTCGATTCAGGTAACCCACTAGAGAAAGGGCCAGCCTCACAAAGCCCTTCTTCTGTATCAATCACTTCCACTCCGTGATGTTGTTTACCATGAAGAACAACAGACCAATGTTCGTCACAAGGATCGGTGATATAAAAAACTTGTTTCGCCTGCAATGCAAGTATAAATGGTTCCCCTTTGAAACCCTCCCGATTAAGGTTCACCAAGGTAAAATCCAATGGATCATCAGTTCGAACCCCACTATTGTTATCAACTAATTTGCAGCGAAATACAGCTACTTTGAAACAAACATAGTCAAGCTCCCAAATATCTTCGATCACCCCGTAATAAGCCATGTTTGCATACAATGGATTTTTATCCTTCCTGCTAGAAACATGTAAAGCCTCTGAGATTAATGTAGCACCACTGTTTTGTGCCGTACTCTTCTCATCTTGTCTCTAAGTAGCAAATGAATATCCATTTATGTCATAGCATGAAAATGCTCGTACTGCAGGGCTGGGCCTAAACGCCAACCATTTCAATGTCTCCGAAACGTCTTTGCCCATGACAGTATTACCAAACCAATAGACAAATGTCCGAATATGTTCATTGAGCACATGTTGATCCGTCCAAGTAGGATAAGACGTTCTTATTGAACGCATATGGTATGTCACATAGGGCGCAACTTCTTCAGAATTGCGCAGTATGTAGAGATGCGCCTCCATCAATTCAACATTAGACGGCAAAAACATTTTTCCTCCCCTTGTGCCCATACCTGTAATCCTCCCATCGTGCCGATTCGTAGATATTCCAATTGATGCTGTATCGGCCAAGTACTCAGTGCAAAACTCAATTACCTCCTCAGCTATATAACCTTCAACAATACTAGCATCAGGACGATAACGATTCTTAACATACCCCTTAAATACTTTCATATATCGCTCGAATGGGTACATCCATCGCAAATGAACAGGCCTGCAGATTTTTATCTCTCTAACCAAATGAATCACCAAATGCACCATAATATCAAAGAAGGCGGGTGGAAAATACATTTCTAATTGACAAAGGACAATAGTTATTTCATCTTGTAACTGATCAAGTCTTTCGCGCGCGATAACCTTGCTACATATAGCATTGAAGAAGAAACAAAGTTTTGTTATACTGGACTTAACATGCTTGGGCAATATCGAGCGAATAGCTACAGGCAACAATTGTTGCTTTAAGGCATGGCAATCATGAGACTTCAAACCAACCAGTTTTAAATCTTTCAAGGAAACAAGTCTACTTACATTTGAAGAATATCCGGATGGAACTTTGATGCTACGCAAACTTGAACACAGTTATTTTTTCTCTTTTCTGGAGAAAGTGTGACAGGCAGGGGGTAGATATGTGCGTTGTCCTCGAGCTACCGGTGCTAAATTTGATCTTATGTTCATATCAACCATATCAAGTCTCGCGTTATAATCATCCTTAGTTTTACCAGGAATGTTCAAGAGTACCTAACAGGCTTTCACAAATATTTTTCTCAATATGCATAACGTCGAGACAATGTCTGACATCCAAGTTCTCCCAGTATGAAAGTTCAAAAAATATGGATTTTTTCTTCTAACAACATGTATCATTATTGTTGGACTCCGAAGGTTTACCAAACTCCACATTAATGTCCGTCACACGAGCTTTCACCTCTGGCCCGCTCAAGGGTTCTGGAGCTTTTCTGAACTCTTGAAATCCATTGAATGCTCTTTTCATACGGCAATACGGATGAGTCTCTGGAAGAAATCTGCGATGCCCAAGGTATACTGTCTTCCTCCCATGTGCAAGCTGACAAAAATCTGTACTCTGCTTACATATTGGACATGCTTTATGCCCTTTAACAGAGTACCCAGACAAGTTTCCATAAGCAGGAAAATCATTAATGGTACAGAACAACATGGCACGTAATGTAAACATTTCTTCACGGTATGCATCAAACACAGGTGCGCCTTCATCCCATAACTTTTTCAAGTCTTCAATAAGAGGAGCAAGATACACATCGATGTCATTTCCTGGTTGCCATGGGCCTGAAATCATTAGAGACATAAGTATGTACTTGCGCTTCATACACAAGTAAGGCGGCAAATTGTAAATAACCAACATCGCCGGCCATGAGCTATGTGTGCTACTCAGACTGCCAAACAGGTTCATTCCATAAGTACACAAACCAAGCCTCAAATTTCTGGCTTCTCCCCCAAAAGAAGGATACATTGAATCAATTTTTTTCCACTGATCTGAGTCTGATGTATGCATTATCACCTTGTCATCATCACTGGGAATACACCGATCTGAATGCCATGTCATTAGTTTTGCATCTTTTGCATTAGCGAATAACCGTTTAAATCTCGGTATTATAGGAAGATACCACAGAACCTTAGCCGGCGACCCCTTCTTTTGCGCATCAGAACTGTCTTCAACCTCATCACACAGCTGCTTGTTTTTGTATCGTGAAGTTTTACACTTAGGACAAAGCAATAAATCCTTATACTCATTCCTGTAGAGGACGCAATCGTTTGGGCAAGCGTGGATCTTCTTATACTCCATACCCATTGGACACAATATTTTTTTCGCCTCGTAAATTCGATCTGGAAGTTCATTATCTTCTGGGAGCATATCTTTCAATACCCTCAATAAGGCTGTAAAACTAGTATCTGACCACCCATTTGCCGCTTTCAAATTAAACAACTTCAAAACACTAGACAAGCGTGTATATTTAGTGCAATCGTTGTATAGAGGCTTCTCATTGTCACCCAAAATGGAAGCAAGAACTTCTGATTTATCAGCAAAATCCTCGGCCACATCCTCAATCATGTCATCTAATCGATCTCTAGTAATCCCATCATCTCCTTTTGCATGAGATTTTCGTTGCTCAGGTAAACCATCAATACTTTCACCATGCCAAATCCACAGTTTATAAGAAGGATCAAATCCGTTCCGATATAAATGGAATCTTATTGTATCTGAGTTATCAAACCGCGCACCATTTTTACAAGCTTTACACGGACAATGGACGTACTTTGTATTCTTATAAGCGAATTCAATGAAATTTTCAACTTCTTTCGCATAAAAATCGGAGGTCCGATCACCATACAACAAGATATTTCGATCCATGTGTAACTAACACCTTGAAATAATTAAAAAAACCAAATAATAATTCAACAAGCAATGTACAAAGTATCAAGTTGCATGCTTGTCTTAGCACATGTCATACTAATGTTACGCATATAATCAAAACTAATATAATACCTCAATGAAAAAAATAATACATAACCAACACAAGCGCAATAGACATAATCAAATGAAGAAGAACCCATAAGTTCTTCATTTATGCATTTCGTCAAACACATGAAATGCATAAAAAAATAATACACACTCTAAGTAGTGCTAATTATATAAACATCCTCCATTAAAAATCAAACACTATAAATCAAATCACATCACAAAGAAACTACATAGTATAACTAAATAGGGTTCCACAATACTAAGGTTCACCATATACATGGAGTACAACTTTAATTTTCAGCCCTCTACCATAAATAAAAATAAATTCTATAGGATGACATATCTAAAGTACAAGCATAAGCAATTACTGAGAAATTTTAGAAGTTTCTAACCTTAAGGTGGTAAATTTTAGCTCCAAATGACGATTCTTTACATCAAACGTGCAAAACCGTAGTAGAAATTTGGAGAAGAACACTTTCGGCCGCGATATGGAGATACACGTTGTTATTTAGGGTTAAATACGTCAATACAACGGCTGTTATAATTAAACCGCCGTAGAAACGACCTTCTACGGCGGTTAATTGTTAAACCGCCGTAGAAAGCCCACTTTCTACGGCGGTTGGGACAAACCGCCGTAGAAAGCTCACTTTCTACGGCGGTTGGAAGGCAACCGCCGTAGAAAGTACTTCCAACCGCCATAGAAAGTACTTCCAACCGCCGTAGAAAGTCCACTTTCTACGGCGGTTTGTCCCAACCGTCGTAGAAAGTCCCTTTCTACGGCGGTTTATTTTAAAACCGCCGTAGAAAGTCCCGTTCTACGGCGGTTTATTTTAGACCGTCGTAGAAAGTCCGTATTTCTTTTATAATGGCGGTTTTCTATTTTCCGTCGTTAATCCTCAGCCGTTAAAGCTCTATTTTGTAGTAGTGTTTGTTGGATTTGGATTTCTTGATTATCCATCAACTCTCTCGAGATTGAATATCTTATTGTCATGTCTTTTTATCCTACATTATTTCTCATATAAAATATAGGCCACGTTACAATTTCGCTTTTAACGTTTTACACAAAATCGATATGACGACTTTGTCCTTAGTGTTCATCTTAGCCTAAACACCCCCAATACATTATTAAATTTAGTACAATATTACACCTCAAGATCTTTCACTACTTGAGATTAATACAGATGATCGATGTGGGATTAAATCAGTCATACACAAATGATGATT
This sequence comes from Leptodermis oblonga, assembly GCA_016801395.1. Classification (NCBI taxonomy): domain Eukaryota; kingdom Viridiplantae; phylum Streptophyta; class Magnoliopsida; order Gentianales; family Rubiaceae; genus Leptodermis; species Leptodermis oblonga. The sequence goes on from CM028752.1 coordinate 720,784, forward strand.
TTATTGATACATGTCACAAATGACAAATCCACTCCTTTGTCGCCCCTGCATATTATTGGAGTTGGAGCACTGCAAAAAGAAAACCCACCGTTATTAGCCACCTCTACTTTAGCTCAGCGTTCATCCCAATGTTTCCATATTTATATTCGGGTTCCGCCACTGTAGAGTAGTAGTACTAGAGAGGCTACAGCTTCCTCAAAATGAGGGGAGCACCGTACTGAGGTTTAAGAGTGACAAGAGTTATGTGAGGAGCATGGGCATAAGTGGGAGAAATTTGGAAAGAAAATCGCTGTAAAATCATGGCAATCGCCATCTTCGCTTCCAACATCGCCAAGTTCTGTCCGATGCAAATTCGAGGTCCACAACTGAACGGGAAGTATGACAATTGCCCGCCTTTTGTGATCGTCGCATTTGCAACTCCTTCCCTGAATCTCTCTGGCTTGAATTCCTTTGCATCTTTGCCCCATATCTCTTCGTCGTGGTGCACCGAGATTGATGATGCTAACACCATCACTCCCGCAGGAATAGATACATCTTTTAGCTTAGTTTCTTGGTGAGTTATTCGAACAAACAACGGCACCGGCGGATATAACCTCAGAACCTCATTAAGGATCATGCTCACCTATTAACAAAGTATGTATAACACATTTAGCATTATATACATTGATCTAGAGAGTGGGCTTAAACCAGTCTATTCATGCACTCGGGCTACCGTTCTCATTTTGATTCTTCAACTTCAAAACAGTTTCACTTCGATTCCTTAAATTTTCAAAATTAGTTTTTAGACTGTCCAAATGTATTCAAATTCGGAAAATATCTGAGCTATTTTCAACAACTAGGGCGTGAACTATTTAAAACCAGTTAAGAGGCAAACAAATTATTGATTTAATTTTTTGCTCTCCTTTTTATTTGTTTCCACGGCTAAAATGTGTGAATTTCAAGTGCTGGTCGGCGATAGCTCAAATATCGCTAGAATTTGTATTTGGAACCAGTTAATTAGGAATTATTTTTGAAGTTGAGTGCATGATGGAAATGGAACTTTCCCAAACTGAGAGATCAAAGCGACATAAGAGACCCATAAAATCGTTTTAACCATATATTGTGTATGTGATTCAAGAGGTATAATTTGCTTACGATTTTAAGGCGATTTGATCCATCAAAGTCCGGTTGAGCATTGCCAAAGGCCTGTAAAACCTCATCTCTTGCGCGAGCTTGCCAGTCCAAATGCTGACTCAAGATGATCAATGTCCAGACAAGCAAGTTTGAAGTTGTCTCTTGTCCAGCTATGTAAAATAGCTTGCATTCTTCAATAATGTCATTCAAACTCATTCCGCTCTTCTTATCTCCACCTTCTTGGATCTCACTCTGATTTGATTCCAACAATATACCTAACAAGTCATCGTTTTGATAAGCTTCCCTTTTCTCCATTCGTCTACTGATAATCCCTAACACCAATGACCGCACCTCCTTGTGAATTTCCTTCATTCTTTTGTTCCTTTTTGTTGGTATGTAACTGAAAATTTATATCATATATGTGTGCGTGAGATAATGATCAATACAAATTTTGCGATTAAGATTAAGGAAAAATTGGACTTTTGATCTTTTATCTTTTGAATATAGCATTTTTTCCCCTACATGTTTGAAAGATATTTAGTCTCTTTCACTCGCTATAGGAAGTTTTGAAGTCATTAGGACTCTTAACCAAACAAAAAGAAAAATATTTAGGTCAAAATGTAATTATGAAAACTTGATATTAATCCATACAAATATCTTCAAAATGAGACTTTTCGATCATACTTCCACAATAAAAGGTCTCAAGATACATTTCATTCATCTCAAATATCTTAATTAACATATTTTAATTCATAATTAAATCTAGACCCGACTTCGTTTGATTTGCATAAAGTGTCCAAATGATCTATGAAATTCTCAAGACCAAAATTTCCTTCTGCAAACGTAGTAAGGCAAAAATACCAAACTCAAAAGAAAAATTATTAAAAGTGTTGTAAGACCAAATATCGAATAAATAAATTAAACTGCATACCTCCAACCCGGAAGGTATAGTTGGTTCATAACTTGCTCTAGATAGATGGCTTGTTCATCTTGAAGCTCAAATATCTTCCTTCCTTCTTCATAGTTGCTCCCAAATGCTGTTCTTGAGATCATATCACTTGTCATTTCTTGAAGAAAAGGCCAAACATCTACTTCACATGATCCATCTGTTGTTTCTGATGAGCTCATCATTTCCTCCCATTTGTTCAACATCTCAATACAACTCGTTTCAAATGCAGGAGTCATAAGCTACAGTGTCATAGCCAGAAAAAAAAATATTAGGGGGTCGATTATAAAAAATTTTGTTTGGAAGATTGGACAGTAGTACTGTAAAATATTATAACTATATGCACATATATATATATATAGATATGGTCAGAGGAGGGTTCAAGAAGTCTGAAGACCCCTTTAGTCCACCCTTAGAACCGCCCCTGATAAGCTATATCTATAGAGAAAGAGAGTAATTAACAAGGAATTAATAAATTAAGCTTAATTAATAAAAAAATCATGATGCATGGATGGATAGACATAGACCTTCAATTTTTCTACATGAAATGCAGGATTCATAATTTTCCTATGCTTAGCCCATTTCACTTCTTCCAAGCTAGCAAGTCCCATGGCTAGAAGCGTAGTCAAGGGATTTCCACAGGGCTTGTGAAAAGTAGTGTGTTTTGTTAAGGCCTCCTTCACTTGTTCATGGTCACAAACAATCACAGCTGGGGTTGGTCCAAGCCATATGAAGAAATTGTTACCTGAAAATTAATTCAAGCATCTTAGTTATTAATTTTGACACGGTTCGATCACAATAGATTTACATTCATACAAATTTACTGTTTCAAATCAATTGTAGGCGAGACAATATGAGAAAACTTTACCTACATATATATTACATTAACTTGAGAGGCAAAAGTAGAAACACGTACACATCTCTTATAATCTCATAACAACACACAAACAAGTTGGAAAGATTTCTCTCACCACACAACACCAAGCCGAAATGCTTTCTCTTACTCCCGCACCCCAAAGCTAAAGAGCCAGAAGGCTTCTACCTCAACTGAAACTATACCCATGGATTCTTTGTATATACTCATAATTACCAAATCTTTTCCAAAAACTATATAATTTCTCAATACCAATCAAAACCAAATAGAAAGCAACTAAACAAATTAATAACAATGAAATCCACCACAAATATAATTTTATAATTAAGCTCGGTTTAATTTTTCAAACTAAATGGAGCAGCCGAGACAGATCTTAATTAAAGTAATAAAGTCGGATGGATGCAAATAAGTTCAATTACCTTTGTGTTTTAGGGTTTCAGAAAAGAATGGCATGATTCTCGGGATGATATCATTGGTGAGATGAATTGGCTTCGACAGAGCTTGTTGAAGAGACATAGCCATCTCCTTAGTGTCTCCAAACAAAAATCTGTAAGGATTACCATTGAGACCTCGCTGTCTGAGGCTTTTTTCCAGCTTCTTTGGACTAAACCAAGCCCAGTTCAGGATTTTCCACGCCAACCAACACATCACCCCCACTGTAATGCTGCACAAAACTGCAGCAATATTATTATCGAAGCTACACAACACTTCCATTTTCTCTGCCTAAAACTTCTTTTCTTGGATGGACGTTTATGCTCTCTCTCTCTCTCTCTATATATATATATATAATATTATGATGTACTACTAATTATAGTTGCGTACGCAGTTAAATTTCAACGAGAGGAAGGCAACTGAATATGGAATATTTGAGGCCAACGCTTAGATACTCATGAGATTAATTATATGTTAATTAATAGAGATAGCCTGCCGGCCGGCAGGATCTATATATATATATATATCATACGAATCTACCGTCCCTTTTGTGAATCTACCGTCCCTTTTGTGTATATATATATACACAAAAGGGACGGTAGATTCCTATGACATATATCATAGGAACTCTACTATCCTTTCATTTGATTTTGTGAGGATGGTTCAAGTAATGAGGCCCTTGGATGAAGTCAATGAATATTTCTTATACTGTAATACAAAAAGAAGAATAAACATCTTTCCCCATACCCAACTGTATGAACCTCCCATCCATACAATTATGCTGCTACCACTTTATGACTTTCTGTATCATGTATTGTTACGGTGTTAGGTGCAGATAAATGATTTATTCTTAATGAACTGATTTTTTTTAAAGGAAAGTGTTACTACTATGTCTTGTAATTCTAAAGTGATCAGTGGCGTTCATGCCAATGTGACGGGCTTTCAAATAAAACAGATCGTTGAGGTCAGATTTATTAGGTTGTGATTTGATTCAAAAAACCACTCGGTTGTTTGAATATCAACGAAAAAACCATATGGGTGTTCTCTTTCTCTTCCCGATTTGTTTGAGGAGAAAAGCTGTAGCTTTCGGTCTTTTTTTTTTTCACTGCTTTTGGAAGAAGAGAGAAAAAGAAGGATATGGTTTTGGAAGAAGGGAAGGAGATAGTTTAGGATCGGTCAAACCTACCTTGACTAATGCCGATTTGGGGAGACCATCAGTGGAAGTCAATTATCCGTCAATTGGACTAAAATTGCAAAGAAAGGAAAGATTGTGGATTTGATTTGCTAGTTTTAAAGGATGCGGACTACATTTACCACTTTGGTAAAGGAAACGGAGAAGAAACAGCCGAGAGAGGAGAAAATCGGCCAGGAAATCAAGGGTGGTGTTGATGTAGTTATTGTTTTCGGGATCATACAGCGAGTCACCGAAAACGAAGAGAGGACCGGCAACGGCAGCTCTTCTGGGATTTGGATTTGGATGAAGGATTTTTTTGGAAGGAAAACTTGTAGAATTGACAGAATTGCAGCAACATTCAAGCAAGAAACACTAAGCTAAGAACAAATGAAGAGAGGAGTGAGAGAATTTTCTAAACTTCTATTAATCGAAGAAGAAGAAAAATAGAAAAGCTGATTACAATAATCACCTACTGCTTATTTATACAAGTTCCTGAAGCTAAAGACTACAGATCATGCAATGCACATCAAGTGCAGCTAATCTAATCTCTAACTGAATTTCCCTCCAAAAACAGCAACTTGACAGCTTAGAAGATGACAGCTGTACTCCATTAACTTAAGCATGCTTTTAAGCATGATCCAAAAATATCTAATGAAATCTAATGAGATCTGACAGTTCATTAAGGTGGATCACGATTCAATTGGATTTGATCTGCTGGAGGAGGCTTACCACAGCTACTAGTGTTGCTCCTCAGCTTCAGGTTCTGTTATTTCTGTGAGCTCAGCTTAGAGCCTTCTGTATGGTCATTCGGATGGTTATTCTGCACACCCCCCTCAAGCTGAGCTGGATTAAAGGTAATCAAGCCAAGCTTGGAACTGAGAAATAAAAACTGAGGAGAATGAAAACTCTTGGTAAAAATGTCTGCCAGCTGAAGCTTGGATGGAATGTAAAGAGGATTAATCAATCCTGCTTTGTACTGGTTTCGAACAATATGGCAATCAATCTCCAGAGGCTTTGTTCTCTCATGGAAAACTGGTTTGGCAGTGATGTACAATGCTGCCTGATTATCACAGTAAAAGGGGATTGGAAATGTGATAGGAACTGCAAGGCCCTTCAGAAGGTAACTGATCCATTGTAATTCACAAACTGTGAAAGCCATGCTTTATACTCAGTTTCAGCAGAAGATTTAGAGACAGTAGCCTGTTTCTTAGACTTCCAGGAAATCAAAGAATCCCCAAGAAACACACAGAAACCAGTAAGGGACCTTCTTGTCTTCTTGCAAGTAGCCCAATCTACATCTGAATATGCAGTCAATTGGGAAATAGGCTTTGCTGGATAGAACAAACCCTTGGCAGGGCTCCCCTTCAGAAATCGAAGAACATGTAAGGCAGCATCCCAGTGATTCTGTTTTGGAGCATTGACATATTGGCTCAATTGTTGTGTAGCATGAGCAAGGTCTGGTTTGGTGAAGCCAAGGTAGAGGAGCCTACCAATGAGCCTGCGGTACTGCTCAGGATCACCAAATAGAGGAGATGAATCATCCTCCAACAGAAGACCAAGGATCATAGGAACTATGACTGGCTTGGCATCAGTAAGACCAGAATCCTGCAAAATATCATTAGCATACTTGCTTTGATCGATTCAGAGAGAATACCAGAAGTAGACATTGCAATTTCTACCCCAAGGAAGTATTTTGCAGATCCGAGGTCTTTGATGGTGAATTTGTCATGCAGGAACTTCTTAACTTCAGCAATTACAGCTTCTAAAGAACCTGTAATTAAAAGATCATCCACATAAATTAACAAAAATAGTTGCAGGTTAGATTTATTGATGATAAAGAGACAGTGACCATGTTCACACTCACAAATCCATAGGCTATCAGGCTTCAGTAAGCTCGTGATTCCATTGCCTAGAGGCTTGTTTAAGACCATACAAGGACTTTTTCAGCTTACAAACTTGTCCTTCAGAAGCTTTGCTGTATCCAGGAGGAGGTAACATATAAACCTCCTCTTCCAAATGGCCATACATAAAGGCATTATTCACATCCATTTGCTGCAAGGGCCAATTATAGGAAGCTACCAAAGCAATGAGAATCCTGACAGTCACCACCTTAACAACAGGAGAGAATACCTCATAATAATTTTCCCCTTCAATCTGAGTATACCCCTTGGCCACTAATCTAGCTTTAAATTTGTCAATTGAACCATCTGGTAGTCTTTTGACTTTAAAGACCCATCGAGAACCAATGGCTTTCTTACCAACAGGTAATGAGCTAACATCCCAAGTTTCATTAGCTTCCAGAGCCTGCAACTCTTGCTGCATAGCATTTTCCATTCAACATGACCCTTTGCCTACTTATTTGAACAAGGCTCATGGATATGTCATATGTTAGCTAAAAAATTCATGTGAGAAAATGAAAGAGGGGAATGCACAACATCATATGCTTAAAAGATTAAGGGAGTTGGTGATTTGTGAGTGGGAGGCAGAACAGAGTCCTGCATCCATTGGGGTGGCTTTTTGACTCTAGAGCTGTGTCTAGGAATGAGGTGTACAGGATAAGGAGGTTCAGGCTGAGGATCAGGAGACTCATTTGCAATGAATTGGATGCTGACACAGAGGAAGAATCTAAAGTACTAGATGATATTGGAGATTGATCAGTGGGAATGGATATGAATGTTTTTAAGAGAGAATCAGCAGTTATGGATGACTGAGAAGATCTGAAATCAAAATCTGGCATTGGATTAAAAATAGGTGCTGCTGACTTCGAAGGAGGATCTAAACAACTGACAGTTTTTGCATAAGGAAATGTAAACTCATGAAATGAGACATCCCTTGATACAAAAACCTTGTGGTCTTCTAGACTATAGAGTTTGTACCCTTTTTGACCTAGGGGATACCTATCATAATGGATTTGATGGATCTGGCATCTAATTTATCTTTATGAAGAACATTGTTGGTCGCAAAGCATAAACAACCAAAAGTTCTAAGATTCTGAAGAGAAGGAATTGATCCATGAAGAATCTCAAAAGGAGATTTCCATTGTAAGATGGCAGAAGGTAACCTATTCAGAAGGTATGTGGCTGTAAGTACTGATTCTGCCCAGAATTTCTTTGGCAAGGAAGATTGAAACATAAGAGACCTGGCTATCTGCAAAAGATGTTGATGCTTTCTCTCAACAACACCATTTTGCTGAGGGGTGTAAGGACAGAATTTTTGATGAATAATGCCAAGTTCAGAGAACAAAGTTTGACAAGAAGAATTTGTAAATTCTGTGCCATTATCTGTTCTAATAACCTTGACAGAAGTTTGAAACTGATTTTTAATCAAATTGAGAAAGTTAGAAATGACAGAATAAACTACACTTTTGCTCTTAAGAAAGTATGTCCAAGTGGTTCTACTGTAGTCATCCACAATAGTAAGAAAGTAAGAGCAGTCATTTATTGAAGGTTTAGAATATGGACCCTAAACATCCATGTGTACAAGATCAAAGCACTTAGTAGCATGAGTAGTGCTTACAGGAAAAGGAATTCTATGCTGCTTAGCTAGAGGACAAACAGTACAGGGATGCAATTTACAATGATCATAAGAAATTGGCAAATTAAGCTTGTTCAGAACATCAAATGAAGAATGTCCTAATCTATAATGCCACAGGTAAGCTTCCTGAAAGGACAGTGCTTCTTTTGGTTGCAACTGATGCAGATTTGCTACTAATGATGACTCATATGACTTTATGACTTCATGCTTAAAGAAATTCTGATCAAGATGTAAAGTCCTTTCATTGTTCTTCCCACTCCAACTACTTTCCTAGTATGTTGGTCCTGCAGTAGGCAAAACTCAGGATAAAATAGAAATAGGACTTTAGCTATGGCTGCACACTTTCTAACAGATAAGATTGAACCTAAAAGATGGAATATGTAAACAATCTCCAAGAATCAAATGATCATACAGGTGTACCCAACCAGAATGAGATACTGATTTGATTGTACCATCTGGAAGACACATAGGAGTGAAACTAGCTACTGGTTTCATGTTTTTGAGAAATGATGGATTAATGCAAACATGACTTGTAGCACCTGTATCAATAATCCACGAGTCTTTGTTGATGTAATCAGAAAAGGGAGAGATGAAAGGAGAACACATACCTGCAAACTCCCCAATATGAGTGAGATTGATAAGATCAGTAGAAGAAGGAGCATTTGTATTGCTACTAGCTCCAGAGTTGTTCCTTCCTTGCATCATCTTACTCAATTCTCTCTGCAAGACATTTGCAATAACTACTTCCAAATTAGAATTCCCCTGAGTTTCAAAAAAAATCCAAAGGAGTTTCCAGAACATTCACTGCATGGCTATTCAGAGTCGCATGGCCATTCGGAGCCTTTCCTTTATCACCTTTCCACCAATCTGGATATCCTACAATCTTGAAGCAGGAATCCTTTGAGTGACCTTCTCCTTTGCAAAAATCACACTTAAGGCTATTCTTACCTTCTTTTTTCCAACATTTCGACTGGATGAAGCAGTTGGAGCATGTCTAGCTGCAGATCCATCCACTTGGGAGTTAACCATCAGTGCACTATTCTCATTAACAGCAAAATAGGTGGATCCAAGTTGTCCTTTCCTTTCTACTGTCTGAACCATAGAATATGCCTGTCCAATAGTTGGCCACGGATTCATCATAAGGATCTGATTCTTCACAACATCCATAGATTCATTCAAGCCAAGCAAAAATTGCATAAGCTTGTTATTCTTATCCATATCCTGAACTCCTTGATTCTGTTGACATCCACATTCTGGAATGCAAGAGCAAGGAGCAGTGGCTTCAAAGTTTTAAGCTCATCCTAGAGCCTCTTCAATTTGGAGAAATATCCAACCAAATTCATGTTTCCTTGGCTCACAGAGGCAATATCCCTCTGAATTTGGTAGATCAAAGGTCCATTTGTTCCTCCAAACCTTTGCCTTAGATCCTCCCATAGATCCTTAGTTGTTGGTGAGAACATGAATCCATCCACCAAACTCTTAGAGATGGTGTTGATTATCCAAGAAGACACCATATCATCAGTAGTTTTCCAGAGTTGGTAAAGCAAAGAATTGAAACCAGGTGATTTAACACTTCCATCAACAAAACCTAGCTTTTTCTTTGCTCCTAATGCCAAAGTCATAGCTCTAGTCCAGATCACATAATTGAACTCTATGAGTTAACAAGTAACTAGGATCAAACCTGGGTGATCTGATCCATGAAGTGTCATAGCCTCTGTAAGTTAAGACTCAGCCAATTTGCCCGATCCATTCCTCCATTTCCAGTAATCGAATTGTTTCCGAAATTCTCTGAATTTTCTGCCATTACGAAGCTTGCGTTTCAATTGATTTGCTACAAATTATAAGATCAGGATCTAATTGATGCTAAAACCGCTATGATACCATGTAGAATTGACAGAATTACAGCAATATTCAAGCAAGAAACACTAAGCCAAGAACAAATGAAGAGAGAAGTGAGAGAATTTCTGAACTTCTATTAATCGAAGAAGAAGAAAAATGGAAAAGCTGATTACAATTATCACCAACTGCTTATTTATACAAGTTCCTGAAGCTAAAGACTACAGATCATACAATGCACATCAAGTGCAGCTAATCTAATCTCTAACTGAATTTTCCTCCAAAAACAACAACTTGCGAGCTTAGGAGATGACAGTTGTACTCCATTAACTTAAGCATGCTCTTAAGCATGATCCAAAAATATCTAATGAGATCTGACAGCTCATCAAGGTGGATCACGTTTCAATTGGATTTGATCTGCTGGAGGAGGCTTACCACAGCTACCAGTGTTGCTCCTCAGCTTCAGGTTCTGTTGCTTCTGTGAGCTCAGCTTGGAGCCTTCTGTATGATCATTCTGCAAAACTTTACTTTATTAACTGGGAATTCCAGTAATTGAAGAGCAGGAAAGCGGTGGGATGTTCTGAGTGAAGTCCGAGTTTACATAATTTTTGGCATACTGAGCCAATTCGTGGGTGACAATGTTATCTAATGGGCTAATCCAATAAATTGGCATTCCTCTGACTGCTGTCCAACTCCTTTGAATTCTTGGACGATCGGCTGGGACGTCCCTTGGGCAGCAGCCTCGCCGTGGACAGCTTGTATAACTGCTAAGGTATCATCGACAATGTGAGGATTGGGGAACTGGTTGGCCTGTGCAGTCATGAGGGCCTCCTTCAGGGCCATGCATTCAGCAGCAATCGATCTGCTTTTGGCCAGGATGAAGTGGCCGGCCGGCCTGCCCCTATCCCAGTGGATCTTTGAATCTCCGAAACAGCTGCATCAAAGTATATTCGGTGGCGGCGCAGCGGAGATGGGAGCTGGAGCAGGTCTGGCGGTGGGCACATGGCTTGGGCCGTCTGGTATAATCTCGAGGACCTCGACGCCGTGTAGACAAGGGAGTCCTCGTTCTGTTTTGTGCCCTGATTACGGTTTGCACATAATGAGCTAGCCAGCATTGCGACGAAGCTCGCAACTAAGCTCTGCTACCAGATCCTAACCAAAGTATAACCGAGTTAGCAACTAAATTAATGTAATTGTTTGTTACAAATTAAATTGGGAGAAATATAGTAACTAAACCGTACCGGCCATGCATGAGGATATGTCTTAGTTTCTTTTTGCGATTCAATATAGTTAGGATATTTATTGACAATGGCGGAATCAGAAAATTCATTTTAAAAATTTGAAGGTCCAATATATAAATAATTTTTTTGACAATTAAATACATTATAAAAAAAATTAATATTTAAATATACACGGCTAATAAGGGTGGATGAGGGGTCTGGGACCACCTCCTTGGATCCGCGCCTGCATATTGGCATGATATATATTGGCTGCTAGTTTAGATCCATCGTAGCGCTTATATATTTCTTTTATTATTATTCTTTTGTAGACCAGTTGATTAAGCAGCTGGGGGACATGAGAATCCTTTATTAATTTGACCATTTAAATACTGTAGTAGAAAAATACCAAGGGGGCATAATGAACTTTAACTTGGTTGTACAAAAATGCTAATGTAAATGATGGAGTAATTTTGAAAAAGGAAAACTACCCCCTAAGATATGAAAGACTGTGTGCATCTAAATTGACCAAACCCCTAAGTTGTACTGCAGGATGTGTGTCTGAACATTCAAGACTCATTTGTCGCACTCGCCAAACAAGCCAAAGCATCTGGAACTGCATTCGTCTCACGGTAGATATGTGTAAAAGAGGAAACAAAGAGTGAAGGCCGAACCCGAACTATCTGCTTTAGTGCCGGTGACGCCCGCCAAGACCATACCCTTTGGAATGGGAGTCCAAGAGGAGTTTCGAATCCGTCTCCACCATAAGGGAGATTATTGGCCACCATTGACAGGTCAGTAGGCCTAATAACAAGGCAACAACTTCCGCCTGAAAATTGGATAAAAAGAACCTGCAAACACTACGAATCCCGTAGCGTCTCTCAATACAAAAACCCTTAGATTATTATGGATCGGTTATATATTATTTATGAATAATGTATTACAATTTCAATCATCAAAGCACAAATTTAGATCATTTCATTGTGTGTATGTTAAATAGTTGAATCTATATGGGTTCATTGCATTAAAATTAATATAACTTTAGATATTTATTGTGTTTAAGCCAACTGTATTATGTGTTTATTGTACATTAAAATTAAAAAATCTAATTTTTGATGATGAATTAAACTATACTATGTAAACCCCCATGTAGAAAGATTTTCATATAATATTATCTACAAGTTGTTCAAAGAACTCAAAACGACAATAACACAATTTTGCGTTGTAAGAATTCAACACTAGAATTTTTTTACGCCATTAGAAAAGTTAGAGATAAGATTTACTTAAATTTAAATTTTAAGAAAAAACAAATAACAATATATATTTATATATTTGAATTAACTATCTTAGTGTTATATATTATATATATAATATTAATAGTACTGTACAAATATATTAGTAATTGTTAAGAATTTTGAGTGCGCAAAAACTAAAAACCATGCAACCAAGCATGTATAACACTAAAATTTGTCATTTATCACTCGCCCAATTAATTGAATTGTCCATTCAAAAAGAGCAATTATGAAGTATTAAAAATTTATTTTGTTGTTGTAATATTCATTATAATTAATGGTAGTCAATTTGTAATTTACTAATAATAAATATACGGTTAATTAATTGTCAGATTTAATGAATCTATACAACACTTAGGCTTTGTTTGATAATCTCGATTAGCACTTAAAATTAATGATTAGGAGCTTATTCAATTAAGTGTGTTTGATAACTGTTAATCATAGATCTTAATGAATTAAGTGATTCTGGAGTTAAGTACTTAATGATTAAGTGTGTTTGATAACGAAAACTCGAATAACTTAATTAATTAAGTGGGTCTGAAAAGAAAGTACAATTTCGGCCTAAAAAATAAGTAATGAGTAGTGAATCACTAATCACTGAATATGAATTGAATAAATATTTTTCCTCTTTCAGGTTTCTCATTTTTGTATCATTAATTTATTTTATTTTATTTTATGTTTTAATATTTTTTAATTTTATCAATTCAAAAAAATAAAAATTAATTAATTTTATAACTATAAAAAAATTAAAAATATATCCATTTTATAACTTGAATAATAATATAAGTAAATTCAATGTTAAAAATATATTTTTTTTAAAATTTTTAAAATTTAACAAGATTTCAGATTTCAGTCCTAATTTCAGATCTTAAATTTTTAGATTTTTTCAAACAGAGTAATTTACTGAATTCAGATTTCAGACTTCCAGACTTAAGTTTTTAGACCCTAAACCCTAAAAAAAAAAAAAAAAAGAAAGAGAGAAGAGATTACTTCAGGTATGATCGATGTTTTGTTTATACTACTGCTGTGTGAAAACTACTGTTGTGTGAAATTGGGGTTTTATGTCTAGAATTACATCCTTATTAGTTATATAGGTTCTTTCTTTCTATCTTATTATTTTTTATCCTTAGGTAGTCAAGATCGAAGGAATGAATCTGCAGTTTAGAGTGAATGAAAGTTTTGAACTTTCAAACAACGGTGAAGTTTCTTCTCACAAGAAACCTTGTAAAAGGCACCCCAGACCAAGTTCAACATCTCGAAGCGTAAGAATTTTGCTTTAATTTTTTTTTTTTTTTTGTTTATTTTTTGAGTGAATAATTAGTGTAATAAATTATTTTGCAGAATTTCCTTTTCATTGGAACTTGCTTGCTCTTTTCAAATTGTTTTTTTATTAGTTTATTCCAGATTTTTTGGTAGCTCGCTATATTTTTTTTTTTTTGGTTCAATTGTTGTTTGTGAGTGTTAGGAACGATAAATTAATAACCTTTTAAGATTTTGTAATTAATTAAAATTGCAAGATTTATTTTGTAATTTGACCAAATCATCGGTAAATTTAAGAGTGGCCGATTCTCGACTATGCTTCATAATTAAAAAAATCATGGATTTTTTTTTTTTTTACTTTTTGGGTACTTACACTAATTTCATGCATCGGTCGCCACCCTTGTTCTCGGATGTGTAGGTAGGTCCCACTAGCACCTAAAAAAAATTTTAAAAAATTTGTATTTATTTGAATCTATGGCTACTCTTTATAAATATATATATTATAACTAATTAATTCGTTAATTATCTATCTTAGTTATTAGAGAATAAAGTTGTAATTTAAATTAATTCATTGTTACTAAAGCTTTTTTCTAGATTGTCCTAATCCCAACGTGAGTCAGCAAGAAGAACTGGACAGAGTGTTGGGGATTACTTCAAACCAAGTAAGTCTTGGTTTCAGTACAGGAGAACCAAAGTCAAGGTACGTACAAATTTATTGATTAATTAATTATAGTTTACTAAAATCGATACGTGCACGAGTTAAATAATCTAATACTCATTATATAATATATGTGTGTGTGTGGAATTAGGCACAAAATAAAATAAAAAAAAATGGAAGCTGGTAGATTGAGGGCAGAAAATAAAAAACTTAAGGAGAAAAATGCGGCACTTCTTCATTACTACAATCTGGTCACGGAAAACCTCACTCTCAAACAAGAGGTATGTGTATGTCAATTCATTTATTTGTGAACAAAATTAATTAACAAACATATATATATATGTGTGTGTGTTAAAACAGTTATATATTTGCGTTAATAATTATTTATTTGAATTGCAGTATGTCCGAGTGATGAACCAGTTAGCTCTCATGAGGAGCAAGCTGCCCCCTACTAACAAATAATTCACCAAATTCTAAGAGCTATCAATAATAAAAGCTCGTCTCAAATTAGCCTAGCTACTGTGTTTGAGAAAGGAGTGATGGAGAAGGCTGGGGTCATCTAGTCTACAAAAAATTGGACCAGATGTATCGCAGCGCATATTTGGCCAAAAAATTGAAGAGGGAGTGTTGGTGGATCCCACCACCTACAGTCCCCCCATGATTTTTTACTCCAAATGGGTTGGGATATGTATGGTCCAATTTTTATGGACCAGACGATCCTAACCCGATGAAGAATGGCTTCTTAGGATGTGTTCTTTTGTGGCTAGGAAGATGGAATAGGTAGAAGCGGGAATTTCGGTGGCATAGGCGGTAAAATTTGAGCTGGGCGGACAGTGAATTCCCATGATGAGGTTTGGTCAATTTTGTGGGTGTTGTCCGTTTGTGCCCTATTAATGCAGCTACCACCTTCTTTTTTGCTTTGTTGCTTAAAATAAAAAAGTTGTTTCCACCTTTTTATGTCTTTTTGTAGTGTTTTATTTTTTAATTATATACCCAAATTTTGGAAAATACGATTAATTATACCCAAATTTATGAAAATACGATTAATTAATTAGTCATCAATATATACCCAAATTTACGAAAATACGATTACTTTATTACCTGCGCATTACAGGTTAATCATAAATATCCATGCAATAGTACAAGAAAAATCTTAAAAACTGTAAATGCAACAGAAATTGAATGTACAAGCTATTTTTTTATTTCTTAAAAATTTTAAAACAGAAGCAATTTATGTGGTTATGTACTTTTTTTAAAATTTTAGTCATAAATATGTATAGAAATTTACAAAAAAAAAAAAAGAATAATTAATTAGGTGCTAATTATGGGTGCGCATGAAAAAAATGATAGCAAATCATAATTATTACTGTAATATTCCAAGAAGAAACTTGAAACCGGTGGGCATTCAACATAAATTGGAAATGAAAGAAAATAGGGAACAAAGAGATCTGGACTTTTAAAAAAAACCCCAATCATTGACAATTTAAAGAACACATAACGCCTCGCCGAACATACAATTATTCTTCACATGCACCGTCGACCTACTGGAATTGCCTAGAACCGTGCCAAACTTGCGATGCAAGCCCATCCCGAAATGCATTCCACGCATTTACTGCCTCTGGGGACGTGTCAAACAACGTCAGCGACCCATCATGGTCATTGTCATCTTCGGCATCCGAATCTATTTCTTCATTCTCCAACTCTGCGAAGTACTCATCATTAGGTAACTGCCCCCTAATGAAATTATGGATTGCTGCACATGCAACAACTATTAACGCTTGTCTAACAACCATGTAGTTTGACATCGGACCTCGCAATATAGGAAACCGTTTTTTCAGTACACCGAAAGATCGTTCAATTACATTCCTTAAACATGAGTGACGGTGATTGAATAACTCCTTCCAAGTCCTGGACGCTCGGCCTCTGCCACGGTAGTCTTGCAGGTGGTACCTAAGTCCTCTATAGGGTGCTAAAAAACCCGGTATATTTCGAAATGCAGAATCCACAAGATAATATTTCCCTATCATGAAAGAAACGTGGGAAAAAATGTGACCGGACTTTGACTGAAAATAACTGAGGAGTCATGAAACAGTAACCATATGATACCTTCTGGCGGCATAGGGAAATTAGAATTGGCTCGAGCAACTGATTCATGAAATACGTGGGCATCATTTGCACTCCCTTCATAGCCTGCTCTTATGTATACAAACCTCATGTCGTGATCACAGGCTGCTAGAACGTTTTGACTTATCTGACCATGCCTATTATGAAATGCATCTCTTCGCCTAGCTGGCGCCCATGCCGGTACATGTGTCCCGTCCAGTGCTCCAACACAATCCTATATACATAACATACAATACGATAAACTTATCTATAAATAGTTACATTCTGTATAATGAAAAAAATTCGATTAACATCAAAATTACCATTTCCCAATGTACTTTACCTTAAACCATGGGTAAAACCTTTGGTTGTAACAAATTTTGGGATGCGTGACATTTTCATTCCGCGGACGTATCAAATTCTTACTAAACAAAACAATGGCGCGAACAACTTCACGTACATGTCGGTTTATATTCGCCAGCGAGTGTTGAAACTTTTCAGCAAGCAACCGTTGTCTGCAATTATGGCTAACCAAAACCAAAAACATGCATACCTTTTCCTCGATGGAAACATGTGAGTTGTCTTCATATAAGTAACCTTCTTCTCGTAGGCAACTGCAGAACCGCAAAAAAGTTTCCAAATCTAACCTACAATTCTCAAACAGGCGTGTATGGTGCCCATTGACTAATTCCAAAACCCATTGTCGCCCCGTCAAGGCTGAGTTACGGACAGGTTGTCTAGGAATATCTTCCACTTCCTCCTCTTCCATTAGCCATGCTGCAATCAAAAAGTCTACAAATTCTTCTTCCTCATTATTAGTTACCGAACCAGACAGTGAATAGTTGTGGGAAGATGATCCATCCATGTCTACTACCCACATGAGATATGAATGATTATAGTGACCATAAAACATATAAAGTACACAACAATCGCAAATTTAAACACTACATCGTCTAGTTTTTATATACGAACGAAAATGATTTCACAGCATGATGCGTACCTTAAAATAAAGTATTAATTGAAGTGAAAACTTTCCTTTGCTCAGATTTGAAGATCAATACTCGGCAATACAATTAGGATGATTATATGTAAATTCCCAAGGCTCAACTTTCCTTTATATAGAAAGCTTGATGGTTTGGTTATAGGACAACATAAAATACTATTGTTGGTTGGGTAATAGCTAAAATCCAATCACATGCACAATAGTGTTTCATACAAATACTTTATACAAATGAACCATATTCATTTATGACTGTCGGCATAAACGAACAACAGAAGAAAACAACCAAATGTACAACATATTCTGCATATTCAGTATAGGACACTACTGAGCCCACTGTATAGATCTTGACTAGATTTCACATGTTGCTTTCATATGAATTTATGTCAAAGTAATAGTAGAACAAGTAGTCAAATCCAAATGAAGTGCTTGAACAGCATTCTCGTGACAATAATTGCACAAAAAGGAGTTTTTTCTCAATTCATCCTTACAGCTCATTAAAGGGCATTCTGACCCCATAATATAGTTTCTACTGTTCACAATTATCATGTATAATTAACTGCACTTCCGTAATGACATGACGTAAATGTAAGGGCCACAACAGCCTGTGTCTCGAGCAAAGGACCTCTGTAACAGTTCATTCAATATAGTTCAATTCTTTTGCCAATACATCTCATAAAATTAAAACAACTCAGAGCATGATTCTTCATAACTATTATTTTATGTAATACTATTATTGTACTGAATAATTTGTCGTACCACTTTTCATGATACTATTCCTATACTGAATCATCTCTCTCCTAAAATTTGACACGGAACTATTATTATACTGAATAATTTCTTTCGTACGGAACTGATTAATTACTAAAAAAAAGGGGAAAACGGCAATGGGTGGATTACGAAATAATGAGGTTATTCTGGGGCATTCGGATATTTTCCTTTTTGCCCATTTTTTCCGCCTTCTTTGAATAATTTCTTGCCGACTATTGAGTCTGGACTGGGCATTTCCACTAGCTTCCCTAGAGATAACATTTTTTCTATTGCAAATCAATTAACACGTAAAATTACAAGGCCACCACATTATTTTATTCATTTTTTATTTTTATTTTAGTTTTATTTATTTGCTTTTTGAAGAAAGTGACTTCCACCCATAACTAATAATTCTCCTCCTCCAATCCTAAAACGCACAGGTAAAGCAAACAACTGGAGAAGAAAACAGAGTTTCGTAGCTCTTGATTTCTTGGACTAATGTTCTTCCAAAGGGTCATTCTTTTTTTTCCTCTGGTAAATTCCCTAATTCTTCAGTATTCTATGTACGTATATGTATGCTTCTTTTCTGATTCAATAAGCTGGAGCTGATATTGTTTTTTGTGGTTTTTTTTTTTTTTGAAGGTAGAATGTTTAATACGACATTTAATCTATTTACTATTTTGGCAAATACAATTTCATTCTTCAGAACCTTTATTAGTATCCTTTTTTTCCTTACTGAAAACCAAAAGCAAGCTAATCAGCTATCCTCCCTTTCCACATTCTATCTCTTTCAAGATTCTCTCTCTCATTCCCAATTCCCACACAGAGAGAAGCAAATAAACACGAATTTTCTATTCCTAACAGGGGATTGTTTTCTCCTTTTCCAGCAAGCATCAATGGCAGCAGCAAGCAGGAGCTACAGCATCAGCTTATTTAATTTATTAATGGTGAAATGTCCATCGATTCATCTTGCTTCTCTTTTTGTATGGCTGCTAAAAGGGTCGACGAAATTGAAACTGTTTCTCACAGTCACAGAGTCTTCTCCTCCTCCTCCTCCTCCTCCATTTCTCCCTACATCACTTCTTCACTGGCCTTCCTGTTCTTCATGCTTGTGGTGATGGTGGCCAATCTCGACGATCATAGTTTATCATCCCATCATAGCTAAGGAGGAGACGGCACCAGTTTGAAAAGGCAGAAACTTTTAGAATTTTCCGCCATGAACATAGGAGCTTCCGGAGGCAGTAGGAGTAACAATAAGGCAGAGGCCTGCTTTGCAATAATGACTGAAATAGCACAAGTGATCTCTCCGGTTGTGAGAATGGAGCTTCATGAGAAGCTTCTCTAATGGTGGCAAATGAGAGCACATTCCCATAAACTTGAGTCCATCCACCAACCTACAGAACAAGAAAAATCAAGAATTGTAGTAATCCATTTGCTGTCAAAAAGATAGTCTTGAATTCAAAAAAAAATTTATAAGTGTCCTTTTGAACATTGCAGTTTACGTGCTAGCCTGCAAACCAAGCTCTATATGGTATGGTTGTGTTCAGTCTCAGTTGTTTTGCCAATCTTTGGACAAAAAAATAACTGGAACCACAGATATGATAAACAGAACTGCGAGAACAATCCCAACTACAGCGCCAGCCGACAGGGTGTTGGCATGATCCACTGGTTCGGGAAAATATGAAAATGAAAATGAACACACATGTAAAGATGAGAAGATGCATGGATAAATCATCCAACCAGTGCTTCATTTAAGATAAGACAATAAAAGCACCAGAATGTTCCCTTTTCCTCTTAATAATCTTAGAAATCCTTCTAAAGCAGCATGGAGAACACAATAACCTTATGCCAGTTTTCTAAGATAAAATAAATTGAGGACTAAAATCGTGGCTGTCAGATTGAATGACTGCCTCAGCAGGGTATTGACATGGATAGAAATGAAATGTATAATGGCAGAGCATTGTAACTTGCCTTCTTCATTTACTTCGTTTTGGTACGCACGGTAATTGTAGAGTAAATACAAAGACAGGAAGCCTTACTGGTTCTTTGGAGAAAGCAAGAGCTTTTCAAAGGCATAAAACTTTCCAGATTTCACAGAAATTGCTGAAATTAGGGGGCCATATACCCCCCAGACAGGAATACCAATTGTCCCCCAAACAGCAGGAAGAAGCGGATTTCCAAAGTGTTGTCAGTTACCACTGCATTAAAAGAAATAACAAGAGGTTTACCAACTCCATCGGCTTCATGTTCAATATTGAAATCCTTCTTCATCAACTTCCCCTGAACAATATTAGGATGTCACGAATCATTAAGCATAAGAAAGACTGTGAAATATAACAATTCACGCAAGCCCATTCTTTGTACTTTTAAGCAGTTATTGAAATTCACTAATATTTTCACTTCTTGATTGTATTGCTTTATCAAGTGAAACATATTTCAGGAAATAGTAAAGTGAAAGAATAACAAACCTAAATGTAAATATCAATCACATGACGGAATATTACCAGAATTTACAAATTTAAGAAGGACAGCTATTACCTATCGGATTAATGCTGCACCGCATCATGAAATGGCCGCTAATTGCCCAGTGTTCCCCTTCATTTGTGCTGTACAGAACTGCCATGGTATCTGAAAAGTAATTCACACTGAATAGGCACTATACATGGTGTTTAAAAGGTCAGCATATTATTAATCAAACATATATAAGCCACAGTTAACGTACACCGGAGACAATCCAACACTCTCATCAGTACAGAAGAAAAAAAAGATCCAAATTACAGAAATACAGTAAACAAACAAATGAAGCTGGATGATAGAAGTCCATGGAAACTGCCTTATAGGGTATTATGAAGCAGTGCCAGTCGGCGACCGGGATCAGTCTTCTTGAAGATAACTCGGTTGGTTGGGTTATGGAAGAAATTAGTGGCCTTGAAATAGAGGGAATCATCTGGGATCTGCATCACTCAGCAACGGACACATTGTCCTCCGCATATCCTTGCTTAGCAATTTGTTCCTGTGCCCAACACTCGAGTGCCATGCCGATGGACTCTTCTCTGCTTCTCTTTGAAGAGCGGCCAGAATCTGCGCCTCCACTGGTTGCAACCCGTTTCCCAGACCGTCGCGAACTACCTCCTATTTCATTGCCCCCACTACTCTGCCCCAAGTGGAATGGCTGCCCAAAGGTGTTGCCACCTTGCTGCCATACATGGATGCACCACCTTCTTGGGAATATAGGTTCTCGATTCCTCTCTCCTTATCCGAATTGGTAGGGGCATTACCCTGTATAATGTTTATATCACCAGTGGCAGTATTTTCATAGAAGAGTTTGGTCAACTCTTCATAGCAAGGGGGGCCATTTTTCCTATATTTCCTAACATTGGGGTTACGCTGCCATAAGCAAAAAACAATGAATAAGTGAGGATAGCAAATATATATATATATATATATATATATCCTTGAGGAAAAGATTTCCATACACACTTAACATTGTAAAACAGCTACTACCTCACTACTACCACAACAGCCAAACAGAAAATAAAGGACTGAAAGTTCATACCTAAGCTATAAAAACAGAACAGCACACCAGTATCTTTTCAGGAGTGAGCACGCAAATACAAATGAAGGAGGGACAAACATGTCTCCGTATTTGTAATCCTTATACCCTAATCCAACCAATTACTAACTGAATGAAAAATAATTTAGGGAGAGTTATGCAAAGTATTAAGTGACGAAAAAAATGCTGAAATTTTGCTTTTTTCGGTCGACTATTATAATTATTCATGGGTGTTCTAACCCAATAGAATTTAAGATTAAAACATGGTATGCACATAGTAGTCACGGAACGCATATGCATACAGATTGATATGTATAATTAAAAGGTAGATAAGCATTTTTAAGGCTAGAAAACAGCAGAACGAATAAAATTATTCACCTGTGTCCAAGTAGCCCGCGCCTCGGAGGCATTCAGGGCCCCCGTATGTCGTTCCACTGTGACCCCGGTAGCACTCTTCATCTCTCTATATGCTTTCCATTCTGTCTTTAAGCTGTTATACTTATTTCGGAGATACAGAGGAGTGAACCTCACTCCAAAGTGCTGGAACAAATCTTCCGACAAAGCCTGAAACTGTTCATTTATGAAGGCATTGGAGGTTAACTCCCCATTGTCCTTCATTGCTAACATTTTTTCAACAAAATGCCAAAGGTGGGCTGGGTCCATGCTCTGTGGCTGTGCAGCCATTGCCTGTATGGATTAAGAAATTCATCCTTACAGTGAGGCAATAATTTCAAATAAAGTAAGATGCAATATGGACAATAAATTTTTTTATCTCTTCTACCTCGGCAAAATTTTTCATGCACAGTTGAACGTCATTTGAGTTAGTTTCAGAGTGAATGAGGCTAATTGGAGAAGATGGGGTAGTCCCCTTATTATCATAAGGGCCTATAATATAAAACATGAGGTCATATGTTTGGTAAATGTGGCAAATCCAAACCTAGCTAATGGGGAACTTTTTTTTTTTTTTTTAAACAACTGATGGGGATGAAGAATACAAAGGACATACTTGGCTTGATTGAAAAGCACAACCCCGTGCTATCCATTTCAATCTGCCCGAAAAAATCCTCTCCACAGTTTCCCATGAAATATTGTCTACAATTCCGAATGATCACAAATGAACTTGTTCTACAAAGGGCTGTGGGGAATGAAAAAGGTGGAAACACCTAAGTTATTATTACTATCCCATACATTGATGCACTTACAAAATGCAGGAACTACATGAAATGTAAAATACATATCCAAAGCATAAACATGCACCGCACCAAAGTCCCACCAAATAAATTGGAAGTGGAGAACATCCGCAGATTGTACACCAGCCCCACAATTCAATATTATTAGCTCTAACAGCAAATGTACTAGTGTTATGACTAACACAAGTGAGTATCAGGTAAGGTATAAATTTCCCAAAATATGCAATTGCAGGACCCCACAACTACTGAATCAAGAACAAGTACATATGTTTTCAAAATTGCATCTGGACAGTAAAAATGAGTTTGTAGTACATCAAAGGGAGTACAAGGGCTCAGGCAATAAGCGCAGAAAACAGCAAAAAGAATAACACAAGGAGCATCCCTAAAGTTTCAGAATCAATAGAATAACCTATCATTAATTTAACTTTTTTAGCCGCCATGAATACTCAGAAAATAATGCAAATCAAAACTATATATTTAAGTATCTTTCCAATCTGATACGGGATTCATTTACTCAAAACAACAGAAGGAGCATCCCTAAAGTTTCAGAATCAACAATCAAATAAAATGAGATCACACATTATCCATCCTTCAGTAGGTTTCTACCTAAAGACCAAATCTTTCTCAAACATGGCCGTTCTTGCAACCAAATTCACTTAGAATACCCAATAACAGGAAAAAGGAACAAACTGTATTTGTCCAACGCATGCATAGACTTCAAAAGGAAAGTAAATAAACAAAAGGGCATATTAATATGTCAAAATCACAGTCAAATACTGTGAACAAGGAAATAAAGTTCATAGTATTTGACCTGCAGAGGACATCAAAGCAAACATAAACTCGAGCATGGTCAAAGTGGCTGAGGTCATAAGCCGTTCCTCAGACAAACATACATATCAAGGAATTTGTGAAACTAGGTTAGTAGAACTCACACATAGCAGTTAGGGCAAACATGACAGACAGCCCAAAAAATCCCTACAGTTTCATACATGAATTCCAAGTAGCTGGTAACGAAATACAGCAATAAACTATAAAAATTTTAGCTCAAACATACCTTGCTGGCTAAGTTCGCAATGAAAGATAAAATCAATATAGCCGGGGGACTGTAAACCTCAAAATTAAGCCAGAAGTTTGGGGAAAGTATCGGCCTTCACGGCATTGGCTTCATCTTTATAACCCCATAACTCCAATAATTGGGAAGGCTTGTTGCTGCGGAGTTGGTATAGGCGGCTAGCTCGAAATAGGTAGAAGCTCTGTCGGTCACGAGAACTTGTCGAGAAAGAATCGGCCACTTCGTTCATGTAAAATAATCGCCTCGTATCTGAAAGGTGGGCGATGACAACTCCTTCAACAGGCGTAGAAACAGAGGGGATCGTAGTGGGGGTTACCGGATGTTGTTGTCCTCCTTTTCCTAAGGACGTGCTGGGCGTTAACACGTTGAAGATGCAGCTCTGTGAAAGCAAAAAAGAAGAGACGAAGATGCAGCTCTGTGAAAGCAAAAAAGAAGAGATATTCCCAAATAGTTGCCGGTAGTCAATTGGGTGAAACCACTTTTTACTGTAGCAGTGGGTGGCAGTTAATAATTCCCACGTGAATGGCCACTGTTTGTACAGAAAAGGCCTAAAGAAACATGGCCAAGCCCAAAGCATGGCTTTTTCCTTAATTCAATTCCATAAAAGAACACAGCCTTATTCTCTCTTTTTTAAGGATTTAATCATCTTAGTTTTCTGTTTTCTTGATTTGGGTCATTAACTGTCCATCAACTCACTCCGGATTGAATATCCTATTCTCTTGTCTTAATCCTACATTATTTCTCATATAAAATATGGGCAGCGTTACAACAATTTAGCCTTTAACATTTTGAACAAAATCGATCTGACAACATGTCCTTAATGTTCACCTTTCACTATATTATTAAATTTAGTACAATTTTACATCTCTTTCACTGAGTTCAGATCCTCTAGTCCCAAATTTTTTTAGACTAGAATGTCTCTTGCTATTTATAGCAAAATTCAGGGAGTTAGTGATAGTGGTGGGATCTCACCACTACCAAATTTTGTCATTTATGACAAGAGACACCCTAATTTCAAAAAAAATTGAGAATAGGAAATCTCAAGCAATAGTAGGGGTTTAAATCCTCTAGTCCCAAATTTTAGGAGACTACAGTGTCACTTGCTATTTATAACAAAATTCAGGGGGTTGGTATGTATTCCACTTGAAATGTATAAAACTTTCATGTGTTGTATAAATTAAATTTGGGATTCTTTCTCTCATAAGTTAGCTAGTTTTGGAGATGGATTTTCCTAAATTTGTGACAAATGGTATCAAAGATAGATTCATGCTTCGTCTACGGTACGGAAGGAGAGACCTAGAAGAGTTAGAATGGACCGCTAAGAGTAAATGGTCATGAACATCAGATCGGAAGCGTGGCTATTTGTAATGAATCATGTATCACATATTGAAGGTATGCTACTTCCTTATGTACTGTAAATTGAATTTGGAGTTTTTCCCATCATAAGCTAATCTTTTAAGTGAGTTCTCTCTAAAATTCCAAATTGGAAAAATGTCATTTTTAGTCTCTTACGTTTGGGCTTATGGCAGTTTTCGTCTCTTTTATTTGTTATTGTGGCAATTTTGGTCCATTTAACCTAACCTATAATTGAATGTTAAACAGGTCACTTGAGTTTTTCTTACAAAATTTATAAAATTTGGGTTAATACATGAATTATAAAATTTAAAAAAATGCACTTTTGATATTCTATATTTGACCAAATATTTCAAAATTCTATTTCAATTGATTTAAGTAGTTATACATTTTTTTTTCTTTTAAAATTAAGACACTTGAGAGTTTGTGCTTTCAGTAAAATGATATAAAATATTATAAATTGCAAATTAATTAGGCAAAAATTTCAATTTCAAAAGAAAAAGAATCAAATATAAGGTATCAAAAGTATAATTTTTTAATTTTACAATTCATGTTTTAACGCATAATTTATAAATTTTGTAGAAAAGCCCCAAGTGACCTGTTCAACCTTCAATTACAGATAAAATGGACTAAAACTGTCATAGTGACAAACAAAATGGATTAAAACTGAGATTGTGACAAATAAAATAGATTAAAACCGCCACATTCAAACAAAGTGAACTAAAATTGCGACAAAGCTAAACAAAAGTGGACTAAAATTGCGACAAAGCTAAACAAAAGGAACTCAAAATACCATTTTTCATTCTAAATTCATGACACAAAAGTATGATGTAAGGACTCCTCACATTCTAACCCCATGTAGTACAGGCCCAATTTCAATTGGCACAAAAGTTTCTCACAACTTTGGACTTCCCATTTTGTATATGGGGTTATTTATGTTTATTTCCTTGAGATCTTTCAAACTACAAATAATTTTTTTGTGGGCATGAAAATTACCAATACTATCTGAACTATCAAAAGCTTTTCGAGTAACAAAAAAGTTCCTGTGATTTGTGCTTATATTTTGACAAATAGTAACGGTAATTAATCTTGAGTCGAGCTGAGCCGAGCCGAACCAAATTTTAAAGTGTTTCAAACTCTATTCTTTTATTCATTAAATCTAAAATTAATTACATTTGTCTTCGTTTATTTATTATATAACCAAGTTTGAGTTGAGTTTTACCCAAACCAAGATGAGTTTGGGTTTGTTTGTCAATATTCCTATGGTTTGTTTGTTAATTACATTTGTTTGTCAATATGATAAAATGGTAATATGTGTTAATTTTAAATATTGTGCTACTTTAAATAAAAATCTTATTTCAGTTCAACCCATATATTTAGATTTTATTATGTACATATAAATGTATTTAAAAAATTCACTTTTTAAAATTATTTACTAGTTTTATTTAAATATATATATTTTATTGTAATACATAAGCGACATCTTAGTCGAGCATTTTAATGTGTTAATTGATTAGTCGAGTCTAAAATTATAATCATGCTCGTTTGTTTATTAAATAAACAAATTTGAGTTGAATTTACCGAGTTAATCCCAAATTTGTTTATGAAAATTCATGTGGTCAATTTATAATTATGACTAAACTAAAACAAAGTATTTATAATTTTCAAAACTACATGAACTTATTTATAATTGACCAAACCTAGTAGGTAGAAAACCGCGGGCGCTGCAGACCAGTGGCTTTGGTCGGCGATAACCACACCAATTCCGACCAGGTATGCTTCCTCTTCTCTCTCTCGAACCCCATTTCCCTTTGTTCGTTTGTAGGGCAAAAAAAATTGAGTGGATTAAATTAGCTATTACTAGGCATTGTTGTTCTGTAAAATGTAATTCTTTGGAAGAATTCCAACGGCGCAATGTAAATTCATGCTTGATCAGAAATGTGTACCGAGAATTTGATGGATTTTGGCATCTGGGAACTGAATGCTCGCCTGTTCGGCGGAACAAAATTTGGGATTTTTCCAATTTGCTTTAACTTGAGCTGCTGCCCATTTTCTCCTTTTGCTGGAATAAATGCGAATAAAAGTTTCAATCTTTTTCAAGAGTTATTGTGAAATGATTCGAATGGTCTCTTTAATTTGGGGTTTTTCCTTGTTTTCAATTCAGTAAATGTCCCTCTTAAGGCATGCATGATCTCTTGAGAAAAAACTTTGGTTTGAGTGATGAACTGAATTGGTAGTATTCACGTCGGTGAAAATTAGCAGCTGTTATAATGCTAGGTCACTGACAAATTTCATTGAATTTATCATTTGAATTTCAATTTTTAAATGTGTATATTTACTGAGAAACACTGCCCAGGTTAAATGTATTAAGTACAGCAGATTCCAATTCTTCAAAGGAAGAGGATTGTATTAGTGTGACAATTAGCATGAATTTTTTAATGAGTCATGTAAAAGATTGTGTAATCATAGTACAGAAGAGCAATGTAATTGACCTCTTGTATTGGGATGAAAGTTAAGCTTAGTTGTTTTTACGGTCTTAGCCGAAGAAATATTGTGTATTGCAGTCTTTTCATTGGTTCTTTCACTTTTAAGCTTCATGGAACTAATAATGATTGTGGTTTGACACACAAACTTGGCCTCTTAGTTCACTGGTATTGTCTTCAAATCTCGTCCAGCTTCTCACATGTGAACAGATAATTTGAAGCTGCTTTTATAGTTCTAATGTGTCCATTCTCACATGAGTTAATTCCTTATTCTCATTGTTTGATTCCCTTTCATCACAACCTAGCTATATTATTGTTCACTCAATGGTGTGATTGGTGGATGATCTTTTGTTTTCTTTTTCTCTTTTTTTTTTTTTCATTTTGCAGGTATGGATACACCAAAGCAATCGACTGAACAGGTGGATATATCATCCGGTGATTCATCTTCCGACAATGATTCTGAACCACAAATTAAACGCTTGCGCACTGTTGCTGAGATTGCTGAACCAGTTAATGGGTTAGCCTCTGAACATACTGTTCCTTTGGGGATGTTTGATAAAATTGAAACCTCTGAAGGTACTTCATTAACTTCTAAATTGCTCAATTCATCTCCTGCTGCTTTTGTAGCAGGATAATTTTCTCTTAATTTTGTTCCAGCATGACCAATGGTTAAAATACGTTGTTGGTACTCTGAAATTATATTAGATTTGTAGATATACTGTTACATATGTTTTTTCATAGGATATTAGTTCGAACGCTGTATTATTCTCTCTGTCACCTCTGATGTTCCCCATAGTGGATTTTGCCTATAGTTCTGCAGTGCTTATATACCATGTCTCTTAACAGCAATGGTTTTCTTTATCCATATCAAATAAGTTTCTGTTCTAAAACAATATGCCAATGGTGACTTTTTATGATACTAATGATGGCAGATAAGAACTTTGAAGGCAGGATATCTTGATATGCTTCACTTTTATTGATGTATTCTCTTAGATAACCTTCACTGTAATCCTAGCATATCCTTTCCTTCTTGCATATTGTCTGTTTTCTGTCATTCTTTATTTTGTGCCATTCCTGCTGATCTGGTCATGCTCGTAGTTTCCTTTTCTGAGACGGAGGCATTGCTTAGAGAAGCTCAGATTTACCAAGAGTACATGCAGCAGCTCCTTATTCCCACCAAGCGTGGCTCGGTTATTCCATTTACATCTTGGACTGATTTGGCGACATCCATTAAGCAGCTATACAAGCAGCCCCTCCATTATCTGACCAATATTCATTTGAGGCAACTGGACCAGTTGAGGATTGGTGCCCCAGATGAAGATTTGCCATTGGATTCCCTTGTCCCTCCTCCCAAAGCTGAGGCCAGCATCTGGCTTATGGAAGAATTTCACCGACTGTCCTCGTCCCCTCTTCATCTTGCTAAACTGTGGCTCAGGGATCGAATGTATCGTGTTCATATTGATCCCTTTTCCATTTCCCTGGAACAGCCAGGCCCATCTAGTGGAATTGTTGTTCTGGAAAGAGAATAAAATTTTAACTACTTGATATTCAGAGATGATAGTCTTAATCTGATTCTGTGAATTTCGTGTTTGTTCTGCTTAACTAAGCTTCAGTTCACAGATTAGCCATGTTAACAGAGCTGTAAATTGGATTATCACTAATGATATTTGTTTTGCTTGGATAAGTTTGAAAATCTCCCTAGAATTCCCTCTTAGGTAGAATGTTCCCCTGTTCCTGTTGGCGGGTTGAAATTGAAAACAAGTACTGAGATTTTTGTGTTGGTCTAATTCATGCTCTCTGTATCATTCTAATTTTATCGGATGGTCCTAAAGCGACATAATTCGCGTTCTACTTATGCAAACTAATTGACATTGGGACTCCAATTCCCTTGTCCGAATGGTTTCTCAATTGGTTGCAAACAGCCTCAGACGATGATGCTTTAAGGCTGTCCTTTGCATTATGAAGCAGCCGAGCTATGGCCTGTTTCGAAGGGTTGTCGAGAGCCACAACCCATGGGATTCAACATGTTCTGGTATTTTGTCCGTCATTAGTTTTCCTATCAAAAGAGGCGAGAAGCCACGCGTTTGAGAAGACTCGTCTTTGAAGTCAAATCGCAAAGATGAAACTATAAATACAAAACACAAACAAATCCATATTTGGAAGACTAATAAATCAACTGGAGAAAGTTTGTACACAGCCTTCAAGAATTAACAAGGGAGAGAGAGGAAACAAAGAAAAAAAAGCCCTTAAAGAGTCTAATAAGTATATTCAATGTTGATCAACACAGAAAGCATAAAGACACAGCTTATACAAACCCAGACAGACATGAAACCATAGGGTTGGCATGCAGACCCTTTTTTTTCCCATTTCATACTCTATACAAGTAAATCTTATCTCAGGCTCATCACAGGCCATGGTGTGACCCCGACAGCTGGAAGTGATGGCCGAATCACGGGGACACGCTTCACAACTGAGAATGCTTCGTTAAGGCGTGCAGCTTTGCTCATGAACTGAGAGATCTTCTGCAGTTACACAACATAACAACAAAATTGGTAATTCAGAAATTATCAAATAGACAAAGAAAGGAAGTCTTCCTTTAAAAAAAATACTACAAAAAGCAGCTATCTTGAAAGACAAGTCTACACCCAAGTAGGCATATGTATTTCCTTTCTATCTCCAAGTTTTTCAAACAGATAAGAAAATGGTCCATCTGGATAAGAAATAGTTTATTCATCTAAAATCCAGATATCGCCATCAACCAGCTTGGCCTTGCAAAGGGTAGCAAGGCCAAATATAAAAGCAAACAACTATTGGAAGGAACTGATCTTAAAAACACGGAGGGCTATCAATCAAGATTGAATTTTTCAAGCAATAAGTTTGTAGCCCTGGCTCGCGTAAACAAATGTGCATTAAAGTTCAAGTCAATTTATCCATTGTTAAACAGAGCAAGACAGGAATAATAATTTATCTGGGTCACAATTTATCCTTGGGGATATGCTTCAGCTACACCCCACATAGTGGGATAAAGGCCTAGCGGTTGTTGTTGTATAGTAGTGTTTCAACTACAGAGAGAAATATGAATCCCTACTTCCCTACCACTCTCATTATTCTACTTTTCTACCAAATGTCCAAAAAATTATGTTACATCTCAAAGTGGCAAACAAGTTCTTATCTAACTGTATACTAACACCTTGTATTGTGATTTATTATTTTGCGAGAAAGGGCTCCGCAGAAATACGTGGGGAACCCTGAACCCACACTCTCAAGGTCAAGAAGTACTTCTATTATTCTCAAGTCCAATGAACTCAAAGTATGTGTGCAAACAATAAAATGGAAGGTTCTGCAAAGAACATGCTTGCGCTGTAACACCACATGGACTCAACCACAAAAGGCTTGCTCTAGTTACTCGACACATCTGATATAGTATTTCTACTAGCTTATATGGGGTTGAAGATGAAAATTAGCTTGAAAACATTCCATACAATCACATAACCAATAACAAGTTGGAATCACCTAGTCCGAACATTTATTGATGAGATAGTATTATGCCTCCATTAGATCAATGCAGGAGAAAGAGTCGATATGTGACGAGACAAAAGAAGATTGATCAATAAACCAGTGATGAACATTTACGAGAATCATGCATCATCCAGAAACATATTATAAAAGGTAACATAATGATACTTCATTTGGTTATATCAGTTTAAATCCATACTTAAAGAATCAAATCGCAATGAATAATGATCCATTGTGGAAAAGAAGCAGAGTAAGCAGATTCATCTTCTTTAATCTCAATGCTTGCTTTCAAAATAACTTCTTTCATTTAATTCATTTGCAAGTCATCTACCCACAATCTACTAACAAATGTATAAGTAATTCAACAGTTGTCAACGAAGCAGAGTCGATGCATTCAACAGAAAATAACTAACAATGGAGACAGCATAAATAGGTAAAAGGATGACCTTGTCGTCCACGGTGACCTTGAGCTCTAAGCCGCGGGTCTTCTTCTTCATCTTATACAACCTTCTTCCCAATAGAACAAACCCCATCACAGCAGCAGCCACAGAGATAGTCCACATAGGACTTGCCCTAAAAACACAGTACCTTAAGAAATCAATTGGTACCTTCCACCAAACCACACTCTTCTTCTTCTCCTCCTCCTCCTCATGCCCTCCTTGCTTCTGTTCCACGTCGTTTCTAGTTTCAACTTCAACACCCTCGCCCTCATTCCCACGCTCAGTCTGGCCCTTTTCTTCGGCTAAAGCTTCCAAATTCGCAATTTCCTTCGAACCCAACTGTGTATGGCTCTCAAAGTTTCCAACTTTCACAGAATCATCCAATTCAATCCCACCAGAGTATTCTGACCAAAAGTTGTCAAAATTCTCCAAGGTTTTCTCATTTCCGCCCCGAATTTCCTCAATCCCTTCAAGAGCCACGTGCAATTTCCCATTTCCATCGGAACCCACTTCACTATTTCCCTCCAATTCAGTAAATTTCCGATCATCAGACCGGTCACTGCCGGAATCAGGCCAAGACTCCCCGGCGTCTTTCCTGGGGTAGCGGGGGTCCAAACCGGGATCAACCCAGCTGGGGTTATCAGAATTCTCTGAGCCCACCTCACTAACATCACCTCCAGAAACAGTCCTCACATACCTGCTCCCTAAAGGGTCAACAGAGAAGTAATCGGTGTGAATCATACCTTCGGAGTGAGCATCAATTGGTTGAAAATCATTCAAATTCTGAACCGGGTCAGACTCAGAGTTCGACTCGGATTGAAGAACCTCCCAGTCCTGAAACTCTCCAGCAGCAGCAGCAGCAGCATCCTCCATCACTAATCAAGTAAACAAGCTCAAATACAGCAACTCAACAATCACCAATAGGTCCAATACTACTACGAGCAACCAAATCCCAAAATTAAAAAAAAAAACAAAAAACCTCCCCGAAAAGGGAACAAAAGAAGGAAAAGGTTAGAAAAAAAAAAGTTGGGGTTCTTGAAAACGTCTTAGAGAATAAAGAGGAAAAAAAGGAGGAGGAGGAGGATGGAAGGGGAAAAAAAGGGCGATTGTCGTTACTTGTGGGTATGCCACTCAGATTCAGGGTATAAAGGAAGAGTGGATTCAATTCAATGAGATGCGATTTTTCTTCATACTAGATCCGTAACCATTCCACAAGTGACAGGTCTTATTTCCTTCCCCAGGAAAAAAAAAACATTTATCAAGAAGATAGTACGTTGGGCTAGAGTGCAATTTACCAAAATTAATTGAGGAAATAGAAATATCCAATGTAAAAAATTTTAGTGAAAAATATGACATCATATATATGATAAAAGATATTGATCATTTTCGTCTTAAATATCAAATTATTTTCTTTTTATGAGAAAAAAAAAAAAGAAAATCACTATTTGTATCCCCATTTTTATTTATAGACATAAGAGGCTAGCAAAAATCATTTCCCAAATGTAAAAATGATAGAAAATGCCAATTTTAAATTTTCTAAATATGTAAGGATTGAAAATGAAATTTAATCTTTATTTAAGGAAAATGGTCACAAAATTCAAAAGAGGCGATCAAAACAAAACAGGGAATTTTTGTCCAAATTAAACTATGGGTAGTCACCAGTCAGCTCAGTTGCCTTTCTGACCTAAAAGTAATTAAGCAACTAATACTAGTAATTAGTAAATAATACTTAAAGATTAATTAATTTGGGTGAAGATTCTCATTTCTCTTGTTTAATTTGTGTACTACCGACGTTTGTAATTAAGGCAATTAAATTAACATATTATAATTATGGTCCCTCATAATAATATAACAAGAAAAAAAATAATAATAATAAAGTTGCAGTTGTAATTAAGACAGGCAGGCTAACTGTTTACATTAAATATTGCTAACATCTAGTATATGTACAAGAGTCATACTAAACGCAGTAACCGTTTTACTAAACGCAGTAACCGTTTTACTAAACGCAGTAACATTCTCTGTGAAAAATCTATTTTATCCTTAAGTATTAAAAAAAAAATTCATAAAATTTCACATTATTCACAAAACATTGGAAAATACTGCCCAGCATTGAAACGGAACTTTTTATATGTAAAATATTAAACTATTAAAAATTTTATATTCAAAAGTACAAACTCTTGTTTGTCCAAAATATGTGTGCACACATCTAGAAGGGTTATATTGTATTCAAATTGATTTTGATTTGTCGCACAAATTTTCAAAAATATATATTTTTTTTAAAATAGTATCCAATGAATGAACATGAAATAATTAATGAGCATTAAAATAAAGTCCGCGAACATCCTATCGTTAACTTGACCACACCTATATATATATATGGACTTTTAATTTTATTCTTTGTTCTAATTCAAAGTCTAACCTAACCTAAACAAAATGGAATATTTGCGCTTAACAACTAATTACCCTGTGGTTTTAATTATTATTATTTTTAAAATTAAAATTGTGAAAGTATCAATAGTTTAATTATTAATTTAGCAAAGTACTGTGAAAAGTGTAAAAAAAAAATTAAAATAATTGGCCATCCGTGCTTAATTGGAGTCGCAATGAATTGCTCACGCTATTTCATTAGAAAAAGTCTATGTTGAAAAATATTTTTTGTTATAATACAAGAGTCCATTTTCAATTTTTTTCTCCTCCTACCTTTATTAAAATAATTATGTATGGACTACAATCAGCCAATACTTAATAAGTAAATATATATAATAAATTGTGTCAAATTAATTATTTTAAATATTATACCCGACAATTATAATGAGCTGTACATTTATGAAAAGATGACTCTTTTAATGGATGTGAGGGAATAATTAATGATATCACATATAGAATATATGCTTTGTTTGAAGTTTGAAGTAGAGTTCCAAAGGGAGGGGCAAGTGAAGAAGTGGTGAAAGTAAGATAAGGCATATCCCTTTCTTGACAGATGTATGATGCATTCAAGGCCTGCCCAGAAAAATGCATACAACAAACATATTTGCCTCCCAAAATTAATTTATTAGACATATCCCAAAGTCTCCAACCATATTTTATGACTTTAAATTTACCCCTTTTAAAATGTAAATTTACAAGCTCTCTGCCCACTTCCACTTGGATATATAAGTCAATTAAAATTATTTCCATGCTCACATTCTGACTTGCAATTTTCCAACGGATCAAGGTAATGAAAAAATCGGATCCGCTTTGGTTTAGAATCGGATTGGGTCGATTTTTTTTATCCGAAACCACTGTTTTTTAGGTTTTTTTTTTCCTTCTTTTTCTTTTCCTTCATTCCTTAGTAGTGTAGAAAATGGAATGATTTAATTTTTATAAGAATCTAGTTTGACATCCGCGGATTATCCGGTTTTGAATTATTCGATGATCGATTTCGGATTATCAAAACAAAATTCGAAACGGATTTCAATCGACGGATAAAATATCCGAACTGATCTGATCTAAAATTTCAGATTGGATCTGCACTTTGACCCGTACTGCGAATTCTTTGTTCATCCCTAATTACAGTTTTAAGTACTAACATTCTTCCATTTGATTGTCACATCAATCAATCGTGTTCAAATATTATTTTAAGTGATTGTATAAATTGTAGCAAAGCATGTAAATCTTGGAAAGGAAAAGATGACTCAAAGTGGTATGTATTCAGGTAACAAAATTAGCACTCAAGTTGGATCATTATTAGTGATTATAGATCATCATTTGGTTGGAATATTGGATCACAATCATAATTGAAAATTTGTTTATAATTAATTAATCCACATCTGGATCAAGGTTGCAAGTTTTAATCATCCATCAGTTATTTGGGCCTCTCTTGGATACTACTTAATCTGCATATCTAACCTAACAAATTAATGGAATCCCCAAATTAATTAATTTCACACCATTTCTCATTAGTAGCTGCAAACAAATATGAAAAATCAACATATCTTCTTCCTTAATTTATTTCATTGTCTCTTCTTCTACCATGTCTCATATTGAAAAGACACAAAAATAATTTAATTTTCTCTATTTAACTTTTTAATTCCATATATATATATATATATATGATATCTTCAGTTATAGTTGTACATGGTTTAGATTGATTTTAAAAAATATTAAAAGTGTATTAAAAATATATTATAATATGATGTTGACCACAATTTTGAACCCATATACTATACAGGGGTTTTTCTCTTAATCTTGTTTCATGATAGTTTTCTTCTCTCTTAAATGAAAATCAATATAGATCGATTAGAGACCATGATGAAATATGATTTATATATAATGGACTTTGATAATTAAGCAATGAAGGCAAAAAGTTATTTCCCTTAATATTGAATCAAAGAAGATGAACAAACCAATATACAACAAGAGACACATTAATTTATAAGCTCCCAAGTGCTAACTATAAAGTATACATACATATATCCTCTAACTAGTAGTACTCTTCAAAGATTAATTCCACCATTCATCATCCCCCACTCTTCTTTAAATAACTAATTAATTAATTAATTAAAGTAACAACCTTAGTAGTATTGACGGATATTCTCTCTCTCTAGGGTTCCCAAAAACCCTTGGAGTAAAGTTACGTGTTTCCACACGTAACTCTTGGACGGCGGCCGGTTGCAGGGATTGAAGGGTTTCTTCTCCGTGGATTCTCCCTCTCGACTCCCTATTTGTAGTGTATCTACAGGTGCTGGTTGGTTAGTACTTCTCTTCTTGGTCCTGTACTATCTTGGTTTGCTTTTTGCATTTTCCTTGGGGTTTTTGTGGGTGTTTTTTTTGTATTAATGGGGGATAAATTGGAATCGATGATGAGAAGCTTCTCGCTTTCGGAGGAGGAGAAGGTGGTGGTGGACTATGTGGACGAACCACCGTTGGCTGGGGGGGTTACGTGGTCACTGCTGGGGAAGCTACTAGCTCCTAGGGCTGTCCCGGCGGCGCAAATCGGGGGGGTTTTTCGGAAAGTGTGGAACCCACGCCAGGGTTTTGAGTGCAAGGCAGTGGCGGATAATGTGTTTTGCTTTCAGTTTGGTAGTTTATCAGAAAGGACATGGGTCCTAGAGACTCAACCGTGGCTTTTTGACAAACATCTGGTGGTCCTGGCCGAGGCTAGGCCGGATCTCGTGGTCTCCCGCATGGAGTTCAAGTGGTGTCCGTTTTGGGTACATATCGTGGACTTGCCGTGGGGGCTATTGACATCCAGATTTGCTACGTTTGCTGGTAACTTGGTAGGAAGATTTATTGAGATGGACATGGATGTTGATGGGCAATGTGTGGGGAGATATCT
Source organism: Leptodermis oblonga (assembly GCA_016801395.1). Classification (NCBI taxonomy): domain Eukaryota; kingdom Viridiplantae; phylum Streptophyta; class Magnoliopsida; order Gentianales; family Rubiaceae; genus Leptodermis; species Leptodermis oblonga. The sequence continues at coordinate 757,897 of CM028752.1, forward strand.
CAGGGTCAAGGTCGAGATCGATGTTACGCAACCACTTAAGCGGGTGCTTAATGTCAATTACATGGGGTCTGTGCACGAGGGATCTCTATTTTACGAAAAATTGCCGGACTTTTGCTATATATGTGGAAAGCTTGGCCATGTACTGTTGGCTTGCGACTTGAGAGGTGGGTTGGGGGATAGACCCAGGGAATATGGGGATTGGCTTAGGGTTCCTCCCAACAGTAGGCCGTACGAGCTTGGTAGACGGACGATGTCAGCGTCGGTTCCGAAATCGGTGTCGACTCCAAAATCAGCATCGATCCCACGACCGATGGGAAGAGGCCACCCGGGTACTGTTCGCCATTGGCCTACGCATTGTGGTCCAGCACAGGGTTCGCTGGGGGAGTCAATGGCGCTCACGGTGGCCCAGCCTAGCGGAGGTGAGGCGACGGGGATGGTCTCGGTTCAGGAGGTGTTCGAGAGGCTTGGGGTTGACTTGCAGGGTGATGTCGGGAGCTGCTTGGTAGAGGGAAAATCAATGACACCGGTGGTGAAGGTTGCAGCAGGTTTGGCGGTGGAGAGGAATTCGGTGGAGGCTCAGTTTCGGGAGATCAGTCGACCAGATGGGCCACTAATGCTCATGACTGGTCCTGCTGTGAAGCCATCAGCTGTCGACACTTTCGGGGAGGACTGCCTTCATGATGTGGAGATGATCCATGACTCGCAGGCAAAGCGGTGGGCGCGGCGAGTGGGTAATGCAGGCAAGAAGTTGGCCGCGGGTAAGGAGGTCTGGGCGGATGCTCTTCATGGCTCCAAGAGGAAATTATTAATCCTTGATCGTACCCACGTGGGCATGCAAATGGTGCCCGTGGAAGCCATGCAGAAGAAATCTAGGTTGATGATGGGAGAAATGATTTTAAATGAAGTGCTGGAAAGCAAAGGATGTGATGGGTTTCATGTGGAGGCCAATCGAATTAATGGGGGGCATGAATTGGATGTGCTAGAGGACAAGGGGCTTGATGGCATGCATGCATTAGATATGGAAGCCATGCAAAAAAAGGAGCGGTTGAGGATGGGAGAAATGGATTTAAATGATGTGATGGTGGCCAAAGAAAGTGATGGGTTGCATGTGGTAAAAGTGCCGGGGCCCAATCGAATTAGTGGGTTGCATGAGTTGGATGTGCTAGTGGACAAGGGTTTTGATGGCTTGCATGCTTTAGATGTGGACCCGAGGGACATGGTGTTTAAAGTGGGGTGTGGGGAAAGCTTAGGTGACAAGTCTAGAAGGGTTGGGGAGCGGTTGAAACGGATGGGACTGCTCACCAAAGTGCATCAGTCTGGGGAGAATAAATCTGAGTCAGAGCCGTCTGAAGAAATAGAGGGTGTTGAGTCAGATGGGGAGGAACTGGAAAGTGGTGAACCTGCAGCTCGCCAACAGCTGGATAATACCATTGGCAATGTGGAGGGGGGGTCTGGCAATGCTGCACAGCCCTCCCGGGCGATATGAGTATCTTAGCATGGAACTGTCGCGGGCTTGGGAACCCGCGCACCCGTAGAGAGCTGGGGGGGTTAATTCGTTCTAAGTGTCCTGATTTAATTTTTTTGTCTGAAACTAAAATCTCTACATTAGTTGCTGATTCAATTAAAAGTCAATTTTCTTATTTTGGATTATCTGTTCCTGCAAGGGGGCGATCAGGGGGCCTGCTGCTCCTCTGGAAGCCTGTGTTGAATGTTTCATTAAATTCTTTTGGTCAGAATTTTGTGGATGTTGATGTACGACTAGGAGGTCATCTAGTGCGCTTCACTGGGTGGTATGGGGAACCGGATGTCTCTAAACGTCCGGAAGCTTGGCTTCTTTTTCAGGGATTATTGTCTCAGGACAAGGGGCTGCCGTGGTTGTGTGCTGGGGATTTCAATGAGGTCCTCCATCATAGTGAGTACCTAGGGCGGGCTCGGCGCTCAGATACGCAGATCGAAAATTTTCGCAACGCATTGAACATTTGCGGGTTGGTTGATATGGGGTTTCGGGGACATGAGTATACCTGGTGCCGGAGTCTGGTCGCTCCGTTCACGCAGCGAGGAAGGTTGGATAGGGGGACATGGACGAGTGGGATGCATGCATTATTTCCGTCCAGTAGGGTGTACCACTGCAGGACTTACTGTTCGGATCATATGGCCCTTCATATTCAGTTGTTGAAAGTGTCTGGGCTAATCCGGGGCCGCCCAGGCCACCGCCCTAGGCGGTTTGAAGCACTATGGGTCAAGTCTAAGGATTGTGAGCGGATGGTCAAGGAGAGCTGGAACTCGGACTTGGGCTCTCTCCCGGATAAATTGGAGGAGTGTTTGGTTAGCCTTGTTAATTGGGGGCAGCATGAATTTAGACACTTGTCTACCCAGGTGGAGGATACAAGGCGTGCCATTACCCAGTTAGAGCGAGGGGTGGTAACGCTGAAATCGAAGGAGAGGTTAGCTGAGTTGCACTCCCGGCTGGAGACATTGCTGGATCAGGAGGACATTTGCTGGAGGCAGAGGGCAAAACAACATTGGTATAAGGAGGGGGACAGGAATACCGCTTTCTTCCATAGGTTTGCGGCACAACGGAGGGAGAGAAATACGATTGAGGGGCTGGAGGATGGGCAGGGTGTGGTTCGTAAGGAGCCGGCGGAAATAGCAGACATCATATTGACCCACTTCGGGGATATTTTCACTTCCACCTCGCCGACGGTGGAAGAGGTTGATCAGGCGCTTACTCGTATTCGACCTAAGGTGTCAGAGGTAGAGGCATTGCAAATGGGGGAGCCGTACACGGAACAGGAGGTAGTCAGGGCACTTAAGCATATGCACCCTTACAAATCTCCGGGGCCGGATGGAATGAGCCCGGTATTTTTCAAAAAGTTTTGGCACATCGTAGGCCCATGTGTTCTTGCCTTTGTGCTTGGGGTTCTCAACTCCGGGCAGGTGCCGGAGGGGGTTAATTATACGCATATTGTCCTCATACCAAAGGTGGACTCTCCTCGGAGGATCACGGAGTTCCGTCCGATCAGCCTGTGCAATGTAGTGTACAGGCTTGCGTCGAAATGTGTGGCGAATAGGGTGCAGAGAGTTTTGCCAACGGTTATCAGTGAGACGCAATCAGCGTTTGTCCCTGGGAGGCGCATCTCCGACAATATTTTGCTGGCCTACGAGACACATCATTACATGCGGTCCCAGGGGATACGGGGGAGAGCACTTATGTCTTTAAAACTGGATATGAGTAAGGCATTTGATAGAGTGGAGTGGGGGTTTGTATGCCCCTTGCTTGCAGCGTTGGGTTTCCCTGCAGGCGTAATTCAACTGATCAGGAAGTGTATCTCAACGGTCCAATTCTCCTTCCTTTTGAATGGCCAGTCATTTGGACGCTTGACTCCGGAGTGTGGTATCCGGCAAGGGGATCCATTGTCCCCATATCTTTTCATTTTGTGTTCCGAACTGCTCTCTATCATGCTCCAGGACTTGCAATGTAGTGGCAAAATCAGTGGTATTGCGGTGGCTAGAGGGGCTCCGAGGATTTCTCATTTGTTCTTTGCTGACGACACCCTGATGTTTGGAGATGCAACGAGGGAAGAGGCTATCTATTTTATGCATGCCATTGCAGCATACTCGCAGGTCTCTGGGCAGCGTATAAACTATGCGAAATCTGGCGTCTGCTTCAGCCCTGGTACTCCTGGAGACCTGCGTGGGGAGATATGTGGTATTCTACGCATCGGAGAGGTGGAGCGGCATGAGAAGTACTTAGGACTCCCGTGCGTCGTGGGGCGTAGTAAGAATGAGGTCTTCCAGTCTATCAGGGAGAGAGTGGCGCACAGGTTGGAGGGGTGGAAGGAGAAGTCACTTAGTAAGGCCGGGAAGGAACTGCTGATCAAATCGGTAGTGCAGGCGATTCCGACTTATGCTATGTCTTGCTTCCTATTACCAGACAAGATCCTCGCGGATATACAGGCATTGGCGGCTGGATTCTGGTGGGGGAGGTCGGGGGGACAGAGGGGTCTGCACTGGGTGTCATGGGATAAGTTGTCGCAAGGGAAGCATCAAGGGGGGCTGGGGTTCAGACATATGAAAGCTTTCAATTTAGCCATGCTCAGCAAACAAGCGTGGAGGTTACTCACTGAGCCACGGTCTCTGTTAAGTCGTGTGTTTAAAGCGAAGTATTTTCCTGGCAGCTCAATTCTTCAGGCAGCCTTGGGGACCCGGCCGTCCTTTACTTGGCGGAGTGTGCTGCAGGGGGTGGAGGTCTTAAAGTTGGGCGCCCGGTGCCATATTGGGTCTGGAGACCACACAAGGATTTGGGATGATCCGTGGGCCCCGGTGGAGGGTCTGCTGTCCAGTCACGCGATGCCCATGGGTGGGCCCCCTCAATGGGTGTCGGAGCTAATCCGGGAGCACCCCCGAGGGTGGGATGAGCAGCTTGTTCGATCATTATTCACCCCAGAGGCTGCTGAAGTGGTATTAGGGGTCCCACTTCGGGTGCAGGGCAGGGCGGATATCTGGGTCTGGTCACCGGATAAAAAGGGTAGGCATACAGTCCGTAGTGCTTATCATCGGATTGTGGAGGCGCGCGCTGTGCCTGGTAGCCTGTCAGGGGGTTCCCCGGACCCTGTGTGGAAGAAGATATGGAGTCTTCGAGTCCCACCTCGGGTCAAGCACTTTGTATGGCGATTTTGCACGGAAACCTTACCAATAGGGGATGCGCTATGGCGGCGCCATGTGCTTACGGGACCCACGATCTGCCACCTTTGCTATGGGGAAGCAGACACTCTTCGTCATGTTTTTTTCGAGTGCTCATTCGTTCGGTCTATTCTGCAGGGGCTGGGCTGTGCTTGGGATGTTTATTCTCATGCTCAGGATTTGGGGCACTCGTGGCTTCGAGAATTCCTGACACATAGGCAGGCAGATGTAGTGGAACTAACAGTAACTGCCCTGGATCTTGTTTGGTTTCAGAGGAATAAGAAGCTGCATGGAGAGCCCATTCAAGGGCCGTTTGGGGTAGTGCAATCAGCCTTGGCGGCTTTACAAAATTTTCGAATGGCGAACACTTGTCCTGACTGTTCTTCGGTTGCCCTACAGGATTTTGTCCTCCTGCAGAGGGCGCCGCCAGGGATCAAGGTCTACTTCGATGCAGCTTACCATCCAGCCACAAGAAGGGCGGCTGTGGGGATCTTTGTTGGTGATGAGGAGGGTAAATGGTTGTGGGGCATGGCCAGGCGGCTGTCGGGGGCTCATCGCCTGAGGAAGCAGAAGCTTTGGCTGCTAGGACTGCGACAGAGCTTGTCGTACAGAAAGGGTGGTCGGCTCCCTCGCTTATCGGGGATGCAGCATTGGTGGTCCTAGCCGTTAGAGGGGAGGCGGTGGTTTCTCAAAGGGCGCAGGAGTTGGTGCAGGAGGTGGCGATGGGTCTTAGGCGGGGTGGCTGTAAGGGAATATTTTGGGTAGAGCGGGCAAAGAATGTGATTGCACACACTCTTGCAAAGTTTGGGGCCACGTGCTCAGATCTTGAGTGTTGTTGGGGCAATGCTCCGAAGTTTGTATCTCAATCGTTACTGGACGATTTCCAGGGCTCTTAATACAATTTCTCATTTCAAAAAAAAACTAATTAATTAATTAGGGTGTGGTCTCATCTAATTACAACAAGGGGGATGGAAAACATGGAATTACAACCTCCTAATTTAACACTACTTCTATTTTGTTTTTGACTTATACAAGTTGTTACAGAGACATTCAGTCTTTTGATAATAACCTATATATCCAATGGTACTTCTAATGTATCCAAAGTCATTATCAAAGTATGCTTCGGTAACAAAATTGTAGTCTTTTTCTATATAAAGACGACACTAATTAATTGATAAATATCATAATATATATCCTAAATATATGATATGATTCAATTTAGTTTACAAAATTTTGAAGGTTGATGAGCATGACAGTGACATCATCAGCACAGCCTCTACTTGAAGACATTGCTACAAGCTCTTTACAAGACTCCAATGAATCCTTTCTTCTTGCTACCACTACATCAACTGCTTCCTGATCCCCTACCTACACAAATTAATCAAAAAAATTAATTAATTAATCAAAAGAAGTACTCAATTTTAATTAATACTTAAGAAGATTTTTAATGATGAAAATGAATTTAATTAAAATTACCTTATCCCACAAGCCATCAGAAGCCATGATTAGAAAGTCACAGTCAGATGTTAATGGAAGTTGAAGGGTTTCTGGTTCCGAAATGACATGATCTTTCAGGTGAATGTCTCCAAATGCCCTCGAAACCGCTAGGGTTCCATTCACCCTCCACATTCCATGCCGACAATCCAAAAAACCACCCTGCAATTTAATTTATTATTAATTTAATTATCATGAAAAAAAAAGGGGGTGGTTTAATTAATTATTTTAAAAAAACAAGTAATTTAATTTTATAATTTAATGTACGTACCGAGTTGTGGATTCGGGCACGTTCATCTTCCCTAGTGAGACGATGATCAATGGTCAAAGCATGAGCAACTCCTTTCCTACATAGGATTACTTTGCAATCTCCAACGTTGGCAACATGCAATTCTCCATCTTTCACTAGAACACTTGCTGCACAAGCTCCACCATCTACTTTCTGCATTCAAATCATCAACATTAATTTAATTCCCTCCAACAAAATAAATATATATATATATATATATTTCATTCTGCGGGCCAATTAAATATACTAAAATCAATCAATTCATATATATACCGCTCTTGTCTACTCCCTCACAAAGCAGCGAGAAGTAGAAATTCTCTAAATTTACATCTCTGCCCTCTACTTCGTGAGGGAACTAAAGCATACCATAGGGAATCTCGTGTGCCGGCTCAATTGCAATACCATTAATTAAGGGCTTTTTGGCTATTATTGATAAAGTCAGAGAGTATGAACCTAAATAATTAATTGGGTAGGCATTTTATATTATCATTGGTTGACATTTTCTTCGAAAAACAAGCAAAAGGCGAGTAGGATTTATGCATGTGACAAACTGATGAATAGACAACTTACGTACAAAGTCAAACCCTATAGCAATTGCCACATAATTAAGCTTAATTTTGCAAAGAAATAACCCACTTGTTTCTCACAAAGAGACGAAAACATACATGCTCAGTATCATTTGATTGAATAGTTGACTCAGTCCCTTATTGTTTTGAAGTGGTATTTGTTTTTTCATAAAAAACATACATGAGATAAGCTCTAATTTCAATAAGATTTGGAATAGCGGTCTTCTAACCTTTTTTAAAAACTCGTTTGAAACTTTCAAACTAACTAATCAACTGAGTTTTGAATTGAAGAACGTTTTAGTTTACCTGGCTAAGGAATTGATCATCTGTGATGGAGTACCCTCTTCGTACGGCTGCTTCTATTTCATTTTGATTTTCATTTTGAAGCCTTATCTCTTTCATAATGTTCCTCCCTAGATTTTCAGCCACAAAATCAGTTGCTGCTCTTCCTCCATGCCCATCAATCACCACGAAAAATGCCTATATAATTCAATTATATATATATTAATTCATATAAAAATAAAATTAAATATTAATATTGCAAGAAATTGATGGATGAAAAATGATCAAATGACCTACTTGTTTAGGGTTGCCTGAAATATCAAGCATGAGTCCATGCCCATCTTCCATCACTTGTCTCTTCCCTTTCTTACTAGCCAAGGCAAACCCTTTTCCTTCCACCTCTAACTCCTTCCTCTCCATTCTTTTCCCGCCAAAATCCGCTACCGCAGGGCAAAAGGCCGGCACGACCAGCTGCGCCGGCCTCTTCCTCATCAACATCGATGGCTTTCCGGCGTCCCCTCCACCGCTGCCACGATTTTGATGATAACTACTAATAATATTACTTTCTGATGATTCCGGGGAGGCCTTTTCTTCAAAAAAGATATCCGCCTTGAAATTAGAAGAGATCTTTTGGCGCTTTATAAGATTAATCCCTCCAAACTGTTCCAGGATAGAAACATTAGAAGAAGAAGAAGAAGGCGATGCAGTTGGAGATGATCTGGCAATTAAGGCGGCCATGCAAAACCGCTTCCTAAGACTCCTTAGGAAGCACAATCCAAGAGAGATAACGGAGAACCTTACAAGAAATTCACCTAAATATGCTATCATTTTCTTGATCTATACATACAAAATTAATGATCATATATATTTTGAAGGTGAAAAAAAAAAAATGAGAGAGATCTGGAAATAAAGATGTATGTATTTATAAAGTGTCAATGGATATTGGGAGGAAGAAGAGGATGGAAGAGGGAAGGAGACATTGTTGATTTAGGCAAAAAATTATGACAATGGGAAATGACAGCAGGTTTAATTTAATGGGTCAAACATGAAAGTGACATGAACAACAGCAAACTTGTGATGTCACCATTCTCAACATGCAAGCTTTTGATTAACGAGTCAAATGGGGGCTTCCATTGGATTCATTCATTTTTCGCCTATTAATTATTCCGTCCTTCATTAATATTAGATAATGTACTGTTTTTGTTCTATTAGAATAGTCTCAAAAATATTTTTTTGTTTAATAAGAGAATTTATTTTCAAATTGTTTACTTTTCATACATTTACTAATATAATTATGTATGATTCATAATTAACTCATACTTAATAAGTAATTACATGAATAAAACAAATTGTGTCAAATTAGCTAATTTAAGTGAACCCTCTAATGAAACAGAGGGAGTATATATATATTAACACTTTATCCCTCACAAATCAAGAAATAGATTACTCTCTTCGACTCAAAAAAAAAATATATTATTTCAAAGTTTACAACTTTTTATAGATTTTAAAAACATACAACACCAAAAATAATTAATTTGTCGTCATTCTTTCCATTCGTCTATATTTAAGGATAATTCGTTTACCTGTAAATAGCATGTCGCAAGTCAAGAAAAAGGAGGAGGATTATAGCCGACCCCACATAATGGGATAAATGCTTAAATGTTGTCGTATCTCGCATAGCTACTTTTTAAGTATATGTTAATTACAATCACATGAAATTATATTAAAAATTGTACTAAAAGTTAAAATGAATATTTTCATTTTTTTATAAAAAAAAATATAAAAAAACACTCTCCCGTTGAGAAAAGAACATTTTTTAAAAAAAACAAAATTCTTTTATTAATAGGACAGGTGAGATACAAAATATATTTATTGTTAATAACATTGATATCGTATTTTGTGAATAATTCAATTATGAATATTAATCATGGATTAAAAATATAAAATATTTCATATGCTAGTAATGAAGTAAGTATATCCAATGTATGGTGGTGGGAGGAGTGTTTTATTAATTAATTAATTAATTAATGTAATGGTAATGGGTGTGAATGAAGGATTTTGGAAAGCTTCAACGCCAAGGAAATGGTCTTAGGTACTACTCCGTACGTTGTATTAAACTACACGTTTATATATATGCATGTATGATATATATATGCAACATAATCTTTGCCTATTAAAACCTGGGAAATTGTCTTATCCATCTTTTCTTTTTGCTTTGCTTTCTTCTCCTAAATTAATTAATATTCTTTTCAGAAGCAGTCAGTAGAAATTAATTACCTAGTTCAATTTTAATTAGATTGGCCGTTCGAAATTCCAATGGGCATTTTATAAATTCCTTCATTTGATCTTGATGAATCCTTGTGATGATTAAGGGCATATTCGTTTTCCTTATTTTTTGTTTTTACAATAAATTTAATATATTATAATTATTTTTCATTTTCAACACAATTTTTTATTATTTAATTATCTATTTTTAATACACTTTCTGCATTAAAAAAAGCTATTTTTCAAAAACATATTTTAAAATATGGTAGTGAGCAAACCCTTAAGTTAGTGAAGAGCGTATCTGAGTTTGAGGCGGCAATTGCTAAATCCCGTCTTTTCCAACTAAAATTGATACTCCATCTCCTTTGAAGAGCCCACTTTCAAAAGTTATTTTTGTTTTAATACGAGAGTCTATAATCAATTTTTTTTTTACTTTTATTATCTTTACTAATATAATAATATATGTTTTATAATTAACTCATAATTAAAAAATAAAAATATTAATTAGTGGAATAAAGGATAACAAATTAAGTATTTTAAGTGATGTACTTTAAAATTCATAATAAATTGTATATCTTTGAAACCAAAGAGTATGTAATTTGAAATCCATAAGGTAGGAACAAGCTAGTGTCCCAATTGCGCCCAGAGGTCGGGAGTCCTACTTCTGTCAGTTCGGCCTATTTATAGTGCAAAACTGACACGACTCTACAGGAGACTCCCTATCTTGTTCTTCTCCCTCCCTCCCCCAGCCCTTGCTTTCAATATAATAGATAGGACTATGAAATTTTCATACAAGGATGAATTAAAAAATTTTAGAAAAATCCAAAACATAGGGTAGAGAATGGTCTTAGAAATCGAGAATATTCAGACAAATGGTTTGAGAATGTCTTTTGAAGGACGTTTTCAGCAATACTATTCAATTATATTAATAGAGAAGGCCAATACTGATTAATTATCGCATTGTCAAATAATCCAACTGCAAAATGTTTTTGGGTAAATATTAATCAAATGACCACATTGCATGTTTAACAATCTTAATTGTTAATTATTACATGTGAAGTTGGAGTATATATTTATATTTATGCATACAACTTGTCGATTTTAGGAAGAAAAAAAAAACAACAAATTATTTGCACATTCTGATGTTTAGTGTGGTTTGAACTAATCAAATTACTCATTACCTACTACTCAAATGACGATAAGGATTACTCAACTGCAAATTAGGGATTATTTCTCGGTGGTAATGTGTTGATGGGTGATATGCATATCTTTGATGACATAGTTATCAATGTTGTGTGCACTTTCTCAATAGTAGGCGTATAATATAGCCCCCGTCTCCGACATGGTGTAAAACACCTTCAATATTGAACTTACAGTAAATCATGGCAGTGTTCCGAATATGGTACATAATCTAAGTATATTAAAAGACGTCATCTAGCGTATATAGTGTTTCAATATGAGTTGTTTTAATTAAGTGCCTAATGTGAGTTGAAATTCGATTCCTCAAAGTAGATGATATTAAGTTCTCTCGTAAATTATATTAAAACAAATGAAAGATAAAAGATTAATCCAGATCTGTTCAATTATACCTTAAAATCTATATATATACTATTCCCTCCGTCTTACTCAAAGAGTCTACTTTGAAAATTGTACAACTTATTAAGGGTTGTGAAGTACAACACCTAAAATAAGTAATTTAACACCTTATTTTTCACTTATATCCTTACTTTGTGAACCACACATTGTTATATTAGTAAGTGTATGTAATGTAAATAAATTTAAAGTGAAACCTTTAAATGGAACAATTTTTTTTTTTTTTTTTGAACAGAGATTCTTTGAGTATGACAGAGTGAGTATAATTTTATTTATAGGGCGACGAGTGAGTCTCAAGCCCCCAAATTTCTCCTTTCATTACCTTACTTGTGACTTGGAACCTCTGTGATATGTTCATTTGTAGCTAACCACTGCTTTGCTCGATTCCATTATACTTGTGGAAGAGGTGGATAATAAAAAATTAAAAAAAATGGAAGTGTGTAGAGATTACGTTGGTGGCCGGTCATATATGTTTACTTAGTTAGAGGAGACTAATAGTACTCCCTTTACTCAGTAAAAACTAAAAAGGGACTGACTTTTAAGCAATTAATATTAACCTTAATTAAGAACTTGTCAACCTTAATTAAACACTGGACCAAGTAGGGATCGATTACCTTGAATTAGAACCTTCTATTTCCATCATGGCCTCTGTATAAGGTTGCTTGGCGGCTACTAATTAACAATGAGAATCAGTAATTAATATTGTTAACTAGTAATTATAATAAGGAACCAAAGTTTACTTACTTAGTTAGCTAGGGTAACAATAAGAGACCAAGGATTTTTATTTTTGTGTTTTTTTAAAATTTTCAAAAGGTACACCTGTTTATGAATTAAACAATATATGATTAATTGAATATGTATGGCTTCTTCTAATAATACATGAGCAATAGAAAACTTGAATTATAGGATAAATTACCTTTCAATTCAATTCCTAATATTTTATTATCCTATATGTCTCTGTCACCATTGTTTAAAAATTACTTCATTCGTCTTATTTTAAGAGTTATACTATTTTTTAATGTATGTAATTTTTATGAGCAATAAATTATAACATTAAAATAAGCGATTTGGTATCAGTTTCGTTAATTGTACCATTTTTTTTTAAACTATAGATTAATTATAAATTACACTTAATTATATCACTAAGATATAAAGTGAAAAACTAAAAACAGAACAGAGGACAAAAGGAAAAATTAGATATGGAACTCAGTGAATCGATTTAGTACAAAATAACTCGTAAACAGAACTTGAGTTAAATAATTACAAGGGCTAATATCAATAAATAAAAACATTTTAAAAAAAAATTGTATAGAACATTCTTTTCATATTAATACTATTGACAGAGCAATAATTATTCATCAGAACAGTTGTGTAAAAATCATATATACAGAAATGTTATGTTCAAACTTCAAAGGAATTTGAGATGTTAATTTCGTTCTCCAAAAAAATAAATAAATAAATAAAAATGTTACTTTCATGCCAATTAATAGATGTGAATCATACATAACTACCAAGGGATAAGGTGTGATTTTAAGGAATATTAGAGACCAAACCATGATTTCCTCTTCAGTTTCACAAAATCTCAACTCAAATAATGTCATTGTGCCCAGAAAATTAAGGAAAATAGGAAGTAGCAGCAGCAGCAAATCAACAGTAAAACACAAATGTATCTTCTTCCTATTACTTGATTCAGATCACAAAGTAGATTAAAATTGAAGGAACCTTTCAAAAGTTTCATAAGCTCAAATATTTAAAACTACAGTACTTACTATCAAAAATAAGTCCAACACCTGAAACTCCATTGATATGCTAATTTCCAAAATAAAGTACCAACAAATTTCAGACCAAAAAAGCAACACATCAGAATTATGTTGCTCTCCTTACTTCTTCTCTTCCTTCTCGGCCTCTGCTGCCTTCTTCAACCTAGCTCCATGATGGCGGGCATTCGTCCTCTCCAATCGAAGCTTGTCATAGGCCTTGAATGACTTCATGTCTTCTGTAACCTTCACAAGCTCCACCACTGGCTTCTCAGGAACAATAGGCAAGTATTGACCCTGGACTTGAGTGGCTGTTGCCAATTCCTCAGGAGCAGAATCACCAGCCTGCAACAAGACGAGTTAATTGCCAAATAATGTGGAAGACAAGCTTCAGGGCCCTTGTTCAAGAAAAAACAAAAAGTATTACCTTAAATTTACGGGTGCGCCTTGGGAAGACAACCAATGAAGCCTTGAAAAGCTTTAGTCGCTGCACATTGCCCTGAAAACCCTCCAAGGACCTGTTCTTGCGGCGATGATCAACTGAAATCCCAATGGTTGGGGCAAGTTTCTTAGGGATTCCTGCAGACTGCATTATAAAAGATAAACCAGTTAGCTAACAATACAAGGCATTCCAAGGGTGAGTTAGTTTCAAATGCTACTAAGTCAATCACCTTCAGCTCCTCCAAAGTAAAACCCCGGCCAGCTCTGATTTTGGTATTGTACTTCAGTGTTTGGCCACGGACAACTGGGCGAAGAGGTCCAGCTGTGGGTCTGGGAAAGATCTTCACAGCCTTCTGCTGCCTAGCTGCAAAACAGTAACAAGACGAATCAACAAGAAGATAAGAATTGCAGATTTCTTTCCAGGGCACACATAATCACATAAGAGGCATCTGACAGTTAAAAATAATTCAATACCATTTCTTCTGCGGGTCTTCCTTGCAGGTTGGTTAAACCAAGTCTTTACATAATTCTGCCAGTGCTTCCTGAAGTGTGAGCTAGGTACAACATTGTTATGCTTCACCATGGTTTACCTATGTAACAAATAATCATTACAGTGAATAACTGAAATAAGTTGAGTTAACACAAGCAACCACTTAATTAAAGTCATCAAAAGCAAACCCAACATAAATACTAATAGGTCACGCTACTCCAACAATTAACCATATTGCCACCAGATAAAAAAGCCAGAAAAAAGCAGAGCAAGGATTCCTCTGAATACCACTTAACACAAACATCAGAGGTGGAAGGAAATGGGTGCATTGGAAAATCCTCATTCAGCACTCATCCAAAAACAGGAATTTGCAGAAAGGCTCACACAATCATTTACCAATACATTATAATTTCTCACACCCAAAGAAGAAATAACTCATGAGATGGAAAAACAATTGCAGCCATACATACACCAACTACGATATAAATCAAAATTAAAAGAACTAAAATTTTGGTCAATCCAGCACTGCAAAGAGCAAGAGGGTTGATTGGAAAATAACTCACGAAGGTAACTACTTTACCAAACACAACCTACACAAATTGGCATAGAAATCCATAACCCTAGAAACACTCCAAACAGTTCAGGCCGCACAAATGAATAATCAGACCCTGAGACAACTATAAACCCAACAAAAAGGGATTCCCGGAAAATGTATAAAATTAAACACCTATTGAGTACACATTAAAACCTAGAAACAAACGCTAGTACAGAAAACACAACGAGCGATGAAGCTTGAAAACGAAAATTGGTTTCCTGGATTCAATCGTTACCTACGAGACAATCAAAATCCTCTCCGTCGAATCAAAATAAAGAAGGAACAGAAAGAAGGAATACGCAATACAGAAATATAGGCAACCGACCGGTGGTGGTGGCTGGAGTTTCCCTTCTCTGCTGGCAGCTGCGATTCTAGGTTAAAATGAGGGTAACCATGCTTTTATAGCGTGGGAGGATAAAAGCCCTAATCACATGGGCTTTATTTTTAAAATAATTTGGGCCAGGCCCTTTAATATTTATATGAGTTGGACCATAGAAATTATTTGATGTAAAATTGGCCCAATAAATTTGTGACCGTCTACTCCCACTAGGCATCTGATTAACATTTGCAATCGAAATTCGATCAATTTATGTTAAGATATTTTGAGTTAAATAATTATAGTTCAAAAACTTATTTATTTGTTGTTGGACTTGTAGCGTGGAACTTTATTTTTATTTTTCAAATAATAATAATAAACACTCTACAACTTGAGATCACAACTTTTTTGGACTTAGGATTACAAATTATAGTTATCCATCACAACTTAGCTTGTCTAATAAACATCAGATGCCTAAAAGAAATTATCAGGGAAGATTTTATTTTATTTTTTATTCTTCCAATCAAATCCAACCACCAGGTTCATCAATAAACAGTGAGAAAAAATTAATAAAAATGGATTACATTGGTAAGAGAAAAAATGTTGTCCAAAAAATGCTGAAATTAGCAACGCACTACGTGTTCATATATGCATAATTTCTTAACAATTTGAAGAAGCATAATTCACAATTTTTTTTCTAGTTAAAACAGCTAATGCTCTAGTCTCTCCTCCACCCCACATGTCCGTTTGCATCACCTCCTTCATACATTATTAAGTAAACATTTCAACAGCAAATAAAGGAAGAATCATAGATGGACAGCAATTGTGGATTGCCCAAAAGAAAATATCATAAAATCCAATTTCACAGTTATCAACATAGAGTATATTGATACAAGACTTCATGATCATTATCACGTAAGCAAACATAGGAAACAAACCCATCCAAAGATATTAAACAGCCCCCCTTAACAGCCAAACTGCATAGGCATACATATGAGATGTATCCGTAAAAGTAGTGCAACACACCAAAATCCAGCAGATGCAAGAAATAAGCTAAAGAACATGAAACTAAACAAAAAAAAACACATTCAATTTAGTCATGTGAGAGAATGAAGGACTTCTTTGGTGTAATATCTTTTCTTAACATCTATCCCTCTGCAGGATGAAACAAAAATTTGTTTGTTTCTGCAATCAAAATGAGCTTTCTTTTTCGTATTCTTTTTAAAGGCATTTTCAAACTTCTATTTCATCATGCACTGCAAGAGCTCTGCAAGATTTCTGTCTTTTGTTTTTAATTTATTTGAACTGAACACATGGATGTAGCTACGGTTCATCTGTCATTCACCTAAAACAACAAGACCAACCATAAGTGACTCAAAAGCAAGAGGGTCCTGCTGAAGACCTCTTAGGACCTGGACTATTTGAAGGCAATTCGTACACAGTGCAATACGTTTGAGCCACAAACAGCATGGAGGAAAGGAGTCCTACAAGATTAATTCCTAAAGTTCAGCTTTTACAAGGACATGACAACAATAACGTGCAATATTTTATAAACCATCATATTTACAGCATACATAACAGTGTAAACTAACATATGGAAAGTACCTGGCAGGCGAGATTGTAGATTGACATAAAAAAGGAAAAAGCTGTCTCATTAGGGACATAAAATCCCTCATAATCCAGGTTCTCCATAACTGATGTCCAGTTAATTTCAGGAGCCTGTAATGCAAAACATATACAGATCAACATATTTGTATTGCATCAATGAACACACAAAATCAAAAGATTTCAACATACCAACTCCTTGATTTAATCTATGAGGATATTTGCATTCCAAGTGCTCAAAGTTGGGAGAATGTTGAGAAAGCATTTTGATTGTCCTCGCAACCTGCATAAGTATGGGTAACTGTACCAAGCATTCGAACAAAAGGACCAAAAGAAAAAAAAAAAAAAAATCACACCAACGTCATGCCAATAACACAAATCAACAAAGAGCCTTATGTTTCCAAAAACAATCTAAAATGTAAAAACATGCCAGTAGAGAACCTTCACTAAACAATCCAGTACTGTATCCTAATTATGTCAGTCACAGAAAGACATTTAGTATAAGCTTGGTCTTCAAATTGAGGACAAATTTAACAACACAACTAATTTTTAAAGCAAGTTTCCTTAAGAAAAGAAGATATGGAAAGGGCAAATAAAGTTGAGATATCATCTAGACTAATGAGTCATGATTTACATGTATACACCCAAAAAATTAAAAACCACCCTCCCCCAAAAAAAAGAAGAAAGACTTTGTTTAACATTAACAAATCTTTCTGTTGGTATCAGAATATAAAATGAGTAAATTCTCTACTCTAAAGAATCAAGATTCTTATAAAAGATCTTGTGAAAGTAATGCTACACCTGTCTAGCTTTTATTACAATAAACAAACTTTTATCATAGAATTAAAATCACCAATAAGGACTCACCTCATCATTCTTCTCTACAAGTTTCTTAAAAACCTGATTTTCATCCCACAATTTCTGAATCTCAGGCTCCCTCACAGTAGCATTTGCTCTTATGCCAAATGTGGTCTTCTGGCAAGTCTACAATGTGTTTGTACTTGCCCTCGTCCTGCTTCAGCCCTAAAGAACACAAAACATTTAGTTTAGTTATAGACACAAGGTCAATGGCTGATAGGAAACTTCCTCCCCAGGAAAAACAAAACATAACTGGTTCAATGGGACCTTACTGCTTCATACATAGTGATAAATTTTGCCTACATGCAGGTTGAAGTTATCTGCATTATCTCGTCTGTTGGTATTATATATTTTTAATCTCACTAAAGTGGAAAACTGAAGCTCTTTGAAATAGCTAATTAGAAGGAGGTGCCCAAGATGAGGAGCTAATCAATAATAGTTTAGCTTCCATTCTTTCATTGAACTCTTTTGCTGCATTTCAGCCTCTAGCACTTGAAAAGTGACCACCAATCCCATAAAAAGACCACCAGATAAACATCAGAGTACAAAAATTTCTTTACCTTTGAATTAGTAAAGAAGCCTACATCCAATAATTGAAAAAACTTCGAAGGATTTGAGTCATATCCCAAAAAACTTCGAAGGAAAGAATGCCAAAAACCCAGCAACCAAGTAATTGCAGAATATCCCAGAAAAAAAAGAAATTTGTTAAGAGAAGAAAAGAAAGTAACCAAAGCTCACCCGAGATGACAACAATGGCAAGAGCAGAGCAAGAAACACTTGTATGAACTAATAAAAACTAAAACAACAATAGCTCCCACTTTTATACCTTTGGAAAACATTCATTTTTATCTTTTTTCTCGGTTTCAGAAAGAACAAAAAAATCATCAACAGCATTTCTCTTTCTCGTCTGAAGGAGGTTGAAGAATGCGGATGGAGCAAGATTGCAGAGAAGATGAAAATGGAAGAGGAGGGAAAAAATGAGAGAAGAAAGGAAGAAGGCAAGGGAAGTGGTGTCGAGAAGGCACCAACTCCGTGCAACCACCGGAAATCCGCTCTCAGATACGAGAATCAAAGACCCGCGAAGGAGAAAAACCCAATCGCGATGAAAGTGAAGGGGAAAAGAGAAAACGACGTCGCGCGTGGGTGAAACTCAAAGACAATTGCCTCCCCCACACACCAATTTTTTTTTGACGAAAATAACCCTGAGGAATTGAAACCTCCTCTAGGGTGTCAAACGGGTGGGTTGGGCGAGCATTAAATGGGTGTTAAGTTAATGGGTAATGGCTATCCATTATCCATTCAATTAATGGTCTTAACTCAAATGGGTAATGGATAATTATGGGTACCTATGGGTACTCATAATACCCATTATACAAAAATATAAGGCTTATTTAATAATTTATTAATAAATTTTTAAAATTTTTTTTTAATTTCATTTTAATTTTTTTAATGTGAATTTTAATTTTTTGAATCTATTCTAAAATTTGAAATATTAAATTTTGTATATTTTTATATTTAATCGTATGTAAATTTTTTTTTCAAACACAATTTTTAATTTTTTTATATTTATATAAACCTGTGCATGCCCCGATCTGAGGCCCAAAATTGGGCCTGGGCCAAAACTGGACCCGAGGCCCGGGCCCTGCCAGAAATCGATCCAGAACTGGGCCAAAACTGAACCGGCCCAGCCCAAACCCAAACTTAGCCCTAAACTCGAGCCTAAGCCCAAACGAATTTTGAATTAGTATTTATAAGTGGGTAATTTAAAAATATTATAAAATAATAAATAGGAGAAAAAATGTAAAGTAATTGTAGGACACTAAAAATAAATAAGAAAAAAAAATAAGTTTGAAGAAAAAAATAAAATGGATTCACTAAAATAAGTGAGTTGTTGGGTTTTTGTTTATACTTTTAAGGGTAGTTTTGGATGGATATTTTTGGTACTCATAATGGGCATTACATATTTAGCCCAAACTCACCAAACTCATTCTTATTTTAAATGGATTTTATTGGGTTAATACCCAATGAATTTGGATGGTTTTTTGGTTAGTGAGTTTTTTTGCCACCCCTAACCTCCTCAAAACTTTGGTCAACCCAACAACTGTGGGGACAAAAATACCCCCGCAAACACTATAAATGGCTAAAATGTTCGTCCCCCAATTACCCAATTGTATATTGTCCCTTTGATAAAACAAGGTTTTTTTTTTTTTTGCCACCCAAAACAAGTTTATTTGAATCAAAAGAATAATGGGTTTAACCCCTCAAGGTTTCTGAAACTAACAAATGAACTCTGAGGTTTCATAAAACTATTAATGCGCCCAAATGTTCAAATTTTGACAAAAGCCTTGTATTTGGCATGTTGAATGGTCCGTTGCGTATTTTTCTTTATTATTTATTTTATTTTATTTGTGAAACATGCGATATTTTTTTCTTCAAAGACATGAGTATGCCTCAGAAGTATTGCGTATAGGTTATACGGTATTGCGTATCGCATATGGTATGTAATATATCGTTTATAACTTTTAGTGTCTATGGTGTATTAAGTTTTGTACCAACGTGTTGTATGTTTCTAAGAAAAATAAAACAAAGTATCGCATATATCCTTTTATGTATTGCGTTTCACTGCTGATATATTGCATGTTTCTTAATATTCTTATATATAATATAATTGAAGAAAACACATTCATAAATTTTAAAGACGAAAATTGGGCCAATAAATTTGCAGCCCTCTACTCAGTAGTCGCTTCCCGATTAGACAACAATTTTAAAAATAAAGCAAGTTTATTCGACTCAAAGACTCAAAAGAATAATGGATAAGTTCCATTTAGTCCCCTTGCTAAGCATGGACCACTAAGAACATTTAATAACATATTAAAATAGACAAACGTGTAAATTCAAAAATTTAAAATAATTTTTTGCAACGATTGAAACAAAAGTGACCAAAAGTATACTAACCCCTTTACATTAGCATTATGTATGTAGGGGCAAGGGCTCATTACGTCCCTTTCGACCTCCTCTTTTTATTTATTTTAATAACGGTTACTCATGTTTCTAGCCATTTAATCGACGATTACTCAGAAAAATTGTATTATTTATTGAAACAAAGAATCAATACAAGAAATTTAACATTGGGGTAACAATGTAACAAGGTAGAATCATACAAACAGCTTGCTCTTTTTTCTCTTCTATTTTTTTCCTTTTTTGCTTTCTAAATACACAAAATGTACTATTCCAATAATTTTCATTGTTATAATATACAAAAAGAATCAATCAATAAATTGATAATGAATAAACAAATGAATATTATAGCTCCACAAAATCAATATCTAGCTATTGTCAAGGAAAATCCAAAACCAGAAATCGTGATTTACAACAGCGATTTCTCCTTATCTCCACATTCTGATTCTGTTGCACTCGTAAAAGTCGCAAAACGTCTGGATACACAGAAGAACCATAAGGGCCGCAGTGGAAAACAACGCCATCCATTTCCAGGAAGCATTCAAATCCATCTTCAATTGCCTCACCACTTTCACAACCAACTTTCTGTCATAATATCTATTCATTTCCTGAATCGCAATCTCAACGTTATTACTCTTCTTTTTCTTCTGATCATCAAATCCAACGTAGCATCTTCTCATACCATTAAACATCTCTGCAATTTCCTCGTCCTTCAAATCCCCCTTAATCACGCCGTTTTGCTTCAGCAACTTCACGTCTTCAGCGGTGTACACAATCCCGTTCATCAGGTTGATGAACCTGGCGAATTCCAGGTTCGATTCGGCCGGCATCACGGCCGCTTCGTAAGCAACCAAGTTTCTGAATATCACTTCGGCGCTGGCGTTCAGATTCAGGACCGGAAGGTACAATATTGCAGCTTCTTTTCCTTCAACGTCGAACCTGATTTCATCGATGCTCCCGGCTAACGGGCGACACTGTACCTTGGCGTATTTCCAGAGATGGGATACTGATGGAACGTCAATGTTGTCGTCGCCGGCCTGATCTTTATGACCTAAATTCGCTTTCCTGAAAACCCCGGAAATGCTCGACCAGGGAATGCTGGAGAGGATTCTCACAGGCCTGATTATTTCCTCAGTACGCTTTTTCCCTGTGGAATCAACCAAATCCAGGATTTCATCGAGGTTTTCATGAATCACTACTCCTGTTTCTTCTTCTTCTTCTTCCTCTTCTTTTTCCGTATTATCATCGCCCGAGGAGGGCGACAATGAAACCTCCAGAACATGAGGACCTGATTCCTCAAAATCATCAGGAGCAACGCTGACAATCACACGATACATAAGATCCAACAAATGAAGTGGCATGTGATTACGAAAAGAGTTGGGATTTATCTTCCCAAACGAGAGCTTAACAGGAGAAAACGATTCACACAATCTAAGCAGCAAGCCAACCAATTCCAATTCCAAATCTTCTTCTTCTTCCTCATGTCCATTAAGAGCCTTACGAATTTCCTTCAAAACAACAAACGGGATTTGATTTTCCAGCATCATAATATCCCTGGTGATGATAGTATTGTCCATCAGCTTTCTATCCACGTTCTCGTCGTCATCATCCAGGTAAGAATCCGCGACATGAAGGAAAAAGCAGCCGTCTATGGCGACAATCCAGGCGAGCGTGTCCCGATCGTAGTCCAGGAACTTGTTGTAGCAAGCCCGGACGTAGGGATCCATCTCCTTGAGCCTGTCGACGACAACGCCCTGGAAATTCAAAACCTGTTCAGGGGAAGTGGAGATGGATTTGATGGAAGCGAGTTTGTATCTTTCCATATGATAGAGCTCGGGATGCAGGTGGTGGTAGGGACCCATGGCGATGAGCTGAGGAGCGTAGGCTTCCGGTTTCCGAACGGCGATGGTTCCGGGGACCTGGAAAACGGAAACAGGAGGGAGATGATCGATGTTGTTGAGAACAGTTTCTGTGTGTAAGATATTGGTGATCCTTTTTACCCAGCCGGTGGCGCTGGAGCTCAATGGAACTGTGTTTGATGAATATGGTTCCATTTTTTTTTTTTTTTTTTTCTTTCTGGTTATTGGATTTTGATGATTTCTGAGAAATTCAGGTATATATAGAGAAAGTGAAAAAATTGGATTCTGATGTTCATTGTTGAATTGAAACTTCGTACCATAAAATATTGAAAATTATTACATGGAGAAAAGTCTCGGAATGCATGTATGTAATATTAAGCTGGCGTTGACTGGAGGGATTGCATTGACTGATTAATAGTAAAAAATAAATTTTAAAAACAGGTTCGTGAATCATATATGCTTATTCTTCTTGAAAATGAAATTCCAAACCAAAACAGTGAAGTGGATTGGAACTTCAGTCAATAAATAAATGTATATATATCTTAATTCTTAATTAATTTGGATTCTTCCAAGTTTTAAAGTTTAAGGTTTTACTAGTTTAATTTCGTACTCAAATGAACTTTGTAGTCCCTTTTAATATATGCAAAAAAAAAAAGAAAAAAAAAAAAAAAAACACTTGCTCAGTCGTTTTCTTTTGGTTGAAATATTTTGTATGTGCCTAGCTAGTATCTGCACACGACAAATAAGTGATTAACTACTAATGAGGTAATAACTTCTGAATTAAATTTCTTACGTGCAAATTACGTATCAGGATTTTATACTGCAATCTATATAAAGGGAGTCTTATGTACGACCGTTTAATGGTTTGACATTGATATTTTGGTAGTTAAATTTGATACACTCGATGTATCAAAGTCCAAATTCAATCTATGATACATATCTTATTCTAAAATCAATATGCATATTTTCATAATATACAAGTAATACTTTTGAGACTAAAATTCAATACATGAACAGTTAGACTATTAATTATTATATATATATATATATATATTATGCCTATGATAGCTAGGTAGATTGACTCTGTAAGAATGTCAACCAATTAACCGTGTGCAAGAAATGTTTTTGGTTTGAAAAGTAAGTAGGTAAAATTAATTGGAAATTTGAAATTTCTCCGACAAAGAAAAAATATGTGTGAAATCAAATTTAGAAAGCTAGTAGTATTCAACTTCTTTTTCACTTCTTTTCTTTCAGCTGTTTTTTGTGGTTAGTAGTTATCATTTCATATTTTACTTAATTCAATTGACCCCATTTCCCTAATTAAATAAAAGAGGGATATCTTAAAATCGAGTTCTTTACTTCTTTAATAATCGGTGGCGAAGTCAGGTCCCTAATATGCGAAAGGAAAAATATTTAGGACAATAAATTTCTTTTAAAGTAGACTAAATTTTTTTAAAATAATATGATAGTTTGTTTGAAAATTTGTCTAATTATGATAACTTTTTGGTGAGGCACTACTAAAATACCCCTAAAATTGTTAGAATTTATGCTAATTGAAATACTTCTAATTATTATTGTTTTCTGTATATAGGTCGTACCTATATGACTCTATGTACAACTTATGTGAAAAACAACATTAAACTGCAACATCCAATCGATTTTCCGCATAAGAAACTCATATATTTTGGTGTACGTAACTTATCATCCCAAAACTACCAAAAAAATCACTCAATTATTACTCCATCATACTTACATGGCTCAACTAAAATTTATTTAGAAACGAGCCGATGTCTAAACGCTTGTGTTGAATGACGGACTACTCAGAAGTCAGGGGTCCGATTATTATCTCTGTCAATTCTGCCACATTATTTGCGTATGCGGGAAGAACTTTAAAAGATAGGCGCTCAATAATATCAAATGTAATAGACACGACTATGCTAAATGTTGAATTTTTTTAAAAACAACTAAAAGTTATTTCGTATAAAATTCGTAGGGGAGTTGATGTCTACATATTTTATCCATTTTTGTTTGTGTATAGTATTTTAATCAGTAAATTACTACAAGAATTATGCATTTGGTTGGGCTCATAGAATTTGGATTACTGTTAGTAGTTCCTTTCTTGCAATTATTTAACTGGCCCACTGGAACGGAAACAGCAGCCCATTTTAATCAATTGAAACCGATTTCAGACGTTACTCAAAAACTTGTATCCGAGATGCCTGATAATACGATAATGCGTGTATCGAATTTATATTTGAAACATTATATTTATATTATAAATACACATGTATTGAATTTAAATTATAATATATCTCGTATTAAATTTAACTATTAATATATCATTGTTATAAGTTAATTATTAAAATATCAAGTATAAAATATAATTTATTATATATTAATTTAACTTTTAATACATTACATATTAAATTTATCTTATAATATATCAGGATACGTTCATATTGACTTAGAGTCCCCCCACCCCACCATGAATCGGCACTAGTCATGGAGTACTGGGGCCAAGCCAATTGAGTAGTCGTACTTGTACAATTGCAAACTTCCGATATGTGATGATTGATGTTCCTAGTATGTTATGTCACCTTGCATTGCAATTACATATCTTCACAATGTATTTTTTGTTGTCCGACTAGATTCCTTCATTTCACCACCCTCAATCATATGATCCATCCCCGTATAATATCAACACGAAAATACAACACGAATATGACTTTTGATACGATATTAAAATACGAAACGTATTTGACATGCTCACAGTAATATATCAACTTATTTATGATTTGAATTCTCACCCTAATTCATTGTTTCTTTGATTTAAATTTTTTATCAAGGTAGATAAAATTGGAATCGAACATTTTTTTTCATGCCTACAATATTTTTGTTTCTATAACAAACTACATTATTAATAATTCATTGAACCAAAATTTAAATGATATAGTTAAATTGTTATAAATTAACAAAATAAATTTAAGAGACGATGCAAAATAAAATAATGACACAAATAATACCATCATTAATTTGTTTATCTGCTAAGCAGGTAAACTTACCTGCAAATTATATCTTCAATTATTTATATACACCAATAACTTTATGGTGAAATGCATCAAATACCACACAACTATTGAGTTTTGCAAAAAACACCAATTTTCTTTAAAAACTACATTTACAAGCACTTTACTTTCAAAACATGCGAAAACTACCACTCTGTTAGTCAATTCCGTTAAGTGGCTAACAGTAAAAAAAGACAGGGGCAAAATCGTCATTGTGGCACTGTTCATTGTCTTCCCCAAAATCGAGCACTGTTCATCGGAGAGTTCCAGCTTCTTCTTCTTCTTCTTCTTCACATTCACACTTCTGCCGGCGCCATCCTATAGCCCATGAGATCCCGTAGAAGGTAAGCTTCTAAATTAGTTCAGAAATCCCAATAATTTCCCTTTTAAAGAAGAAGAAGAAGTGCTTCCGTCACCAGCTCTTTCAACACCACCAGCAAACCCACTTCCGTCACCAGCTCTTTCAACACCACCATCACTTCTTCACATTCACGCTTCCGCCGCCGCCATCCTATAGCCCATAAGATCCCGTAGAAGGTAAGCTTCTAAATTAGTTCAGAAATCCCAATAATTTCCTTTTTAAATGATTGTAAATTGGAAAAGAGGGTTAATTTTGGAGGGGCTTTTGCTGGTTTGGTGATGAAAATGAAGAACGGAGAGGACAAACTAGGTTTGGTGATGAAAATGAAGAACGGAGAGGACAAACTAGGTTTGGTGATGAACATGAAGAACGGGGAGGAGAAATTGGGTGTGGAGAAGATGGCTTTGGAGCCCAGGACTGACTTTGGAGATGCAGCCATAAATGTATCTTTTCTTCCTAAATTCGATTCAACTTCATTTTCACCATTTACGGTGGACCTAATTGGACCTTCCAGTTCCGCCATTAAATCGGAAGAAGAAGAAGAAGCAGCCGGAACTCTCCGATGAACAGTGCCGATTTTGGGGAAGATGATGAACAGTGCCACAACGTGTGAAATGACTATTTTGCCCCTGTCTTTTTTTTTACTGTTAGCCATTTAACGGAATTGACTAACAGAGTGGTAGTTTTTACACGTTTTGAAAGTAAAGTGCTTGTAAATGCAGTTTTTCAAGGAAAGTGAGGTTTTTTTCAAAACCCAATAGTTGTGTGGTATTTTGTGCATTTCACCCATAACTTTAAATATTTTTTTTCCCCGCAAATGAACGGTGAAAAAAAACACGAGCAAGAATTGATATTTAGGCATTAATAAAGGTTTTCCAAATACGGTAGGAAAATTTGGAAAATGAACTTGACCATTGCAACCCGGTATAATATTCAAGAAATCTCTAAAATAGAAATCTTTAAACTCTACATGCATCTGCACATCAAGTTTTGCTTAAAAATAACACACACAAAAAATATATTTTTAAAATGGGCACTTGCAAAAAAGTTTTGAAAGCTTTCCAAAAACTTCGGAAATGGGAAAAAAAATGTCCAAGCCTTTGCCTAGAATAAATAAGACATGGATAATTTTACAGGAGCGAGAAAACTATTTTTCATACCAAATTTAGCGATGCCCTTCGACTTTGAATTAATTGCCCTCCTTTTTTCAAAATCTGCCATTTTTCTTAATATTGATTGCCCTTACCACTATTTCCCCCCTAAAAATATAGTATAAAATATTTTATATTTCAGTTCAGGAATTGGGAAAAAACTTCCTAACCTTCACCGACAATAAGTATGCTATGGATAATTTTATGGGAGCGAAAAATATTTTTGGAACGAATAAACCGTTGCCCTTCCACTTAATACTTATTACCCTCCACACCAATTTTTCCCCAAAATAAACTCTAAAATATTTTTATTTCAGCTTGGGAATTGGAAAAAAAATTCCCATCCTTCGCCGAGAATAAGAGAGCTATGGGTAATTTTCCGAGAACGAGAAACATATTTTTTGGACCAAAATAAGTGTTGTCATCCACTTAGTACTAATTGCTCTTTTTTTTTCAAAGGCTGCCCTTTCTCTTAGTACTAACCCAATTTTTCCCCAAAATCAACTCTAAATTTTTTTTAAAAAATTTTAGTTCGGGACCAGGGAAAAAAATTTTCTATCTTTCGCCGAGAATAAGTGAGCTATAGGTAATTTTTGGTAGCGAGAAAAAAAATTTCAGACAGAATTAAGCGTTGCCCTTCCACTTAATACTGATTGCCTTTTCTTTTTCTTTTTCTTTTTTTTTTAAATTGTGCCATTTCTCTTAATACTGATTGTCCTCCAACCCAATTTTCATCAAAATGAACTCTAAAATATTTTTTATTTCTGTTTGGGACTTAGGAAAACAATTTCCTAGTCTTCGCCGAGAATAAGTGAGCTATGGGTAATTTTTCGGGAGCAAGAAAAATAATTTATGTGACCGAATACCGCGCTGCCCTTGAACTTAATACGGATTGCCATCTTTTTTTCAAAGTCTGTCATTTCTCGTAGTACTGATTGCTCACCACCCCAACTTTTCCTTAAAATAAACTCTAAAATATTTTTTTATTTCAGTTCGGGACTTGGGAAAAAAATTTCCTATCCTTCGCCGAGAATAAGTGAGCTATGGGCAATTTCTTGGTAGCGAGAAAAATATTTTTCGGACCGAATTAAGCGCTGCCCTTCCACTTAATACTGATTGCCCTCTTTTTTTCCAAGACTGCCCTATCTCTTACTACTGATTGCCCTCCATCCAAATTTTTCATCAAAATAAACTCTAAAATATTTTTTTTTAGTCTGGGACTTGCGAAAAAATTTCCTATCCTTAGCCAAGAATAAGTGAGCTATGGGTAATTTTCCGGAAGCGAGAAAAATAATTTTTCGAACCGCATACAACGCTGTCCTTCAACTTAATACTGATTGCCTTCTTTTTTTCGAAGGCTGCCCTTTCTCTTAGTAATTATTGCCCTCCCCTCAAATTTTCCTCAAAATAAACTCTAAAATATTTTTTTATTTCAGTTCGGGACTTGGGGAAAAAATTTCCTATCCTTCGCTATTTTTCGTACCGAATTAAGCGTTGTCAATCTACGTAATTCTGATTGCCCACTTTTTTTTAAAGGCTACCCATTCTCTTAGTACTGATTGCTCTCCACCCCAATTTTTCTTCAAAATATACTCTAAAATATTTTTTTTATATTTTCAGGACTTGGGAAAAAAAATTTCTATCCTTCGCCGAGAATAAGTAAGTTATGAGTAATTTTCCGGTAGCAAGAAAATTTTTTTTTTTGGACGAAATTAAGCGCTGCCATTCCACTTAATACTGATTGCCTTTTTTTTTTTCTCTTCAAAGAATGCCCTTTCTTTTAATAGTGATTGCCCTCCAATTCTCTTAATAGTGATTGCCCTCCAACCCAATTTTTCATCAAAATGAACTATAAAATATTTTTATTCAGTTCGGGACTAGGGAAAAAAATTTCCTATCCATCGGCTAGAATAAGTGAGGTATGGGTAATTTTTCGGGAGAGAGAAAAATATTTTTTGGACCAAATTAATCGCTGCCTTCCAATTAATACTGATTGCCCTATTTTTTTTTTAAAAGGTTGCCCTTTCTCATAGTACAGATTGCCCTCCACCCCAATTTTTCCTCAAAATAAACTCTAAAATATTTTTTATTTCAGTTCGGGACTTGGGAAAAAAATTTCCTATCCTTCGCCGGGAATAAGTGGCTATGGGTAATTTTTCTGTAGCGAGAAAAATAATTTTTTGGCTGAATTAAGCGCTGCTCTTTCACTTAATACTGATTGCCCTCTTTTTTTCAAAGGTTGCCCTTTCTCTTAATACTGATTGCCCTCCAACCCAATTTTCCTCAAAATAAACTCTTCAATATTTGTTATTTCAGTTAGGGACTTGGTAAAAAAATTTCCTATCCTTCGCCAAGTGCTATGGATAATTTTCCGATAGCAAGAAAAATATTTTTTTGGACCGAATTAAGTGCTGCCCATCAACTTAATACTGATTGCCCTATTTTTTTAAAGAGTGAACTGTCCAAAATGTACATTTACTTTCCTACCCTGTCTGCTTTGGTAACTAAGGGCCTGTTCGGCATGAAATTTTCAAAACAATTTTGAAAAAAAATTTCAAAACTTTTTGGTTTCAGACCAGTTTAAAGAAACATGATTTTCAAACCAAGTTTTAAAACATATGTTTTATAAAAAAAATTTGGGAAAACTGCAAAAGTGGTCCACAATCTTTACCCCTGTTTCAAATGTAGTCCACAATCTTTAGTAAGTAGCAAATGTAGTCCACAATGTATCCATTTTGTTGCAATTTTAGTCCAAAAACGGAAAATTAACCTTGACTAACGGTCAACGGATTTGACCGTCAGTCAAACCCGGGTTTGACCCTCCTAAAACCACCCCACCCCTTCCTTCCAAAACCATTTCTCCACATCACTTCTTCCTCCACGTCAGCACCACTCTCGTCGCCATGTCACCGCCTAGGCGCCACGTCACCTTCTGCTGTCCGTCCAGGAAAATGAAAGGGGAAGCCTAAAAAAACTTCAAAATTTGCTCCGTTGGGGTTTCGAACCTGTGACCTTCCGTCTGCGCGCGCGAGAGACAACCACTAAGCTGCAGTCGTTTGTTTGTCTTTAGTTGCTGTTCCATTCAGTCATATAGAATCACACTTTTCTTTCATACTTTATACACAAGGCCGTATTAAGACTTTCAAATTCCTTTCCATGCCGTCAAATTAACTAACTTATTTAATTAAAATTACTATTCTAACCTTATTAAATAATGTCAAACATATAATTACCTCTAATATATTTTTAACTCTTTCAAAAATCTCATACGAATTAATTCAACATCAACTATAATATATTTTTAACTCTTCCCCTTCCATTTCTGGGAGATTATAGTTGATGTTGAACCACTAGCGTTGCCTTGGTGAAATATCCTTCCAAATAGGAATCTCCCAGAAATGGAAGGGGAAGAGTTAAAAATATATTATAGTTGATGTTGAATTAATTCGTATGAGATTTTTGAAAGAGTTAAAAATATATATTATAGGTAATTATATGTTTGACATTATTTAATAAGGTTAGAATAGTAATTTTAATTAAATAAGTTAATTAATTTGACGGCATGGAAAGGAATTTGAAAGTCTTAATACGGCCTTGTGTATAAAGTATGAAAGAAAAGTGTGATTCTATATGACTGAATGGAACAGCAACCAAAGACAAACAAACGACTGCAGCTTAGTGGTTATCTCTCACGCGCGCAGACGGAAGGTCACAGGTTCGAAACCCCAACGGAGCAAATTTTGAAGTTTTTTGAGGCCTCCCCTTTCATTTTCCTGGACGGACAGCAGAAGGTGAGGTGGCGCCTAGGCGGTGACGTGGCGACGAGAGTGGTGCTGACGTGGAGGAAGAAGTGATGTGGAGAAATGGTTTTGGAAGGAAGGGGTGGGGTGGTTTTAGGAGGGTCAAACCCGGGTTTGACTGACGGTCAAACCCGTTGACCGTTAGTCAAGGTCAATTTTCCGTTTTTGGACTAAAATTGCAACAAAATGAATACATTGTGGACTACATTTGCTACTTACTAAAGATTGTGGACTACATTTGAAACAGGGGTAAAGATTGTGGACCACTTTTGCAGTTTTCCCAAAAAAATTTCCCTTCTGTACCTTCTCCCCTTTCACCCCTTCCACCGCCACTCAGAACCACCATCACCCACAGCCACCGCCAACACCTCACATAATTAAGCAACAAATCCACACAGAAATTCAGAAGAGTTCAACTGAAGATAATGAAAGAGGGACAAACCCACAAAAAAAAACCATCAACCAAAACTACAAAATTGATCTGCTTAAATTTTTTTTTTTGTTAAGTTATTGTTTATTTCCACAAACAAAAAGTGGAAAGTGGTCTAAAAATAGGGCAATAGTACAGCCCAACCTCACCCAAAAATTCAAAATTTTCCCCTATAATTTTGTTCAAATATGAAGATGAAGATGAAAATGGAGATGGTGTTTTTTCCGCCCAGCGCCCTCGTCGGATGTTGCAGTGGCGGAAAAAACACCATCTCCAGTTTCATCTTCATCTTCATAAACCCTAAATATGAAGATGAAGATGAAAATTGAAGCTCGGCCCAGCGCCCTCGTCGGATGTTGCAGTGGCGGACGCAGCAAAATTGGTCCCGTCTACGAATGGCCACCGGAAGACTTGATTTTGATATGCAGAAGCGACAAACTTATGTCGACTTCGCCGGCATCTATGGTGAATCGGAGTAGCTTTGGTCTTCTAGCGATGAGTTGAAGCCGATCGATTCAGTCGACCGGCTTGGAAATGTTTGTTGCCTTCACTGGGGGTTGTCTCTGACCTAAAAGGGGAAGAGAGATGAGGAAGTAAAAATGGCTTTGAAGAGTGTTTTAGGAATTTTTCACCCGAACAATGTTTTGGGGCTGTTTTTGGGTTTCATACCAAAACAGCCCAAAATTGTTTTCAGAATTGGCGTTCCGAACAGGCCCTAAAATTTTTTTTCCCCAGAAATATCACTATACTTAATTAAATGTGCCGAAAAGGTCATATTTGTGGTTTTGGCCATCAATCTTGACGAAAATCATTCGGAGCGCGTTTTCACTTGGTTTGATGAGGGGTATTTTTGTCTGCACCTCATCCACAATGTTCATGCCTCTCCTTTTTTTAAAATTTTTTTTATTACTTTAATTATTTACACTTTAATCCCTAAGTACTTCAGTGAACAAGGCGCAAAGTAACGTTACTTTGCTCACTTCAGTGAACAAGGAGTAAAGTAACGTTCAGTGAAGTGAGCAAAGTAACGTTACTTTGCGCCTTGTTCAGTGAAGTGAGCAAAGTAACATTACATTGAGCCTTGTAATGTTTAGTAAAGTAAGCAAAATATTAAAAATGTGATAAAATGGCTGACAATCTCTGACAGGACACGATATATGCGGGTTAGGGTTGAGCCTTAGCGGGTTATATGGGTCAACCTGAATAACACGAATAATTAAACAGGTGATGTTGGGGTTGAGAAAATCGACACGTGAACCCACTAATCCAAACCTGACACGAGAAATTTATACTATAATACAAAAACACGACACGAACTCGATACGAACACGAAATGTTCGTGGGTTAAATGGGCGACACGATTTATTAAACGGGTAAGGTTAGGGTTACGGGGTGTTGACAAGGGAACCCGCCAACCCGAACCTGATAACCGGATACAACACGAATTGCCACCCCTAGATAATAAGTTATCAACACATCACTTGGCATTAATAAATTAATGGGTTAAGGTGTAATTAAACCCGTGGTTTGATACATGGAACAAATAAGCCCCTGTGGCATTTTCAGGTCCAATATAGCCCTCCAACTTTTAAAAGTAGCCCAAATTAGCCCTTCAGTCAACTCTTTAAGTCCTAAACTTTGTCATTAGAGTAATCCCAAATTAGCCCAAGTTATTAGAGTAATGCTGATTGGGATTACTCTAATGACAAAGTTTAGGAATTAAAGATAATGCTGATTGGGATTACTCTAATGACAAAGTTTAGGAATAAAATAGCGGACATAGCAATGCTGATTGGGATTACTCTAATGACAAAGTTTAGGAATTAAAGAGTTGACTGAAGGGCTAATTTGGGCTACTTTTAAAAGTTGGAGGGCTATATTGGACATGAAAATACCACGGGGCTTATTTGTTCCATATATCAAACTATAGGGGTTTAATTGCACATTAACCCTAAATTAAACTCTTAAAATTATAATAATAACAAAGTTTATTTTTTATTTAATCAATTGAAATAAAAGATATAAACTAACTTAGGAATTAAAGTGTAAATAATTAAAGAAATAAAAAATATTTTTAAAAAAAGGAGAGGCATGAACAGTGCCGACGAAGTGCGGACGAAAATACCCCTCATTAAACCAAGGGAAAAAGCGCTCCAAACGATTTCCGTCAAAACCGCAAATATGACCTTTTTGGCACATTTACATTAAGTATTGTGACATTTCTGGAGAAAAAAAAAGTTTAGTTACTAAAGCAGACATGGTAGGAAAGTAAGGGTACATTTTGGGCAGTTCATTCTTTTTTAAAAGGCTGCCCTTTCTCTTAGTACTAATTGCCCTCCACCCAATTTTTCCTCAAAATAAACTCTAAAATATTTTTTTGTTTCAGTTCGGGACTTGGGAAAAAAGCTTCCTATCCTTCGCTGAGAATAAGTGAGCTATGGGTAATTTTCGGCAGCGAGAAAAAATATTTTTCGGTCCGAATAGAGTGATACCCTTCCACCTAATATTGATTGCCCTCCTTCTTTTTTTTTTTTTTTTCTCAAAAGTTGTCATTTCTCTTATTACTGATTGCCTTCCACCCTAATTTTTCTTCAAAATAAACTCTACAATATTTTTTTATTTCAGCTCGAGACTTGGGAAAAAAAATTTCCTATGCTTCGCAGAGAATAAGTGAGCTATGAGTAATTTTTCGGTAGCGAGATAAATATTTTTCTGACCGAATTAAGCGCTGCCCTTCCACTTAATACTGATTGCCCTCTTTTTTTTCAAAGGCCCTTTCTCTTAATACTGATTACCCGTCGACCCAATTTTTCTTCAAAATAAATTGTACAATTTTTTTTATTATTATTTCATATTGGGACTTGAGGAAAAAATTTCCTATCTTTTGCCGAGAATAACTGTGCTATAGGTAATTTTTCGATAGAGGCACACTGAAGTTATATTTGGTGGGACTCATCTGTCGCATAAGGCCTACATTGTAAGAAATGAAGGCAGAGAGCAATTGTTACAAATAGTGTATGGAATCTAAGGAAACATTGATATATATATATATATATATAGAGAGAGAGAGAGATATGGCCAAGGTTCCGGTTCGAACCGGAATTGACCCGAAATCGGACCGTTGGTTTTGGAACCAGAACCGGAATCGTGGTCCCTGGTTCCAGAACCGGAACCGGACCCGCCTCTGGTGGTTAAAGTTCCGGTTCCTCTTGTCTGAGAACCGGGAACCGGCGGTTCCAAAGGGTCCAACCCTCCGGTTGTAATGTGAGAACCATAAAAATAATAATTTTTCCTTTCCTCTTGCACAAATTCGAACACGCGACCCTTTGCTAGAATTGAAAGGCTTTAAGCAAAGTTGATTAACCACTTCAACTATTTGCTTTTTCCGAACTTCATTCTTATAATTATAATTATATTATATGTTTAACATATAATATATATAAATCATTTAATTGTTTAAATGTATGTACCGTCGCTACAGATTTTATTTTATTTTTGTAATTTTAATTATTTATAAATAATTGAGTTATTAATTGAGTCAAAATAAAATGACATTTATAAGTTAAAACTGTTAAATAAACGAAAAAAATTGTTAAATTAATGAAAAATATTGGAATTGGAACGAGAACCGTGACAGAACCGGAATTGGAACCTGAATCGTAACCGTAACCGGTTCCACTTATTCATGAACTGTAACCGGCGATTTTGGAACCGTGATCGGCGGTTCTGGAACCGTGGCCATCCCTATATATATAATCACCCCACCCCTTGGTTTCACCCCGTATATATATATATATATATATATATATATATATATATATATATATGGTGATTGTCTAACTATTCCAACCTCAGTTTCATCCTTATTGGTAATATATATTTAATTGATAAAAAACTTGTATATATTTAACTATTAAAATTTTATTATCTATTGACCCTCAGACCAAGAAAAATATTCTTTCCGGTTCCACACTCTCTGTATATATATTACTTAATTAATTCTCTCACTGAATTATTCTAAGTTTTAAAGTTTGATTGTTGCGGTTTTACTAGTTTAATTTCGTACGCAAATTAACTTTGTAGTCCCCATTAATTTATACATATATTATGAGAAAAGAAAGAAAATACACTTTTGTCTCTTCGATCTTCTTCCTTCTTTTTTTTTTTCTTGAAATAATATTGGAGAAGCGTACGTAATAATCATGACGTGTGGTCATACATCAAAGTTTACATTTGACGTGTTAAGGTTGCGGACTTAAATACATAGGAGAAGTAGTGATGAAAATGATTGGTTGAGATAGGGGCGGCAAAAGTAAAGGATTCACTTATTTATATAGTATTAATTAAACGGAATCGATATTTGTAGCGACGGAATCGATATTTGCAGCGACATTTTTGCGTAAAAAGACCGAAATGCCCTTGGGGTAAAAAAAATTTTAAAAAAATTTAAATTTTCCAATATGCTGGAAAAATTTAAAAAAAAAAAAAAATGTCGCCGGAAAACCATCGCCGGTCGCCGGCGATGGTTTTGTGGAAAACCATCACCCGGCGACGGCGATGGTTTATCTTTGTATAAACCATCGCCGGTCTCCGGCGATGGTTTTGTAGAAAACCATCACCGTCGCCGGGTGATGGTTTTCCACAAAACCATCGCCGGCGACCAGCGATGGTTTATCTTTGTATAAACCATCGCCGGTCTCCGGCGATGGTTTTGTAGAAAACCATCGCCGTCGCCGGGTGATGGTTTTCCACAAAACCATCGCCGGCGACCGGCGATGGTACCCCCTCCCCTTAAAAATTGAGATTTTTGATATTTGCAGCGACCACCGGGCGGATCTTCCCCATTCTGGTAAAAAATTTCACAATTTTGACAAAACTACTAATAAATTCGGACATAATACAAGTAAAATAATTAATAAAACTACATAAAAGAAGGAAAAAAAAAAAAAAAAAGACCAAAGAAAAAAACCACGCCGGCGACACTTTTGCAAAAGTGTTGCCGGCGACCGGCGACACTTTGGTTTTTTTTTTTCTTTTCTTTTTGTAATGTAGTTTTATTAATTATTTTACTTGTATTATGTCCGAATTTATTAGTAGTTTTGTCAAAATTGTGAAATTTTTTACCGGAATGGGGAAGATCCGCCCGGTGGTCGTTGCAAATATCAAAAATCTCAACTTTTAAGGGGAGGGGGTACCATCGCCGGTCGCCGGCGATGGTTTTGTGGAAAACCATCACCCGGCGACGGCGATGGTTTTCCACAAAACCATCGCCGGCGACCGGCGATGGTTTATCTTTGTATAAACCATCGCCGGTCTCCGGCGATGGTTTTGTGGAAAACCATCGCCGTCGCCGGGTGATGGTTTTCCACAAAACCATCGCCGGCGACCGGCGATGGTTTTCCGGCGACATTTTTTTTTTTTTTTAAATTTTTCCAGCATATTGGATAATTTAAATTTTTTTAAATTTTTTTTTACCCCAAGGGCATTTCGGTCTTTTCACGCAAAAATGTCGCTGCAAATATCGATTCCGTCGCTGCAAATATCATGCCCCTAATTAAATTACTTCAAGTTATGGAATTTTTTTCCTTTGAAGTTATGGAATATTTAACTACTAATGAGGTAATTAACTGCTGAATCAATATTCATGCATACAAATTACGTACAAGGATTTTACATTAGGAGAGTTTATGCGAGACCGTCTGATAATTCGATGATGATATATACTTTAATTTGTCTCTAAAATTAATATGCGTATTTTCATTAATATATAATATATTAGAGGTTAAAATTGATATACGTATTTTCTTCGTTGCTCTTACCCCTTCAAACGGTGCACACACTACAAGCGATTTATATATGTATATATGTTGTTATAATATAATTACAGTTTATGCAATTATTTACTCATTATGCAATAATTCGATTTAAGAATATTCAACTAATTAAGTCATGAATATATTTTTGCATATGCTAGGTTGACTCTGTAAGAATGTCAATCAATCAACTGTGTGTATTTTATAGTAAATCCGTATTTTATAGTATAATTAATTGGAAATTTGAAATTTCTCCAACTAAGAAAAACTATATGTGAAATCAAATTTAGAAAAGCTATTAGTATTCAACTTCTTTTTCACTTCTTTTCTTTCAGCTGTTTTTTGCCGTATTGTACTTAATTAATGTACCCCATTTCCCTAATTAAAGAAAATAGGGGGAAATATCTTTAAATCGAGTTATTACTTCTTTAATACCTGTATACAATCAGTGGCAGAATTAGATCCCTGATGTGACTAATGTGAAGACGGTAAAATATTTAGAACAATAAAATTTTTTTTAAAAAGTATACTTAAATTTGTAAAAATATTATAATTGTTTGGTTGAAAATTTGTCTAATTATTAGTAGTGCAAATCACTTTTTTAGTCCTTCACAAATTATTCAATGATCTTTTTTGTCCCTCGCATTTCAAATTGTGAGAAAATGTCCTTCATATTTCAAAAGTGTACTCTTTTGATCTTTCGCTAACTTTCCATCCAGTTTTCCATCCAAGAAGTCACATGCCTCTCATATGCTCAATATTTATATGGACATTCCCTTCAGGATATGATAGGATGCTAAATTCTTAAATAGGGTGCTAACCTTTTGTGATTATTATTATTATTGGCATGTTATTATATTTAATATTTTGATTATTTTGTGAATAGCTTATTTTATCGATCCTTAATTTTTTATAACTAATTATTTTATCCCTCATATGCTCAATATTTATATGAACATTCCCTTTAGGATATGATAGGATGCTAAATTCTTAAATAGGGTGCTACCCTTTTGTAATTATTATTATTGGCATGTTATTATATTTAATATTTTTATTATTTTGTTAATAACTTATTTTATCCATCCTTAATTTTTTATAACTAATTATCAAATATTTTTCAAAAAGAAAAATAACAGTTTTCTACAACCTTTTTGTGTTTTTTTTTTCTTTTACATAATTCAAAACTTTATTTAGAAACAAGCTGATATCCATACGCTTGTGTTGAATGACAAACCATTTAGAGGTTGGGGTGTGATATCTAACGTGCATGCGGGAAGAACTTTACACGTGGTGCTCAATGACATCAAAAGTAATAGACAAGAGTATGCTGATAGTTGATTAAAAAAAAAAAAAAACTAATTCGTATAAAATTCGTAGGGGAATTGATGTCTACATATTTTATTCATTTTTGTTTGTGTTTAGTATTTCAAGCAGTCAATTACTACAAGAATTATGCATTTGGTTGGGCCCATAGAATTGAAATTTTTCCATTAATAATGATTTTTTAATTATAAATTCCCAAAATAGGGATAATCTTGCTGGAATTCCCGAATTAGAGAAGTCGAAGTTGTGAACTTCGCTTTCTGTGTAAAGGCAGAAAGCGAAGTTCATAACTTCGCTTTCAGTAGGAAGGCAATATTTTGCCTGAAAGCGAAGTTCATATTTTGCCTGAAGTCGAAGTTCTGAACTTCGCTTTCAGGCAAATTTTGCCTTGATACAGAAAGCGAAGTTCGGAACTTCGCTTTCTTTGGACAGGAAATATTTTCCCTGAAAGCGAAGTTCGGCTTTCAGGCAAATTTTGCCTTGATACAGAAAGCGAAGTTCGGAACTTCGCTTTCTTTGGACAGGAAATATTTTGCCTGAAAGCGAAGTTCCGAACTTCGCTTTCCATAGAGAGGAAAATTTTGCCTGAAAGCGAAGTTAGGCAAAATTTTCCTCTCTACGGAAAGCGAAGTTCGAAACTTCGCTTTCAGTAAAGCAGAAAACCAAGATTTATAGACATAAGCCCATCTTTTTTCTTTCAGTTTATTTGACGTTGCCATCATTTTGCGGTGAAGATAGCCAAAAGCAGACAGAGCGACACAATCTATTGGCAGCGCGAACGCCGGCCACTGAAGGAGGCGACATCAACTCTCGACCGGCCACCGAACTAGGCGCCGTCAACTCCCGACGTCAACAGACAGAGCCATTGCCCACATTTTGACAGCAGCCATTGAGGTGAAGATAGCCAAAAACTGACACAGCGACACCATCTATTGGCAGCGAGAACGCCGGCCAACGAACTAGGCGACGTCAACTCCCGACCGGCCACCGAACTAGGCGCCGTCAACTCCCGACGTCAACAACAGCCATTGCCCACATTTTACATCAGCCATTGCGGTGAGCCCTCAAGTTGCTGTCCACAAAATCATAAATAATCTTCCCTTTTATGTATGATGAAATAATAGATTGACATTTTGAGGTCAAATAACTCTGATGCTAGAACTCAGATTTTTACCTTGGTTTTGTTACTGTTGGTACTGTAATTTGAAACTAAATATGGGAGCTTGGTAACTTGTAATTCTTCAGGAATACTTACTTAAATTAAGTGCCCACAAGCTGCTTGAGAAAAAGAAAATACAGAAATAATATACCTCAATGTTTTGGAGTTAAAGATTTCAGGCAAACTGGTTTCAATCTGCACAGAATTAGAAATTTTTAATGTGACTTCTGTATTAGCTTAACCATGAGATTGAACTATGTGTTGCAGCTGAATTTCAAAGTTAAATGTCTTCTTTGTTTTAACATGCAATTAGGAGCTAAATTTATGTTATGTTTGGTTTAAACTTGAGCTTGAGTTGTGTTTCGCATCTGATTTTATTTGATGAAGGTCTTGCTTGTTTTAAAGTATAATTAGGAGCTAAATCTGTGTCCTATTTTAGTTTAAACATGAGTAGGGTTGCATTATGCGACTGGTTTTATGAGTAAAAGGCTTCTTTTGTGTGCATAACATAATTAGGAGCTAGAGTAAATGCTTTGTCTTGGTTTATGCATGAGCCTGCGATTTCATATTCAAATTACAGTCTTCTCGGCTCAGAAAATAGAATATAGATGAATGAGTGTTCAATTTTGACATGAAGGTGATCCTGAGATAAGTTTCTTGTTGATTTCAAAAGTGAAGAGTGTCTTCTTTGTTTTGTAACGTAATTAAGTATTATTCTGTTTCACATGTTGAGGGAGAATGCTAGGGGTGCTGGTTTGCATATTAACTTGTGTCAAATATTTGTGGTAGGCAAGGAGAACTGTAAAAGTTGGAAGCTTATCATTTGTAAAACTTGCTTAGTTAGATTGAATTCATTGCCGATACTTTTAGTTGGTAATAATTGCTTATATTTTCTAATTATTGTGGGTTGTAGTTAATTAGGAGGAAGAACGAATTCTTTTCCTATCTTTGTCCTAAGCAAACACACAATAGGGATTTCAAAAGACCAGCTTACTTTGTCATTTACTAAATCGTTAACCTCTTTTCTTTTTGAAGTCTTTGAAATATGTAATGAGAGGACTATCAAAGTCTCTTATGTTTTACCTTACTAGTATAAACTTCTTAAGTCTCACAAAGAACATTGGAAATAATGATATTTTTTGGATGTGTTTAGACGAATTTTGGGAATGTCTTGAAACCTTTTAAGCGTTTGAAAATCTTGCTTTGATTGGGAAGCAATTTTTGGAGTTGAAGCTTTGATAAACGGAAGCCCCACCATTTTAAACCAAAGTCTTGAGTGAATAAACTGGTTGTTTCAATTTATCGAAATTAATTCTTAATGTTGAAAATATGACTTTATTAGTTAGCACTTCAAGCCTTTTCAAATCTTGGCTTAACTTGAAATGTTTAAGACTTCCTTGCCTTGCTTTGAACCATTGAGATTTTATTAAATGGAGGACTTTAATCTAACTTGTAAAGTTTAAGAAAAAGAGAAGGAAATCCACTTTGCTTTGACTTTGGGTCATATTAAAATTGCTTATATTTGTTGTGATGGCATTTTGGGATTGATGTTGAGCGTTTGAAACCATTTGAAACTGTGATAGATACAAAAATATTACTGGAATTAGAGCTTTAGATTTTAGAATGTGGAACTTTGGGGAAAAGGGGAAATTTGGTGTTTTCAGCTAAATGCACTAACAAATCTAATGTTATACTTTGAACGCTATTATGATTGAAGTTATGTTGGTGAAAGGGTATGGAGGTTTTCCCTCCCTAAAAATACTTTGAATGCTATTATGATTGAAGAATTCCCTGTGCACAGACTGAATTCAAACATAGGGCTGCCAACCTGATTTTGTTTCCGTTTATGCATAAATTTGCGGGTAGTGTTCTATTGTGTACTTCTTGTTTCAACTGCAGCTTTTGGTGTGACCGAAATATAGAAAATTTTGTTACTGTTGGTACTGTAATTTGAAAACTGAATATGGGAGCTTGGTAACTTGTAATTCTTCAGGAATACTTACTTAAATTGAGTGCCCACAAGCTGCTTGAGAAAAAGAAAATACAGAAATAATATACCTCAATGTTTTGGAGTTAAAGATTTCAGGCAAACTGGTGCTTTTCCTTGTGGGATCATGTATTATTAAGAACAGAGTTTGTCGTGGTAGAAGCTAGAGAATTGGAAAAGAAACACTAAGGCTGGAAACTGAAAAAAGTGGCTGTGAAACTCTTTTATGCCATCACTTAATTTCAAAATGCTTGCTGTTTCTCAGTGTTGCTCTGTAGTTGTATACATCTATTTGTATTTCAGATCTATGAATTGATATTCATATCTAACTACAGACATTATTGTGTTCTCACTGAATTTATTTTCTTCCAATGCTAGGCGTATCATTGACTTTGTTAGTGGAGTAGAAGAGTACAGCCTGAAACTAGTTATATGGCTTCCCGCGACATTCTAGGTAATCTCAGAAAACTTCTATGTTATGTAAACTGTCATATGCAGTTCCTGTAACTTGTTCTTTGTGGCCCGATTGAGATGATCTTCTTAGTCGCTGGTTCTTTTGTTTGGGAGTATAGGCAATTAAAAATTCCGTTATAGATTATTGCATTTTGTGTTTGTATCTTTTAACAAATTTAGTTAGGTAGGTAACCTAGATACAGCCATTGCATGCGGATATTTGAAAATCTAAACCCCCCTTTCATAAACTTTGAATGCATCCTCAAAGTACTTGTGACTACTTTGAATGCATTCTCAAAGTACTTGTGACTACTTTGAATGCTTGTTTGTTTTTTTTGGGAGTATAGGCAAATAAAATTCCGTTATAGATTAATTTTGTGTGTGTATCTTTTAACAAATTTAGTTAGGTAGGTAACCTAGATATCCTTTGCATGCGGATATTTGAAAATCTAAACCCCCCCTTTCATAAACTTTGAATGCATCCTCAAAGTACTTATGACTACTTTGAATGCATCCTCAAAGTACTTGTGTCTGGCCGAAATGTCTGAAGAACATCTCTAAGAACAGCCTGGACCAAATAATCAATCAAAAGTTTCACTAATAGCGCGTGGATATGCAAAAATGTAAGAAGAAGGCAAATGGCCTATAATGGTGCATATTCATAAGCACATAAAACTCCAGACAACATGTAGAGAATGTCTTTCAGAACACAAGTAAATGTGTAAGAAGCACAAACATTTCAGCCAGCATTTGGTTGGCATGTGCAACAAACAGCATGCAGTCGCATAATCCACTCCTCCATCCACAAAAATTTATAGGTAACGATATGATTTTCAGAAAGTAACTCTTCACTTGACATTCCAAATGTCAATTCCTCAAGAGAAAAGGCAGACTATATTCCCAAACATCTTTAGAGTGAGTTTCTTAGCAGCAAGAAAATCAATTTGGAACGCATTCACAAAATTTCAGCCGCACGCTCATATATTCAAAATCAAAGTTGCTTCAAGTAATTTTGCAGTACATCTCAGTAAACTAGTCAGTATAAATATGCAGAATATCACTCAAAAGCACATCAAGATTTTGGGAGTATAGGCAAATAAAATTCCGTTATAGATTATTGCATTTTGTGTGTGGTAGAAATTAGTTGCTGCGGGCTACCCTTCATTTTGAACTTGATATGTACTGCTTGCTGGAATTTCTGGTAGAGTGGGTATGAATTGGGTTGGACTGTTTTGGTTATTTCTAAAATCTCTGACTGCTGGATTTCGGCTATGAGTGCTGAATTTTTTTTGGTTGCAACACTAGGGAGTTTGTCATTTATTCTAATCCAGCATCCATGGATGAATGTCCATGGCAGAAACTAACATGCCGCGTAGGGTGATCTGTCTTAACCGCCTTAATTTCATTTATATTGCATATCACAACTTCATGTGCTTCACCGTGTAACGTCGCTACATGATTTATGTAATGAATGTTGTGTTTCTTAATTGACAGGGTGTAAACATTGTTAACATGTGATCTGTGTAAGTAATCATGATTACTGAATTTGAAATGGTGATTTTTACTTCAGGGGTTCAAATGGAGGACGGTCGTTTATGCCCTGGACCTCAGGATACATCTGTGCTGTATCTACAGCATAATCATCGATCTGAGCTTGTTTGGCAGGATGCGGATGTCCCCGTTTTAGACATAAAACGATGTGATCATTACTTATGGGAGGGTTACCCATTTGATCCACGTATTGAAGCATTGCTACGGGAAGTAGGCTTCTATGGTGTTTACGTTGGAAGTAAAATAAAACTGGATTGGCATTTGATAACTTCACTTATAGAGCGGTGGAGACAGGAGACACATACTTTCCACCTTCCAGTTGGCGAGGCAACCGTTACATTGCAAGATATCGCCGTTATTTGGGGCTTGCCAATACATGGGTGGCCAGTTATTGCCGATGAACAGGTCCGCTCAATTTTGGAATGGCAGAATTTGGCAATTGAGTTGTTGGGGTATGCGCCTGACCCCGACGATTTCGATGGTGATCGTTTGGTACTGAAGAGCATAGCAAGACATTTAGATCTTCACCCACTCACACCAACTTCTACAGTTACTGAGGTGCATCAGCATACTAGGTGCCGTTTAATGGAGTTTATCAGTTTCATTTGTCCTGACAAGTCTGGGACAAAGTGCAAATTAATGTACTTGCACCTGTTGGCAGATGTACACGAGATAGGGAATTATAGTTGGGGCAGTGCGGTGCTTGCCTCATTATATCGAGGAATGTGTAGAGTAGTGAAGAAGGGCACAGCCAGTGTTTGTGGGCCACTAGTACTGCTGCAGATTTGGGCTTGGGAAAGAATTCCAAAACTTCGCCCAATGATTCTTAATGAACATATTGCTCAAAATGATCCAAATATGGCAGCTGGTCCACGTGGCTGCATGTAAGCCATCTAGTACTTCAATTTTTTAATTTTCCATTTTACAATTTAGTTTCGGATATTGATGATACAATTACGCTTTCCGATTTGAGAGATGATGCATTTTTCTCTTTTTTACAGATGGATGATGCCTTTAAGCTTCCCAAATGTCAGCACACACGTTTTGCGTATTTATCGGAACCAGTTAGACTATCTTTTGGAGGGAGATGTAAGTATTACTTTTACAAAATCATTCCACTTATATGACATTTGTTTTACTGAAAACACCTTGTTCGCAGTTCATTTGGCAACCTTATAGTGAAGATGAGTTGACTGAACTCCCAGCATACTGTT
Organism: Leptodermis oblonga; assembly: GCA_016801395.1. NCBI lineage: Eukaryota > Viridiplantae > Streptophyta > Magnoliopsida > Gentianales > Rubiaceae > Leptodermis > Leptodermis oblonga. The sequence goes on from CM028752.1 coordinate 802,255, forward strand.
TGAGTGGGCGGGAAATTTGGAATGTGACTGTTCCGTTGATCAACTTTGATGTTGTCGAGTTGCATGCTCCAGACCGAGTCATGCGGCAGTTTGGGTTCTACCAAGCCGTGCCACAAGATATTGACACAGTCTCTACACTCCACCGTACTGACCGTAGAGGGCGTGCCGGAGAAAAATGGGAGCAAAAATATTCCAATTACATAGAGTGGTGGCAAGAGGCAGAAGAGTGTATTGTAGTTGGTGTTACTGATAGTACACCATTACCCTATCACTCGCCGTACATGCAATGGTATTTTAGCATAACTCGATTATTAATAGGCAATCCATCCCACCGCCTAAACCAAGGTATGCAACCGTTTGGGGCGCTCGTTAAGTATTGGGTAAGTTCACTTGGAGACTTGTTGTGCATTTTCAGTTTTGTTTATTTTAATATGTCATATAATGTCTTCTTTTTCTCATACATATAGGGTCAATGTTTAACCCAACTTCATGGGTCATTGGATGATGCTTTGCAAAATCTCCACATGGATGACTATCCGATTGAGTCCAAGCTGCTTGATATGCGCAATATGTGTGGTCGCGCACTCGATTTAGCTGGAGAGACTCGGCGGCTACAACATACTTGTGGTCGAGTAACAACCTCATGACCTACGGAAGGGGCAACATCCTCCTCGCAGTCTCCGCACGGTCGGGCCTACACGTCCACACATGGCCATGGTGTGCCTTCCACATCAGCCCACAATCAAGAAGATCAAAACGCAGGTTCGGACAATGATGATGCGTATTTTTCTGGATACACAATCCAACAAGATGCAGATCTCTCACATTGTCGAGCATCCACTACACACTCAATGCATGCTGAGGGCTACACGCGTACCGAATCTGAGTCGTTGGGACAGTCACTAGGTCGTGGGGAACAAACCCCGGAAGAACACACCTATCAGGCTTTTGCCAGACACAACAGCTCAACGAGGGAGCATGTGGCGAGAATTGTGTATAAGCGTCGTACAGCTGCCGCTTACAAGGATGATGACCCACGACGCCTCTCTTTCCATGTTGAACCTCAACCAAATGCTTAACAACCCAAGAGGAAACAACCGAGTAGGATGAGAAATCCTCCCCCTTGTGGTACAGGAGGTTGCCTATGAATGTAATATTGGGATGATAAATGTTCCGTGTCATTTTGTAGATGGATACTTCACTGTTTTTCCTTATTGGTTTGAAGTTGAATATGTTTTTTAGATCCTTGTCAGTTATTTGGTATGGTTTATTGTTGTGCTGTTTTACTGTGAATGATTATGTTACTGGTTGTGGTTTGCTGTAAATTGTTAACAGGGAGTTTGGTCCAGTTACAGGAGAAAATCTGTCCGTTTTTTTAATACATTTGTAATATGGCACACTTTGGTGCATCATTTAAAAATCATAGTAACTCTGTCTCATTTATGAAGCAAAATTGAATTCGTGCACAAAGAATTTTTCCTTTTCAACTCTTGGAATAAAATCATCAAAATTATTAAGGAATACACAAGGAAAAAGGAAGAAACCATCATCACAGCCATTTCTACTTTAACAATCACTTCCATCAAGTGCCAAGGCAAACATTGAACAACCAAGAACATTCTCAGATATCTGTATTAACTTCCCTTGTCTCCACCCTTTTTTTTTTTCCTTCCCATCAATTTTTTGGGGGGAGGGGGGGGGGGGGGGGGGGGCGGAGTTCCATACAGTGCTTACACATCAGTGGCCTAGCAATGCTTGCGTAATCCAATTTCACAAGGATATTGTGAACAATGGAGAACTTCACTTACATTTGAAAAAACTGAGCCTGTTGCATCAAGTTCAACATGCAACGCTATGCACAATGGAGATGGACATATCCATTTTTCATTAGCTTGACATACAAAACAAGGAAATAAACAACATACATAGATACTACATGAATGTTCCAGGACAAAGGTGCCGAGACAAAGAATTCAAAAGGGCTACATTAGAACTCTTCGTGAAGAGTAAATTCATATGAATAAATAATCAATCAACATTAACATACGTATTCCATCATCAGAACTCATAATCTACATATTGAAGAAGTGAGTACTTTACTTCTACAAACTACCTTTTGAATCAGCTAAAATTTCAGAAGGGCTACAATAGAACTCTATGTCAAGAGTAAAACATATAAGCTCCAAGTTGTTAGCTCCTCTCGCAAGTTCTTTGCATGGATTAGGTCCCTAAGATGCTGGCCGTAAGTCACTCAAAATTGATCTTTCCAGTTCATAATACAATCAAGAACCTGCAACAGTAAACAGCCAACCTTCTTTAAGCTGAACAATCCACGTACAGCAGCTTCGACGGGCGCGACCTTGTACGTGGTCGGGAGTTCACGTCGCCTAATTCGGTTGCCGTCGTTCCCGAATGCGTAGATGGTGTCGCTGTCTCCGTTTCTTGGCTAGCTTCACCGCAATGGCTGCTGTGAAATGTGGGCAAAGTGAAAGAAACTAAAAGATACGAGATGGGCTTATGTCTATTAAGTTGGATTCCTGATTTACTGAAATTTAGGCACAATCCAAAGAAGTCGAAGTTAGCAACTTCGATTTCAGGCAAAATATTGCCTTCCCAAAGAAGTCGAAGTTGCTAACTTCGACTTCAGGCAAAATTTTTCTTCCTACAGAAAGCGAAGTTCGGAACTTCGCTTTCTTTGGACAGGAAAAATTTTGCCTGAAGTCGAAGTTAGCAACTTCGACTTCTTTGGGAAGGCAATATTTTGCCTGAAATCGAAGTTGCCAACTTCGACTTCTTTGGAAACCCGTAGGTTGAAGGAAATTATCCATATTTTGGGAATTTATTATTAAAAAAGACTTTGTAATGGAAAAAGAAACTGTTCTTCTTTATTTTTTATGTTTTTGTGCGTATTGTTTCGCTTCGAATTGGGCAACACTATGACCAGTGCGATTTGTCCATTTTCCTCTCCTAATCAACCTCTTTTTGTAACTAGGAACGAGCTAGGGCCAATGCAAAGTGGTTGTATCACGACGACAAATTACTTTAATTTGAGATTTCGAATTGTATATATGTTGTATTTGTATAGGAGTGTTTTTGAAACTAGGAACGACCTAGTGCCTAGTAATTTTGTCGGACGAGGAAAAATTATTTGAATTTGAGATTCGACTTTGATTTTCTATTGTATTTGTTGTATAAATAAGACATTGTAGATAGATGCATGAACCTACTTATTCTACTCTTTAGTTTCATGACATTCACTTATAATAAACATGATAATTTAATAGTTGATGAGTATTAATTTTTTTTTTGCCGAACTTCCTTTGAAATTTGGATAGCATATTTTTAAAGTTAATTCTAACAGTTAAATTGTTATTGACATTTTGGATGATGATAACCCTGCTAACAAATTAATTTACAAAGAAAGCGAAGGTCAGAACCTTCGCTTTCTTTGGAAAGGCAATATTTTGCCTGAAAGCGAAGTTAGCAACTTCGATTTCAGGCAAAATATTGCCTTTCCACTGAAGTCGAAGTTGCTAACTTCGACTTCAGGCAAAATTTTGCCATTCCAAAAAAGTCGAAGTTAGCAACTTCAATTTCAGGCAAAATATTGCCATTCCAAAGAAGTCGAAGTTAGCAACTTCGATTTCAGGCAAAATAGTGCCTTTCCAAAGAAGTCGAAGTTGCTAACTTCGCCTTCAGGCAAAATATTGCCTTTCCAAAGAAGTCGAAGTTCAGAACTACTGAAAGCGAAGTTATGAACTTCGCTTTCTGCCTTTACACAGAAAGCGAAGTTCACAACTTCGACTTCTCTAATTCGGGAATTCCAGCAAGATTATCCCTATTTTGGGAATTTATAATTAAAAAATCATTATTAATGGAAAAAATTCCCATAGAATTTGGATTAGTGTTAGTGGTTCCTTCTTGCAACTATTTAACTGGCCCACTGGAACAGAAACAGCAGCCCATTTTAATCAATTGAAACTGTGTTCAGCGGCACTTGTTGTAAATTGAATTAAACATCGTTACTCAAAAACTTGTATTGGACAAGTCTAATGGTACGACACTGCGCGTATTAAGTTTATCGTTTGAAACATCGTATTTATTTCGTAAATGAACATGAATTAAATTTAACTTATAATGTATAATTTATTAAATTTCGCTATTAATATATCATTATTAAGAATTTAATGGCTAAAATATCAAGTATAAAGTATAATTTATCGAGCATTAATTTAACTTTTAATGAGTCACGTATTAAATTTAATTTATAATATATCGGGTACGTTTAAGATAGATGTTGTCCACCCCCCACTAGGAATAGCAATTGCCAATAGGCATTACCCACTAGTCATGAGTATTGGGGCCAAACCAAGTAGTCCTATTTGTACGTACCATTGCAAGCTTACAAAATATGTGATGGTTGATGTTCCCATTATGTTTTGTCACCTTTGCATTGCAATTACATATCTTCACAATGTATTTTGTTGTCTGACTAGATTCCTTCATTTCACCGCCCTCAATCCCATGATCCATCCCCGTATAATATTCATGCGAAAACACAACACGAATATAATGTTTTATACTATATAAAAATACGATACGAATTCGACATATTGATAATGCATCAACCTATTTATGATTTGAATTTTTACCCTAATTCGTTGTTTCTTTGATTTTAAAATATTTTTTCAAGGTATATAAAAATTGGAATCGAGCATATTTTTTCTTGCCTACATTATTAATAATTCATTGAACCAAAATTTAAATGATATAGTTAAACTGTTACAAATAAAATAAATAAATTTAAGAGACAATACAAAACAAAATAATGACACAAATTAAATACTCAATCAAATTTATTTTAACATTATGAGTGTATCTAGAAAATTTAGAAAATATATTAAAAATGATAAAATTTATTATCAATGATTAAGTATACATTGTTAAAAAATAAAAATAAAAATCAATGTTATGTACAATCTCAAAAGGAAGAAGAAGAAAAAAAAAATCTCAGTAACTTGGTTTGATGGATATCGGAGTCTGAAATACCCGTTAGGCTGTTCGACTGAACTCGTTGGCTCCCCGTCCACCGAAAGTCGGTAACCTTCGTCACCGTCAGCATTTGGTACTCTCTCGATAGCTTCAATAGTTCACTGAAAACCTTTGGTGTAATGAACCGCAAGCCCTTCAGAAAGAAAGACTTAATATAATATAATAAGAAAGGGTTGGTTGTTGACCAATGGAATACATATCTTAGGAACGAATTCGTATGGGATAGAAAGATTCCAACCTCCTAATGCCATAAAGTGCGAACCAAGATCCATGATACGAAAACCAAAATCTGAATGAGGAAGAAAAAGATATCGTGATGTAAGTCTATTTCGAATGGAGGCTAACCTCTTTTTTTATTGATTCAATACAATAGGGGAAAAGATCGTACAGTTCCCTACCGATACAAACTCTCAACGGATCCTCCGCGCGCTGGGCATACCTCTTCCCGCGTCTTTCTCGTGGCGGGAAAAGAACAACAGAGAAAGACCCAGCCGACCGGCCCAGGGCTCGAGGGCGAGCTTTATTTATTTAAGAGAGAATGGGGAGTGAATCGAAAGGCTTCCGTTTTCGTTCTTGGTTTGGGGGCTTTCGGGCCCCGATCGATCTTTTTCGTAGTTGAGAAAGGGGGAAAGGGGTCTAAATCAATGGACATTAATGAACCATCATTGATGGACGTTAATCCTGTCTTCCTTTGATAAGAATCAATACGATCTTTAAAGGGTTCCTCCTCCGAATGAAATTCAATGGGATCCAAAGAAACCATGTTTTTCATCCATAGGAGATCCCAAGTGCCGGGATCGATCGAAAGTTCGATTCTATCTGAACTATTCATTTTCAAATGGTTTGCAAATATTCATTTTTTCTTTCATAAATGTCTTTTGCTATTTAACTTCCCCATAGGGCCTTACAGTAGGTTTGTAAATCAGAAGGGGCCCTCACGGCTTGATAACCATGTGTTACAGGCCGCGTAAATGCCATTATCAATGATTATTTAGTTGATCCGTAATTCCCATCTTTCAAAGAAGACAAAGTGTGACCCATCTCGCACTTGAAAAAGAAAAAAAAGTCTAGGATTGAGATCTGAGCAGGAATTTTTCCCAGGTAAGTGGCTACGTTTTAGGGTGGTAATTGGTTGCGTGGTCGAGCAGCTGCCCTTGGCACGGATGGAAAGGTGTTCCATAGCATCTGGGGCCGAGGCCCTGTTCTGGTTACTACAATTAGTGTAGCACCTTTCTTTTTAGGGCTTACTTCGGAGAGTACCGCAGCTATTGTTTGAGTAGAATCCTGGTATCCTTCTACAATCGTCTTTGTGGCTCCTGTTGCTGCAGAGGTTTGCAAGACGGGTGTTATCACAAACATGTAGCAGCTCCAGTGCTGAACGCAACTAGAGCGTGTTTTCTGTTATACAGAGCAATAGATCGGGTTGGATCCACGTTGAATGACCAGGTGTTTCCATGGAAAAAGACCTGGTAAGGCCAAGGGGCAAGATCTAATTAGGTTCTTCCTTTTAACTGAAAAATAGCGAGATACAAGCTACTGTTTTTTCCTTAATTGAATAGGAAGACGTATTCTAAATAGAATAGTCAAGGAATGGGGGAAATTGACTCATTTCGTCCAGTCATTCGCTAGCATTTGCTAGAGAGGAATGAAAAGAATCACGTCCGTGAAGACGACTTTCTTCAAGGAAGTGTGCCCGAGGCCTAAAGAAAGGGCGATTAGCCAACTTCATTCTACTCTACTGAAATTCTTGTTCGATCCTCGAGATGCGCTTTGGACCAACTTGAGTATCTAGTAGAGAATCTTGCCATGATTGGTCGATCGGGCCACGTTGCTTACAAAGACATTTTTTTTATCACGAGTTATGATCACTAGCACCATTCCTTGCTTCGCTTCTTAATAAGGCTAAGGTAGAAATGATTGAAAAAAGGAGCGTAGCGGCAGGCTCGTAGCATCGGTCCTGATAAACCCCAATTTAGTGCTTCTTCCCCGCCCTCAACTCGTTTTAAAAAAATAGGATTACGCGTAATAAGCTTTTGATATTAAGTAACCCCTGTTAAAAAGTCATCGAAAAAATCCAAACATTTTTCTATCCATCCATGAGGTAGATCAGCAGCCAGGGACAAATTTTGATAATTCTCGAGTGCAATGACAATTCCACGATGAAGGCAATTGGCTGAATCTCGTAAAACCATTTCATAGAAATTCATTGATATATTCGTTTTATAAAGCAAATAGAATTTGATTTTTGAATAATCCACATCATTTTTACTTGTATTGTAAGGCAAGATTTCTCTGTTTTTGGAAAAGGCTCAGATCATCAATTGTGATTTTTAAGTATGGGTAACTCCTTAATATTTTGTTCATTTGCAATAAGATATTTTTTTTAGCGTCCTTAAAAAAAACATGGTTTTTGGGCAAAAGATATTATTTCACTAATCGACTACATTTCTTTCAAAAGGGAGAAAAATTAAAAAAGATTATACAGCACGTGCTATAAGTAGTATGGTGGCAACGCCGTTTGGTTTACAAACACACCATTTTTCTGCAACTCCGTTTTCCCCTAAAAGCCGCCAAAACACTAACACACACACACACACCATTCGCAGCTTCACAGTCAGAAAGTACCCTTTTCGGGCTTTCTCTTTCTCCCCTCGCCTCCTCTGCTCAGGCAACTCGCCATCATTTCTTCCTTCCACCCATCAATGGCGTTGTCCTCTCCAATTTCTCCATCATTTTCCGGCCTGAATGGGAACACTATCAGCAGAAGTGGCAGCACTAGTAGTAGTTCCGGCAGTAACCGGAAGGCCGCCACCTCAATTATCAGAACCCACAACAACTATAATAGTAACTCAAGCATCAATAATCCCTTATCCAAGATCTATCCTTTCCGCCCACTCAATCCCTTCTTTAGGTTTGTATTTGCCTTTTTTTGGGTTGCTGTTTAGTAAATGTGGAATCTTGGGAATTTTGCGTATGACCCCATTTCTTTATGATTGCCCGATAGCTTTTCATTGAGTGCTTTCTGGGCATATGTTGTTGTTTGATGGTTCTGGGCTTTCAGTATTTGTCGACATTCGGGTGGTAGCGGTAGTTGCTTGCTACTGTAGTATTGTATTGCATTTTGAGGTTTACTTGAATGGCCATCATACTCTTTTTGCCTTTGTTTTCTGTTTGTCTCGAGTAAATTTGGCAACTTGCACACCCCTTTTGACTATGAGTAGCCCATGCTCTGTTTTATCTTTCTTTTGTCTTTTTTATTTGGTAAAGCTCTGTTATTTTCCAAAACCTACTCAATCATTGCTTTCTGGGCATGATTTTCTTTTTCGTAAATGATATTGTGTGCTTAGCTTAACGAGTATCTAATAGTTTACTGAAACAAATGTTAATTGGTTTATATGTTGTTTCAGCATAGATTCTAATCTGAGACATGGAAGAGGGGATTTATCAATATCCAACTCATTCGTTTCAGCTCCAATTGCAGGTGTGTAATTTACCACAGATACGCAGAGAATATAATCTGTGATTATTTGATTACGCTTGACATTTTTTTTTCGTTGGTTTTTTATTTTTTCTTCTGTTTTGTCAGATGAAGCTGTAGAACAAGTTCAGCTCCCCAAGGGTGATACTTGGTCTATACATAAATTTGGGGGTACTTGTGTGGGGAGTTCTGAGAGAATAAGAAATGTTGGAGAGATTATTGTTAAGGATGAATCAAAAGGAAAGTTGGTTGTTGTCTCTGCAATGTCAAAGGTAACTGACATGATGTATGATCTTATTCACAAAGCGGAGTCCCGTGATGAATCTTACATAGCTGCACTGGATGCTGTGTATGAAAAGCACAAGTCTACCGCACATGATCTGGTTGATGGGGATGAGCTTGTCAACTTCTTATCCCGATTGCTTGATGACATTAACAACCTCAAATATATGCTTCGTGCTATATATATTGGTACCTTAGTTTCTATATCTGGCATTTTTGTGTATGTGCGTTTATTTTTCTCCAATTTTTTGTTGTTTTGTTTTTCTTCCAACCATTTGCGTAGATATCCAAAGACCAGTTATGCAGGTGCAATTGATAAGAACTTCATTAACTACATTCTGTTTTCCAAGGGGAATAGTTTATGAGTGGATCTCTTGCCTTAGATTCCAGTTATTCTCTTCACATGATTTATAACTTTTGGCATTAAATTCTATATATTATTGAGAAAAAAGCGAAGTTTTTGTCTATGATGGCTGTACAGTGAAAGTAGAATGACTGGTTGTTTTAGATATCTTTGCAATAGCATTAATTAGAGTAGAAGACCTTGATAGCGTTGTTTCAGTACCATAGAAAGAGCTCATTCTTAAGATGTCACATGTATGTATTTACTCAATTCAATAGATTTGTAGATGTACAGTGGAATTTTTTTTAATTGACTTTCCATTTGATTAGATATTTTATATGAATGTGAAAAGAATTTAATGTTTGAACAGAGGCAAGTCATTTTATCTACTCACTTTACCAGAATACTGATTGTTGGAAGCCATTGCACATATTCTGAAAGACCAACTTCAATTATATATTGCTTTTTGATGATGGAAGTATGACATATCGCCTTCCTATAGAAGTCAAGTATTCTGAGCTGCAGCACGTTATTGGACCATATGATTTTTGGTCACATTTTTAACTAATAATTAATTGCTTAATTTATTTCAGCTGGTCATGCAACAGAATCTTTTTCTGATTTTGTTGTGGGGCATGGAGAGCTGTGGTCTGCCCAGATGTTGGCAGCTGTTGTCCGGAAGGTCACTACACTGTTGCATTTTCTGTGTAATGTACTATATTATGTTCGTTCTGAATCTGATGTTTTTGGTATGTACTTTCCCATTTGTAGAATGGGGTGGATTGTAATTGGATGGACACCAGGAAGGTCCTTATTGTGATTCCCACAAGTTCAAATCAAGTTGATCCAGATTATGAAGAGTCCAGGAAACGGCTAGAAAAATGGTACTCTGAGAATCCATCTAGCACAATCATAGCAACTGGTTTTATAGCTAGCACACCACAAGATATTCCCACAACTTTGAAGAGAGATGGAAGTGACTTTTCTGCAGCTATTATGGGTTCTTTGTTTACAGCACGTCAAGTCACTATTTGGACAGATGTTGATGGTGTATATAGCGCAGACCCTAGAAAAGGTTTCCAATTCACTATTATTTAGTATTTTGAAGCATTTCAGTTGATAACAGTATCCTAAGTTTTTACTAGTTGCTACATATGATTTCAGTTTGGTCTGTATTGCTTAATTTTATCTTTTATCTCCTTAAGAGGTGAAAGTAATTTTCATAATTTCACAAATATTTTGATTACCAGCCTTTATTTTAATTTTTCCTTTTTGGGTTTCAGTTAGTGAGGCAGTGATTTTGGAGAAGCTGTCCTATCAAGAGGCCTGGGAAATGGTGAAGTCTGAAGTTTCTATTTTTGTATCTGTTCCGGGGCTTGTTATTACTTATAGGACTCTTTTCTAACTGCAGAATGTGGATGTGTTTACAGTCATACTTTGGGGCAAATGTTTTGCATCCTCGAACAATCATTCCAGTCATGCGTTACGACATTCCAATTGTCATACGAAATATCTTCAACCTTGATGCTCCTGGAACAATGATCTGTAGAACTTCTGGTGATGAGAAGGACGATGGCCGGAGTTTGGTATCTTCTGTTAAAGGTTTTGCAACAATTGACAATTTAGCACTCGTGAATGTTGAGGGGTGAGATGGCATGTTTAGTTTTCTGTTTATTTGCCACCAGAACGTTTCTTTCATATTGTGTTCTTACTTGCGAAATCATTCTGCAGAACTGGAATGGCTGGAGTGCCTGGTACAGCTAGTGCTATTTTTGGCGCTGTCAAAGATGTAGGGGCTAATGTAATCATGATATCCCAGGTATGTTCCAGCTCATTTTGATTCTCTAGTTTCTTTAATTTTTATAGTAGATTCTTTTTACCAGGCTTGGATTCTCTCTTAACTTAACGTGCATCTGGCTGAAATGCAGGCAAGCAGTGAGCATTCAGTATGCTTTGCTGTTCCTGAAAAGGAAGTAAAGGCTGTTGCTGATGCTTTAGAGGCTAGGTTTAGTGAAGCTTTAAATGCCGGACGCCTTTCTCAGGTTGTCTTCACTTTCTGACTGTTAGAAGATCTCTTATTCATCTTTGATTTCTCTGTGGAGGTCATGCAGCAGTACTTGCTGACTGGTCCTCACTTTTAAACAGCTTAATGTCTCAAAATACAAGTAAAACGAGAGCTTATATTAGACTGAACTGAAGAGTCCGGACTTTAGGACTCCTGAAACTTGTTATTAACCCTTGGTCGTTTGGTTTTTGAATGTATTCTACACCTATGGGGCCTGCTAAAGTCTGATATTTTATTCTAGAAATTCAGTCTTTGCCGTGTTAAGGATGTCATGATCTAGTCAGCAGATGTGAAGACCCAAGACAAATTTCAATCACCTTCAATGGATAACTCAATCTAATAGCATAGACTAATCTGTAATAAGGCTATTTTCCAGAAAGAGGGATTGATACTTGATCCTACTGGCATAGGATTTGTTTAGGAAGTATGTAGAACTCTTTCAATTCATTTGTTAGCTTACCTATATAGCAAATTGCAGAAGTGATAATTCATTCAAAAAAGAAGCCAATGAAAGCAATCTAATAGTCACCTTAACTAATCCATTAAAAAGGAAGTCAAGGAAAAAAAATTGCAAAGGGTCTTGAGTTGCCAAACTTTGTACTTCTTTAGATTTAGTACTGTTCAACAAAATTTCATGCTGAATATTGGGTGTAGTTTTTGCTAAAAGCAACCCAAATTATGCTGAAAATTTGAAAAATTGAAATGTAAAGTTCTCTACATAAACAGCATACCTGCATTGATGCTGCAGCTTCTCATTTTGCTGAGTTTTTGGTGATAATGATAGCACTTACTCTCTGACTGAAGTATCTATTTGTTTTACTGTAATGTCTTGTGCGTTGGAAATGATGCCTTTTGCATTCTGTAATGTTGAAATGCACATTCTACTTTGTGAAATACCATTGAGGACAAAATCCATTTTTGCAGGTTGCAATAGTTCCAAACTGTAGCATTTTGGCTACTGTTGGGCAGAAAATGGCAAGTACTCCTGGAGTCAGTGCTACTCTCTTCAATGCACTTGCAAAGGTTGGGAATTTGCTGCTATTACTTTGTAAGGTTGCTTGTATGTGGTTCATTGCAATTGTACTTGCCTTTGTAGTATAAAGCCAGTTCCAGATGTTTATCAGTGCTTGGAGGTGTGGTGTATAGCTGGATATTGTTGATTCTTGTACTACTAAATTTTATGAGTGAAAATATTGTTTTTATTACCATTGTTATAGTTATTTATGTTTTGCTTGGTTAAGGATTAAAATGTCAACATAGAGAGGTCGCTTTTTGTACACATGCTGGCACACTGATTCTTTTGATATCAAATTTGTCTTCATATAAAGAATCATAGATCTTTTTCTTACTTGCTCTGGGGCATATTATAGCTGCTTACTTGATGCTTGATTGTTTTGTATTCAAAGAACTGCAAAAATAGTATAGTGGATTTATATCTTTCATTAACCAGTTAAATTGTGTGTCTCTTGCAATAGATGCATTTTAAAATTTTATTGGAATCTGCTGCAGGCAAATATTAATGTCCGTGCCATAGCTCAAGGTTGCTCAGAGTACAACATTACTGTAGTTGTGAGGCGTGAAGATTGTATAAAGGCTCTACGAGCTGTGCATTCTAGGTTTTATTTATCAAAAACCACAATTGCCGTGGGAATTATTGGTCCTGGGTTGATTGGTGGTGCGCTACTTGACCAGCTTAGGGACCAGGTATTGATTGTTAAAAACCTATTGGTGATTAAAAATTAAGCATATCCAGGGTGTGGTTTCTTTTATGTCCAGTATATAATCAAGTGAATGTCTAGAGTTAGTTAAAACTTATCCAGTGTGTTCTCATCATCTTAAAGATATGTATTATGCTAAAAATTGTTACCACCCTAAACAATTGAAAAATCAGCAAGGAAGTTGATTTATACCCTTTCAATATGTTGCTCAATTCTGTTAATTTTTCCCTAAACCCTAAACTTTTATTTTCTCGCCATGTAAATATAAAGGTTTATCTTTTGTACTTCAGTTCTCTTTGACTGAGAAGGTTTCACTGCATTGTGCTTATTTATGATTTTAGCTGATCTTTATTGTAATACTCATGGTAGGCAGCAGTCCTCAAGGAACAGTTTAATATTGATTTGCGTGTTTTGGGGATCACTGGATCAAAGAAAATGCTTCTGAGTGACAAGTAAGTGTCTCATGTTACCACAATATTGTTTACTAAGAATCATGATTCTCCTATATATCATTCATATTACAAGAATTAAGATTCTTCTCACAACAATTAAGATTATACTCAGGTTGTTTAGGTTGCTTTAATAAGTCAATTGTAGAATTGGGGGATTTATGGGGATTCTGACAATTGTGGCAGATTCCATGTCTAGGGTAGTTTCTAAACTATTCTGTCTATTCGAAGGGCACATCTGTGAATAATAAGTCAGTCAAAAATTTCCTTAAAAACTCTTAGCAGAGAGCCTGCCAGGGAACAAGTTTTCCAAGCAGCGACAACCATAGGTCCATAACAGAGAGTAACTCCAGCATAGGGATATAGGATTTTCCTGTTATGGTCTTTCTATTAGTTGCTCTTGTCAAGTACACAGTATATTTAAACTTAAAATGGAAACATGCGTTTCGATAGAACACAATGCTGACATACATATTGCCTACCTTGTGGGGATAAAGGCTTAGTAGTTAATGTTCCTCAGGATGTGATAGGAATGGAATAGACCCTTATGGTTGGCTAATTTCTAGCATTGTAGCTTTTGTGATGTTTATGGAGATCTTTTCTACTTGTTTTGGATTTAGTTTTTAAAATTTTATATTTTCTTTAGAAAAACTTTTGCTTCTCCTTTTCAATGTCAAAGCTTAAATAACTTAGGCAAGAAGATTACTGATCAAGTCACTTGCTGGTTGAGAAAAGATTGATTTCTCAGGAAGTCTGAGCTTATGCTAAACAAGTTAATAGATTGAGTTTGTTGATTTAGTTACACTGGAATGTGTCTATTTTTCATGTTATATTGGCAAATGCCATTGGATTTTGACTAATTTTCTTCAGGAACAGTTGAGAAGCTAGAAAGTTTAAGCTCAAATATGTTTACCCTAGTCAAATGTTGTCATGATTACAGATGTCTTTGCTATTAGGGCATGTCTATTCCACCCAAATAGTCATGTTTCAAGTTGTACTTTGTGACTCGAAAATGATTGTACCACACTCTTATAATAGGGCAGAGGGAGTACTATATTATTGGGGACCAGCTTGAATATTATCATATTGATTCTATAAACATGTTGCTAACTACAGAAGTAAGTTCTTTTTTATGTTTGTATGGTTATAAAAGGTCATGGACTTAGCTTTGACATTGCTGTTGTCAGGGGCATTGACTTGTCTCGATGGAGAGAACTCCAAAGAGAGAATGGAGAAGAAGCTGACATTGAGAAGTTTGTTCAACATGTGCATGGGAGGGATTACATCCCAAATACAGCTTTGGTTGATTGTACTGCAGATTCTTTTATTGCGAGTCGCTATCATGAATGGTTGTGCAGAGGAATACATGTCATTACACCCAACAAGAAGGCCAATTCTGGACCGCTTGAACAGGTAAGTTCTATAATATTTAGTTATTCCCTTTGGAATTATCTATTTTAGTAAAAAAAAAATAATTGAAACTTCTGGATATTTAGATAAATGTTTCCTTAAAGCAACATGATTACATTATCTTCAAAGCTATAGTGTTATTTCTTTTAGTTATCATCATTGGTTAACGGCGTTCTATCTCTTGATACGCTAGCTTGGTTCCATCTGGCGTGAGATTTCTAAAATCGTCGTTTTGAAAGCTCTTAAACTCTGTTTAAAATGCAGTATCTGAAGTTGAGAGCTCAACGGCAAGCCTATACTCATTACTTCTATGAAGCAACAGTTGGCGCTGGTCTACCAATCATTACCACCTTGCAGGATCTGCTTCAAACTGGTGATAAAATGTTACGTATTGAAGGCATTTTCAGGTTAGCAAAACATGTAGTTGTTTCATATTAAGATTAGGCAACATTTAGTTACGGTTTTCAGACTTATAAACAATAATTAATCGCTACATCTATGTTATACTACGTATCAAAAGTCTTGATGGGAAGTGTTTAGATACATGTAGGCCACGATATAAAGGCAAGATATGTATAATTTATTTGAAAGAGGTCACAGCTTTGTTTATTCGGGTTCTACAGTTCACAACAAAGCCACTATTCTTGTTGTAATTGCTATGATGTGACAGGACAATACCAAAATTTCCTTGTATCTAACTATACAAAACTTAATGTCGGTGGAAATATGCAGCAAATATGAAATGGAAGGATCTATTCCAATTCTTTAACAGATGAACTTTACGGTTTGTATGCTGATTCAATTTTTGGAATTCTGACTGCAGTGGGACTTTGAGTTATATATTTAACAATTTCAAAGGCTCACGAGCTTTCAGCGAAGTGGTGAAGGAGGCGAAAGAGGCAGGTTACACAGAACCAGATCCCAGAGATGACTTATCCGGAACTGATGTGGCAAGAAAGGTATAAGTTTTTACATGATGAAATGCAATAATGTTATTCACCTCACACAAATGCAATAATGATTTTTATATCCGCTTGTTTATTAAAATGATTTAGAATATTTAAATCTGCACGCTACGATTTCATTCACAAAAGAAGACAGCTGTCTTATATGTTCTGCAGCTCAATGAGTAGCTTCATTGTGGCAGGTGATCATTCTTGCTAGAGAAGCTGGATTAAGGCTGGAGCTATCGGATATCCCAATCGAGAGTTTGGTTCCAGAACCTTTGAGGGTAAGGATTCTGCAGCTATTCATCTCGTGCCGCCCCAAAAGGCACAATTAGTGATCCTGCTGGTACTTCAGTACAAGTTTTATCATCATTGGCTTGTTTCTACTTGCAATTTTTAGGATGTTGCATCTGGCGATGAGTTCATGCAGAAGCTGCCACAATATGATGAAGATCTAGCAAAGCGAAAACGGGAGGCTGAAGATGTTGGCGAAGTAAGTACATCTTTAAATTACTCAATACACTTGTTGAAATCTATACATGATAACTGGTGGCTTATTATGAAGTTATGTGACTTTCATTTTGACTTTTGAAAGTTTATCTTATGTTGCTGCTTGTGGTGAACTAAGTGTATGAACTGTTAATTGCCATGACATGAAGGTTCTGCGATACGTGGGCGTGGTAGACGTTGTGAATCAAAAAGGAACAGTAGAATTGCGAAGGTACAAAAAAGAAGATCCATTTGCACAACTTTCAGGTTCTGATAACATCATTGCATTCACTAGCGAGAGGTACAAGAAGCAGCCACTGATTATCCGTGGCCCTGGCGCTGGAGCCGAGGTCACAGCCGGTGGAGTATTCGGTGATATCTTGCGACTCGCTGCATACCTTGGCACTCCATCCTAGCCAGTTCTATGGGATTCCAACCAAGACAGTTGTAGGAAAATTTTTGCCTCTTGAGCTCTGGATCTTCTGCTCTCTTTGATCGTCGGCAGTCTGCGCGGTTACGCTTACCCCTGGAATTGGAACCTATCTCTCAGTGAATGGGAAGTCTGTTTTCTTAGTTCCATTCGGCAGAAAGGCAACCGTTGAACCCTTTTGTAACTTATCTGAAATAATATCAATTCGAATTCCCCTTGGAAGTTTTCTTGTACGACTTTTTGTTGTCTTTGTTTAAATTAGCCATTTCCATGCTAATATTTACCTTATCCTTTTCTGAATCTGCACTGGCAAAGCTCTTTACAACATGTTAACCTAGAATGAGAAATACTACAACTCAAACCCAAATTTTCTGACCAACCAAATATTCGCATCCTAAAACCATTCATTTCTTCCAAACAACATATTCAGCATCTTCTTCATCACAAAAGAGAAATATCAGGTGTTTTTCCAGTGGCAATATACTACTGTTGGATAGATTACAATCGCCTGCAGAGAAGTCCGCCATGAATTTGAAGTTTAAACTCGAATCAACTAATCTTGGGAGCAAGGTAGTAGCCTGGATCTCTGAAAAACCTGGTGATCCTCTCAGCTTTGTCGGCTGAAAGATCAGTGTTTTCCAGAATGTACTCTTTTGATGCTTTAGCTATTGCTTCAATTGAACCTATAGCTTGATTTAGCTGTGACAAGGAAAGCTACACCTCACATTCCAGTTTTCAGACTTAAAAGTAATACTCACTCCATTTAATTAGAAGATTCCACTTTATAAAACTGTTTCAGTATTACAAAGTGGACTGTTCTAACAGAACGGAGGGAGTATAAGAATAAAAGAGTACGCTTATCAGATGGAATTTTCTCTTCATCGCTAGTGGAGGTAAGCATTTTAACGATTGATTCAAGTTATATCTAAGACATTTGAAATATTTCTTCCATTTCAACCCTTTCACTCTATATTTATCTTCCTATATCAATAGAACATGTAGCAGAAGGCAAACAATAGATGCAAATGGAAACAGAGGGAACTTTGATCACCGTATGTGCATCATGACTATCAATGCCAGGAATGGATGTGATCACTTTGACATATGCATCCATTGTTTGCACCGATTGTTCTCTCTGCAAGAATAGCAAGAAATTAGCTGCTAACTGAGGCAAATAGTAAGTCATGGAAATAGCTGTACAGATTTGAACTCACTTCTGCTTTAAGTTTCATTATCGCATCTTGCCGTTTACACACTGCATTAAAAGTTGCTTAGATCAATATAAGCTCGTAGACTATACATTCATCAGCTTCAAAGGAAAATACTCTTACCCCCACGAGCATGTGCAATCTTTAAAATCAATTCGAACCCCATCTCTAAGTCCTGCACGGGAATATATGTTGGCCTACCAAGCTCCATACCAGATCTTCAACAATTCCATATAGAAAACATCATTCATCTATCTCTCACCCATATCACAGTACAAACAGTTCAAAAAGCAAAGGGAAAAAACGCTCTCACTTGAAATAAGAGCACATAAAAGCATCATTTTGCTCCTTGGTTGGGAGATTAACAACCACATAGAGGTGAGCAAATTGCTGTTTCAGTTTCTGAACTCTGAAAGAAGCAAATGATATCCCAATAAGAAAAGTGACTGAAATCTGGAAGGTAAATACCGGCAAAACAAAATCTAACCTGCTAAAAACAGATGTGGCCATGGTTGAATCCCAATTAATCACAAAAATGAAAGCCACAGACACACCCCCACAGTTGAAAATAAAATCCTGCAAATCAATCATTTAAGAATCTGCATTGAATGAACTGTATAACGGAATATCATTAAAAAGCACTGACAGGAGCAATTGGCACAATGTTCATCCGGAAAGAATTGGCATTTAGGAAACACGAAATGAAGTTAATAAAGGATGATTGTTGCTCGTCTCTCCATGCACTGCTCATCATACAAACTCCATTCCCACCTACAAGAGAGCCAAATTACAAACCATTTAATTTAAAAGAATTTCATCTGAATAGCTTAACCTTGGTCAGAAGTTCAATTCAGGTGGCAGGATATATCAACTCCAGGATCAGTGAAGCATTGCCAAAGCATTAATCTAGTGAAAAATATCTCAAAACATAAGATGATGACGCAAGAAAGTATGTAACTATACGCAGGCAATGGCTGACTATTGATGCTCAAATGTTAGATCCATCCCGAAAACCTTAAATTAACGCTCCAAATGCCAATTCTAAAACAATTCGTGTTAAGATAGTAAAAAAATTATGCTTAGAAGAACATTGTGAATGCAAAAAACACATACTCCGTAATGAATAATTCTGCCGGTAATAGAATCCAGAAAAGTTTAAACTTTGAAATGCTAATTGTACCACAGCGTCGAATAGTATAATTATTCACACACTATCTATCTCTAATTCAAGCTACATAATTCTCCGTATTCATTCCCATCCCTTCAAATTTCAGATCTTCCGCAACCGTAAATGCGAGACGAAATGATTATACAAGTTAAAATAAGCGCAAATGAGGGCAAAAGGGGAGAACACAAAACCTGAATTAGAGAATGGCTTTGACTCTCTGTATCCGCCGCCGCCGTTACCGCCGCCATGGTTGATCGTCGTCGTCATCACCTTTCAGTCTGCAACAGATGGAGGGCGAGAGCGTTTGTGAGAGAAAGTGACTCTGTTTGTGTTTTGATTTTAAGCGCCAAGCTAAAGGCCCGCCGTACTTATATAGCGCCAGAGGAGACGATGTCGTTTTCCTCCTTTCCAAAATTTCGTCACTTCTAAACAAGGACTAATAAATTACAAAAAAATAAAATAAAATAAAAAATTACTTATTTTTATTTTTTTTCATGTAAGAGAGAATATTTATTACTCTATTTGTTCCATTAGAAGAGTTCACTTTATTGTACTAAAAATAATACAACAAGTCAACTCTTCTTATAGAATGAAGGGAGCATCATTAAAGGCAGTTTTGTAGAATTATTACCGCTTTTGACATAGAATTTCATTCAAACATCTTTGATTCTAACCATAATCGAGCCATTTAAAGGTATTAAAATTAAACCTTTTGTATATGATGACATAATTGGAGAATGTGAAGAAATCTAAGGGTTCATATTATTTGGTGGTCGTCCTTCACATTCAACGGTTGTACTTCCTTCCTACTATGGCTGGCCTGCAAAACAAACACAATGGATATATTCATCTATATGATGACATAATTGGGGGATGTGAAAAAATCTAAGGGTTCATATTCATTTGGTGGTCGTCTTTTTTAATCCGACGACTATGACATAAGTAGGTGATGTGAGGAAATTGAAGGGTTGAGATTAGGTGGTCGTACTCTCTTACATCAATGGATGTGCTTCTTCTCCACTAAAACCCTACAGATTTTGCTTTTTTTAAATGTTTTATTTATGGATATAGTTTAAAGACATCAAGCTAAATACAGTGGAGTATGTCATTTACACCCATATTCTACTGCTTCTTCCAATACATGTGATAAACTTTGTTATTGTCAGTACTTATCTGATTTAAAACAATTTATTATCTTTTTGTACCTCGGAATTTTGGTGTGGTTACTAGTAGTATGTTCGTTATGCGTTGTGAATACTGTAAATATGTAGGCATTGAAACATTGTAATGCTACTATGGAAACTGTATATTTTAGTTTCTAATGGCAAATTTACGTTGGGTTTACATCAATACCAACATGTGCCTACTTCCGCACACACATTCCCTATTAAAATTAGTGCTCTCATAATTATTCCAATTTCTTGCAATAATATATTTATCATATTACATGACACCGTGCATTGCGTGGTTTGATCCACTAGTATTCCTTTAAATTGCTATATTATTTTAGTTTTTCATTTTTAACTAACTTTAATTTCGTTGATGACATTCCTCCTTTAATGGATGCTTAAGTTAAATATGCACTTCTCAATCCACATCAAAGGCCATAAAAGAAATCCTTATTCTTATGTAGCCGATCACTTCTTCATGCAAGTGCCCTGGTCTCTCCAAAGCTAAATGCTGTAACATCCCTTGGATGTATCATTGGGTCAAACCCTTGGATACAATAATAAATCTTTTTTTGTAGAGTATAAAGAAACCAACTTTAATTTCGAATTCTATCAAGAATTGGCTACATGCAAAATAAAATAGAAAATTCTTATTAATAAGACGCAATAAGGTTTAGGGTGAAATGTACCAAATACCACACAACTATATAGTTTTGTAAAAAATACCACTTTCCTTTAAGAACTTCAAAAAACACCACTTTACTTTCAAATCGTGCAAAAACTACCACTTTCTCCATAACGGAAGTTAAGTGGCCGACGGAAGAAAAAACGCAGGGGCAAATCCTTCTTTTCACTGTTCATCTTCCCCAAAATTTTTTTAAAACAAAAAACTAAAGAAAAGGATTTCCAGAGAAAACAGAAAAAGTAAAAAATGGATTTGCAGAGAAGAAGAAGAAGAAGGGTGGAAATTGAGCTTCTTCTTCTTCCAATGCCCACCGAGATTCTTCTTCTTCTTCTTCTTATTCCGATGCCCATCGAGAACTGGAAATCGAGTCTTCTTCTTCTTCTTCCGATGCCCCTGAGGAATGGAAATCAGGTCTTCTTCTTCCGATTCTTCTTCCGCTTCTTCTTCTTCTTGTTCTTCTTCCGATGCCCTCCGAGTACTCGTCCAAGCATATTTTGGTGAATTGAGCATGTTTCTGTAAATGGGTCTGTCTCCACCGTCGTTCACAACCAACCCGAATTGGTTTTTGAAGACGTTTTTTACTTTTTCTGGTTTTTGAAGAAAGCGATTTCTTGGAAATCGTTTGCTTTAGTTTTTTTTTTTTGGTGAAATGTACCAAATACCAAACAACTATCGGGTTTTGTAAAAAACACCACTTTTCTTTAAAAAGTCCATTTACAGACACTTTACTTTCAAAACAGGCAAAAATTATCACTTCGTTAGTCAATTCTGTTAGGTGGCTAACAGTCAAAAAAAGACATAGGTAAAATTGTCATTTCACACGTTGCGGGATTGTTCATCGTCTTCCCCAAAGAATTAAACCAAAAAAAAAAAAAAATCAAGCTCAAAAAGAAATATTCAACAAACTCAAGTATGCTAATCACATCTATTCAAAGGACTTAACATTTTCTAACCTCATCAAACTCAAGACAGCAACATCCCAAATCTCAATTTTCACAGAAAAAAAAAGGAAAAAAAGTTCCCAGGAATTCGAGGTTCAAAAAGGAAAAAAGGATTCAAATCATCGACTCAGCAAAACCCACAAATTAAACAACCACAAATCAGCAGAAATTCTATCGCAACTGAGAAAAGAGGAGGAACCCACCCGGGATCAGTTGCAGTAAAAGCGATAGGAACAATAGCAAATAGAATTGGACCGGATAGAGAAGACAACCAATTTTACACGTCTCCATTGCCTTATCGAAGTTCGAACTCAGCTCTTCCTTCTCCAGAGTCAAACAAATCACCTACAAAACTTCAGTCGCTGCCCTCTCTTATCTTTTTTCTTTTCTCTTTCTTTTTTTTCCGGGTAGTCCAAGGTCGGCTGAGGGCTTCTTTTCGCGCCATCAGCTTTGTAGAGGCTTGACTGTGGGGGCCTCACAAGGAAGCACAACACTAGAGGAAAAAAACTTCCGATCTACTTTGATTCCAAGCCTTTAAGGGAGTCGCGGTGAAGGAAGACGATGAATAGTGCCGCAATATGTGAAATGATAAATTTGTTCATGCTTTTTTTACTGTTAGTCACTTAACGAAATTGACTAATTTTTGCCTGTTTTAAAAATAAAGTATCTATAAATGGGCTTTTTTAAAAAAAGTAGTATTTTTTATAAGTGTGATATTTGGTACATTTCACCCTTTTTTTTCTTTTGTTTATGAAGAAATTGTCTTTTTCAGTTTTTTTGTTTAAAAAAAATTTGGGGAAGAACAATGAAAAGATGAATTTGCCCCTGTATTTTTTCTTTCGTCAGCCACTTAACGTCCGTTATGGAAAAAGTGGTAGTTTTTGCACGTTTTCAAACTAAAGTAGTGTTTTTTGGAGTTTTTAAAGAAAAATAGTGTATTTTACAAAACCCGATAATTGTGTGATATTTGGTTCATTTAACCTAAGGTTTATAATCCCTTTTCAAAAAGGGTGTTAACTTTTTTATTATTAAAATTAAAATAAACAAAAAAAAGAGAATATATATAACCCATTTAAGTAAATTTACGGAAGAAAACGACAGCGTTTAGCGTATGGACAAGAGGAAGAGATTGAAAAGAGAAGAGAAACGCAGCTCAGAGAATTCGGGAACGGGGTCGACCCTTCGTTTGTTCATAGCCGACGAACATACGTTTTGAGCGGCCCGAACTGCAGCTGTGAATACCCCTCTGCGACAACTTCTTCGACCCCGTATTTCAGGCTCCGCAGTCCCTCAAATCTCCGAATTGTAGGTAATTTGCACTGTTGACCTATCTCAAAATTTCTCCCCAAACTCGGTATTCAAGCATGGCTTTGCAATTGAATCGGTTCTGCTATCTATACATATATATGTGTACAGACGTATGGAAATTTTTGTTGGCTGATGTTGGGTTTGGTTGTTGATTTGCTGCTTTCATACATTCATTTCTGCTATTTGCAATTTGATGTGGAGGTTCTTTCGTCGGCAATCTGAGCTGCAATCTGATGTTGGGTTTGGTTGTTGATTTGCTGCTTTCATACATTCATTTCTGCTATTTGCAATTTGATGTGGAGGTTCTTTCTGTGATTGCCTTTGTGCAATGTTGAAATTTGTCCAACTGATGGGTTCAATTTTAATCTCCTCTGCACCTGTACAGCTACCAACCGAAGATGTTGAGGTTCATTAGTTTGTCCCTGTAAATTGAATACTGATTTTGTGTATAATATACAAGGTGGATTTGGGGAAGGAGAAGGGTTCATTCTGGGTTGCAGGGAATCTGAAAATTATTTTGAAACTTACTTTCAAAACAGTGTTTCTTACACTACGTTTTGAAACTTGTTTTGTTTGAAAATAAATCTGAAAAATGTTTTCAAAACACCTAAGAGAACAGGCCCTAAGTAAATTTACGGAAGAAAACGACAGCGTTTAGCGTATGGACAAAAGGAAGAGATTGAGGAGAAGAGAAAAGAGAAACGTAGCTCAGAGAATTCGAGAGATAGGACGGATATGGCGAATGCTAGCGTAAACTCAACTAATAATACTAACAATCGTTCCCAGAAAAGATCCCAAAAATGCCTCTTTTACGACCCTCGCTATGGATTGGTGTAAGTATTTTCCATTTCTTATGATTATAATCTCTGCCTGTTGCCCCAAAGATCCTTTAGGCTTTACCCATTATTATTCTCATCTTTCCTTCTTTTTTTTTTGTTTTGTTTTGTTTTGTTTGGGGAATTTTTATGCACAGGTATGATGTTTGGAAAGACCCATCTGAAGAAGCTTTATCCGGCGGCCGCGGAATGTAATAAGCTGCTTACTATTTTATTACTCTTCTTTTGCTTCCCTTTTCAGTTTCTTTGGGTTATTAGTATTTTTTGTTGGCTTTTGGTGGGTTTAATTCTAGTAATGTATCCTAATTTTTCTGTTTTTTTTTCTTCTTTTGTGAGTGTGTTTCTACTGTTATCAAGAGTTTTAGTGACAATCCCGGGTGATGTTTGTTCATTTTGAAGTGAATCAGATGCTGAAAGTTTGTTTATTTTCTTTTTTTTTGTTTGCTTTAAAGGTTCTGCATTGTGCCCCTTGCAAATGCCTTGGTTAAGTCGGCTTCACATTCGGTACACTTTTCTTCCTTTTTGTATACTACTGCTTAACATGAAATTTGAATTTCTGGTTTTCGTTTTCATTCCAAAGTTTTGGCTTTTGTTTGTTTAGCAATTTTGTGTAGTCTTATATGTTACTGGGACTTGAGTGTTCTGAAGTTCTCTAATTGAACGAATTTCTGTTTGGCTATTTTGTGTATTATGCTCTCAACAGTTGCTTTCTAGACACTTGTTGTCATAACTGGATTTCCTCCACAATATTGAGTTCCATTTATCTTTTACTTACCCTTCATATTTCAGACTAATGAGAGATTATAGTAGGATGTACTATAAAATCCTCAACTTGGAATTGTTTTTCTAACCTCTAACCTAAGCTTCTATTGAACTTTAAGGACAGGCTCTCTAGCATTGTGTGAAAATTTTGCTTTAGGAATTGTAAACACTGTATTCACAGAATCAAAGTTTGTCATCATATTTATGTGTCTAATGATGGCTCCTGTCAATTTACCACATAGTTTCTTAAACTCATCGTATATTAATATAACTTGATGGACTTTCACGAACCTGACCTTGTGAAAATTGAATAGTAAGGAGGAAATTCCATTTGAATAGATTTTGAAAATATGTGCTATTTATCCTCATAAATTAGTGCATGCCTTCGGTCTTGTTTTGGTAAATTCTCTCTGAAAAGCTTGAAGCAGTAAATACAGTGATCTTATCTTACTTGAAGCAAGTGAGACAGAAAAGAGTTGTTTGATTTCACGTTCAATTGCATCGTTTCTTTTCTCCCTCTAGGTCCAGAGAACGAGGACTTTGACTTAGCTATTGGATTAGTTTCTGACCATATTCAGCATTCCCTCTTGGAGGCTAACTTAATGTGGTTATTTGACTTTGCAGTTTAAGTACCAGTGCTTTGCGGCACATTGATGTCATAAGATCAATAACCAGACTGTTTTCTTTCCTTTGAGACCATATTTATGATTTCTGCCTATTCCTGCCTCATTGTAATAGTGGGTGCAGATAAGAAAGCGAACCCTTTTTCTGATCCTTGTTATGATTAAACCCTCTATTTCATGATTAGGGAAGCCTGGTAAAATATGATAAACTGGCGGTCAGATTCCAATTAAATGGATATGTACATACCATAGTAGTAACAATGCTTATTAACATGTTAAGATAAAGATTACATTGTTATATTGATGAAGCAAATTAAAATGATACTGTTGAAGTTGCAGATTTGAATGTTTGACAGAAAACTCATTTTTTGGCGAAGTAAGGGCGCCTAATTTGACCATAAATGGTTATAAGTTGCCTTTGACATGTCCTCTTGTCTTGTGACCTTTCTGCATCTGGGCTACAGTTCTTGTTGCTTAAGAGAAAAAAAGACATGATAGCTTCTGTAATTTATAACATTATGCATTATTCATATGCCCGAGGCAACTTGTGACTTGCTAATTTCTTCTTGCAAAAGTATAGCTGAGTTTTGAAGTTTCTCTGACTGGTTTGGTTCTGTGTATGCATTATTGGTTTTGAAGTTTTCTTCTTGCTAGTCATAAATTTTCTACTTGAACATTAAAGCGAGCTTTGGCAGATGTGTCTGTTCTGCTCTTGACTGAGATAAAAGCACATCTTTTCTATCTATTGCAGATCAACTACCTTGCATCCTCGACTTTGAAAGTTCTTGAGAATCCACACTTGTTTAAACCTGAAGTACTGCAAGCAAACATAAATAGTCAACTGAAAAAAGTTGCTGCTTCTGTGAAGAAACCACAGTTTGATTTGGCAATGCTGATGAGAAGCTAGCCATTGTCTTCTTGCCCACATGACGAATCCTGCATCGTGGAGGTATCATGAGCAATTAGATCAGCTATTTGGTCTTTTCTTGAACTTACAGTTGTGTTTTTCTCTCCAAGTTTTTACTCACGAGTCAATGACCTCAAGAAGGCAGTTACATAACATGTATATAGATATTATATGATTATGAATGCAGCCATTGGTTTTCATATTCAAAATTCTCAACCTCAGTAGCATTATTCTGTTTCTGGAATACTTGCTGCTGGGATTCAAATCGCGGTTTCATGGAATGTCTGCATTTATGCGAGGATTGTGTGAACGTAACAATTAACCTTTCGTGGTTTGATACACATTGGGAGGAGATTGTCGCCTTTTGCTTGAGTTCATTGGGCATCTAATCAAATAATTAATAGTTACTTTTCACTCTCCTAACTGGAGCACACGGGCACAAGTGATCTAACGTCTCCGTATCTCATTTCATCTTATTAAAAATAAACTTTAAAATAAATCTCAGCATCAGCATGATGAGTAATAATGGATATCGGTCTGTGATATGGACCGAGAGAGAGAGAGAGAGAGAGAGAGAGAGAGAGACACAGAATAAATGAAATATTGTTGGATGTACACGTGCTGCAATAGCAGACACAGAATTTCATTTGCCTTGAAACTTCACCAGGATCACCAAAAATTGCGTCCGAAAATCCAAGACTGCATTTTTCTTTTCCAAACTCAAAATCAAAAAAAGAAAAAGAGGGAACATTCTCCAGAATCTCTTTACTCATGGCCTTCTTCTTGCACACTTTGTAAAGACTTCAGAAGCAAAAGGACTTTCAAGAAAGAAAGGAGAAGTCCTGAAAGCCTGGCTCTTTCTTTCTCTATCCTTCAATTTTACCAGAATTATTTCAAAAATGCCCATCATTTCTAGACTACCACAACCGCAGACGACCTCAACTCTGCTCTGCCTCAGCCTATCCTCACCGCTGCACCAAAATCCCACCTTTCAATTCTCGCTCTCTACTCCGTCTTCATCTTTATATCACTTCAAATTCCGACCAAGAAGATCCCATTTCCTCAAACCTTGTTCTTCATTAAAGGAGACCAAGAAACAGCAGCAGACCCTCTCGAAGGTTCCGAGTACAGCCCCACCGCCTCAGGGTCTGAAGAGGCTCTTGAATTTGAGCCCCAGAGAGGATAATAACGATGATGTGGAGGATGACGCTGGGTCGGAAGGAGGAGACGCTGCTGTTAAAGGTACCATCTTGGCAGGTCTTCTGTTGATTGGTGTGGTTGGAGGCTTTGGAGCTGTTGGGTATATTTACAAAGATCAGATTAATTCTTTCTTGAATCAGTTCTCTGGTTTCATTGAAGGTACAATTTCATGATCATTTGTCTCAAAGATTTGTACTTTGTTTTAAAATTGTTATCCAACTCTTCAGTTCTGGTTCAGAAAGAGTTATATTTGGTTGCTTTAGCTAGTGTTTTAGTAATTATTGGCATCAATTTGTTGATTTTGATGGATTCTAAATATATGCAATGTCACTTTGGTAATCATGTAACTAATACAATAAAAGTAAGAATTGCCTAATATAATCTAGAAAAGATTAAGGGTCTAGAATCGCTTAGGAATTGATAAAGATGTAACACATACGATTCAGTCAGGTGGAACAATTAAAAGAAACTTTTTATGAAACCATTATAACACAGGCTATGCTTTATGGTTCAGAGTGTTGTTCCACTAAATATGAACATGAACAAGAAATGAGAGTAGTGGAAATGAGAATGTTGAGATACATGGATGGGCATATTAGGTAGGAGTTGCTCCAATAGATGATTAAATGAGAAACAAGCCTAAGATGGTTTGAATACATGCATAGGAGACCCTAAGATGCCCTGGGGTAGAGAATAGAGAGTTATTAACTAATATAAAAAGGGAAAGAGGAAGACTTAAACATAATTTGTAAACAGGTATAAAAACATGTTCTATTTAAATATAGATGAAACATGTGTCTCGACAGTACACAATTGTGAGATATGATTCATATAGGCGATCCGGGATCCCATATAGTGGGACAAAGACTTATTAGTTGTTGTTGTAGTCTGTACTATGGAAAATAGTATGCTGTATCAGGCATTAGCAATTGTATGTTGATCTCGAACCAATATTTTTCATTTTTATAATAGTGTTTTTTTTAATCATTTCCTGCACACATTTGTAATTTCAATACTTTATTTTTACATTTCTAATACACTTTACATATTTTTAAAATCAATCTAAACCACTTTTAAAAACCAAAATGTAATACTATGCAGGTTGTTAGGATGGAATTGTTATGATGGAGAGTTTTTAGTATTGATTTGATCTTTGGAACTTAACCTGACTTGTACCACTTTACCCAATGTTAGGCTATTCTATTGGAGGCAGATAAGGAACTTATGAGACTTACGAAGCCATTTGTTGTTCTCACTTACTAGAATTCTCTCTTTTTTGTTAGATCAACAATTTTCAAGATATTTACTTGGAATGATGTCATATGGTCTCAATTTGTGAACATTTTTTACTGATATGTTTATGAGCTGGGTTTTAGCATGGTGAAAACTTTACCCTACATGGTGACTGGTAATATGAGATTCTAGTTCGTGTTCAATGCTTTGTAACCCATTAGAGATCACTATCTCCCTTACTCATCCTCATTTGTAATTTGCTAGTCCTTATCCCTGATTCCCAATCCACTGACTACGCCAGATGAAAAGAATGGTTAGATCAAACTAAGTTTCCCTTATTAGTACTTCTTTTATCAGTGTGGAAACTGACCTAATTTTCATGTTAATCCTTATTTGGCACTGAAGTACTTCCAAGAAAAGGTCATTCCTTTGTGGTGTCTTAGTGAATCTTCTGAAGCAGGTGAAGACCAAAGTGAGGGAATTGAAGAAGGGAACCGATTTGGCTTATTTAATTCTACTTTGGATTTAGAGCAAACTAATAGCTGTTTTATATTCAACATATATAAATTTCTCTGTCTCTATGATCTACTGGTCTTCTTTTTCTTTTGTCTTTTGTCTTTGTTCCCTGATAGGATCTAGATGCACTTAGATATAATTTGTTTAGGACTTGGAGCCGATAACACAATTGCCACTATTTATGTGCTCGTGACAATTTCCTCTTGAATGCTTGGTCCTCATTTATCCAACTATTGGTATTTAGATGAGCTATGATCATGAGTTCTTATAGTGTTTAGATTTTTCCAATGCTGAAGTAGTATCACCTTTCTTTCAGGCCATTGAATTACTACTAACTCCCTTATTTGGACAGGTTACGGGCCAGCTGGATATGCGCTTTTCGTGTTGGTTTATGCTGGCTTGGAAGTAAGATTGCAATCTAATTCTTGAGTACATTATGGTATTGAATGCTATGTTGATCCCATACTTAAGTCAGCCATATAACTGTTCCTTTGAGTTTTTGTTGTGTATGCCAATGACTTTGGACTTTAAGGAGCTTTTACTAGAATCAATTATTTACAAATGACTTTTTTAATTGCATTGATATATATTAGTATCAAGTATACTTTGTTAATTGCTGAATTTAGGATCTTGGTTGCTAAAATTTTTTACTTCATAAAAAGAAGTATTTTTTCATTTGTTTCAAGATTAATGAATGTTTCATGTAATTAATTGTTTTGTAGCTAACAAATAAGGAATTTAACAACTTTTTGGAGTAAGTTTATTTTATTCATGGCTGTGTCAACATTCCCACAACTCCCTCTCATTGTGCCCTTAACAGTGTGCTTTTTGAAAGTGATTTGACTGCTGTTCCTTTGAAATAGATAATCCTTATTCTATGCAAGCTAAATTTTGGGTTCAATGTGATGGCAGGTCCTTGCAATACCCGCTATTCCATTGACTATGTCAGCTGGTCTTTTGTTTGGTTCTCTCATAGGGACAATCATAGTTTCTATTAGTGGGACGGTGAGCTTTATATGTTCCACATTTGGAAGGATAACAATTAGACAAGTGTTTCTGTATATTTAATATTGTTCCCCCCCTCCTTATAGGTGGCGGCAAGTCTTTCCTTCCTAATTGCTAGATATTTTGCACGAGAACGCATTCTTAAGCTCGTTGAAGGGAACAAGAAATTTCTTGCAATTGACAAAGCAATTGGGGAAAATGGCTTCAAAGTTGTTACTCTTCTTCGTTTGAGTCCATTGCTACCATTTTCTCTCGGAAATTATTTGTATGGACTAACTTCTGTAAAGTTTGTGCCTTATGTGTTAGGCAGGTGAGCTTTTTAGTGACAGTTTTTCGCTGTGTTTGTTATATGTTCCAGATTTAACAGATTAGACTTTGTTAAATATCGTAACTAATTGGAGTTTTTAAAATTCTGATGCTACTGTATGCAAGTTGAGAAATGCTATAAAGTTTGACCAGATTGATATGCTTTTATAAAAATTCTCAACTTGAAAACACTCACTATCCTTTCTGTAATTATCTAATTTGACTCTGTCATTGTTTAAACTTTGATGTTGTGTGCACTCTAGATTTAGAGATAAGCAAATTCTTGGAGAGAATAAAGTTTTTTACATGTTTAATGTGTCTGTTGGATATCTTTAACTTGGTTCTTTTCATTTTTATTGAATTTTAATTTTCAATTCTTTATTTGCATTGTTTTCGTTGGGGGTGGGTGGGAGGTTGTGAAATGTTTCAAAACTTTGAGATACTTTTTTTCTGTTCACTTAATGTCTTGTCACTGAGTGATTAGGCCTACTTGGAGCTTGGGGGTTACTAAAAAGCAGAAAACCCCACTCAATAAACCATTTTGGCTTTTTGAGTTTTTATGGCTGAAGAATAAAATGATTGAGGTGTTAAGGAAAAGGAAAAAGTTCCTCTTGATCTGAGTATTTCAGCTATTACTGAGGCTTTTGACACTGTTATACTCACTCAGTCCTGAAAAGTTTGAAAAATTTATACCTTTTGCTGTCCTAAAATAGTGTCAAATTTAGATTATTTGTTGGGTGATATGTATCTTGATTAGAGTATTAATATCACGTTCCCTCATTTTCTTATTGTTCCAAAATTGGACAAACTTCTTGGGACGGAGGGAATGTATACATACATATAAAGCAGGAAATGATATTGGTCTTTAAAAAAGCTTGTGAGTGAAAGAATAGCTCAATCTGTTTCAAACATATTTTGAGATTCTGTTCTTACCTTGTAAGTGATCAACAATATTGGACAAACTTTTTGAGAATAGCTCATCTGTTTCTCTGTATGTTTGTCATTTGTATGTATATATATATGTGAAAGTATTACTTTATGCCACATCTTCAGACTTAATATGCATCTTCAGACTTAAGATGCTTAATCTCATTTCTGTTTGCAGTTGGTTGGGAATGCTTCCAGGTACATGGGCTTATGTTAGTGCCGGTGCATTCGGTCGAGCAATTCTTGTAAGTCTTTATTTTAACTGGATTCTCTCGTGCTAAACTATCTATCATGCTTATAGTTGGGCTTCTCTTGAATTTAGCCATTGTGATTCATGGTGTTAAGGTTGTGAAATAAATGTTATTGGTAAATATTCTTTTTTTGAGCTGTGCATTCAGCAACTAATCTTCCAGATCTCTTAGTCACTAAGTTGTCTTTCACATAGCCTCTTCTTGATGTAGTGTTTAATCCGTTTAATACTTGAACAGATTGCATTGGAATACATTATTAACCTTTTTAGTTACCTACTTTCACTGAAACTTATGGTATCAAAGAATAGCAGTGCATTTCATATTTATGCAGACTCGGTTCAAGCACCTCGTGTGCAGACCTCGCTAAACACTTGGACACGGTAGAATCTATCTAATTCATATGCTTTTATAGCATGTGAATTACACCGTAATGTAAATGCTTTAGGCGTAAAGTAGTGAACAGTTGCAGGATGATACGAATGCATCTTACACGAGTTGCATACCGGTCGCTGTATTTTCTGAAACTGAATCTTATCTGCTCATAAATATGGCATGTTCTTCCAATTGCTTGGTTTAGACCATGATATGTGATCCATTCTATACCTTTCTTCTCCTCCCATAAATTTCAGCAAGAAGAATCTGATGTTGGTTTACCCGGAGGAAACGGGCAACTATTTACGCTCGGGTTAGGGCTGCTTTTCACTGCAGTAGCTGCTACTTATGTAACTAGGTTAGCAAAGGTAATTAAGCAGATTGCAAGCCAGCAAGCTCAAGTTTGTCTCTTTGATGAGTGATTCAATGGAAACTAAGTTGATTGTTGATGGTGTTTTATGATTGCAGGATGCTGTAAAAGATATTGAATAGTGGAAGGGAAGATGCCCCAGATGAACAAAAGATGTGCGTCAGCCTTTGTAAATCCAAGTGTAATTTAAATAGTTACAGAGGAATTGTACCATCAATTTTGGATAGTAGCAATATCCAGTGTTGATAGTGTTCTTGATTAGAGGTTAATTTAGATCATGACTACAATTACTGGTGTACCTTTTCTTGATTTTTGACTATGTAAATATGAACATCAATATACTTCAACTCTTCCATTAGAAGAGTTTGGTTTTGCAAATGCACACTGATTTGTCAAAAAAAAAAAAAAAAAAAAATTTAATGGGAAAAAATGTACTTTTAGTCCACATTCTTTACTTAAGTGGTAAATATAGTCCATGTTCTCTAAAAATTAGCAAATGTAGTATACATTCTCTAGAAACTAGCAAATATAGTCTAAAATCTTTCCATTTTTTTGTAATTTTAAGCTAATTAATTGGAGTCAATTGGACTAAAATTGCAAAAAAAAAAAAAAATGAAAAGATTTTTGACTACATTTGCTAGTTTTTGAAGAAAGTGCACCATATTTGCCTGTTTTTAAAGAGATTGGACTACATTTGTCACTTGAGTAAATAATGTGAACTAAAAATGCGTTTTTCCCAATTTCAATAGATTCTGGCTATTAATTATTATTATTTTTCGGAACAATAACTATTACAATATTCTATCTATTATATTTAGTGACAAGTGTTTAGGGAGAATACAAAAAGGAATCAAACCCCAATCTTTAACTAATTCATCATGTATTATGTTGTGGGAGACCACATATTCTATATGGGAAGAGTAGAACTCTCATGTGGTGTATGTATGACATTGGGTTCTCAAAATTTTTTGGCAAACTTTTGGGGAAAAGTTGAATATCGAATCATGACAATTAGTATTAAAGATAGCCCTCAACGTAGGGATTGTGGTTGGTGTGTTGTAATGATTTTGCAAGTTTGTTCTGGACAACCCGTGTTATGGGGCATGCAAAACGAATAAATGAACATGAACATGGCGCGAAACTTGAAACCATGTACGAAGGGATGTGACTTGCTTGTGCGGATACGGTGTTGCGAAGCGTCGTGAATTGTAAGGAGAGACCACATAAAAGGAATAGAACTCCTACCCGGGTTTTCAAACTCCTTAAGCTAAAGTTAAACCTCATGCCATATTATAACCTGTTAGTACCAAATAATTCTCCATGCCATTAAATTGTATTAGTAAACATTTGATCACTAAATTAGTTTTTCGTAACTATTTTGTCAACAAGCTATTAAAGTATGTTATTTGTACCCATTCTGTTACTTCAGCTGTTCATGCCGAAACTTGTGGGTGTTGGAGAGGCAGTCTGAAACCAATTAACCTTAGTGGCATTTGATTTCACCAATTCATTTTGGGGAAAATTTTGATAAGGGACAGTAGAATTTTCAAAATTATAAATAGGGGTATAATTTTCATATTATAATTCTAATAAGGGTAGTAGATTACTAATAAAAATATATTTCTATAGACATTAATACCATTATATTTTTAAGGAAAAAAAATCTAATCAATCAAAGAATGAAGAGTTCTTCCCCATCAAACTTCCAACCCATAATTATATAGAATTATATTAAGTTGAGTATGAATAATGGCATACTTTTCCAAGTGTAATCTCCTATTTATAGCTAACCTTTACACATATGATATGAACAAATTAATTGCAGGAATAATTCTAGGCATACAACATTAATACAAGAAGGATTGTATGGAGAGGATAATGGGATAAGAGTTTGACTGATAAGGCTAACTTCAGGATGACCTGGGGGGCTGACCTTGGCCTCACTGACTCTTATCTCTAATATGCCCCCGCAAGTTGGAGGTCCGTGAGGAGAGACCAATCTTGATCAACAAGTCTTGAAATCTGAACCAAGGTAGTGGTTTGGTGAGTGCATCAGCTAGTTGGTCCGCCGAGAAGACATGTGTGGCCCGTAAAGTGCCATTTTGAACTTGTTCATGGATGAAGTGAAAGTCAAGGGCCACATGCTTCAGGCGCAAATGGAAGACGGGATTGGAGCAGAGGTTTGTTGCCCCCACATTATCACAGTAGATGACCAGTTGTTGAGGGAGTGAGACTGCTAGTTCACTGAGGAGGGAGGTGATCCAACTGACCTCGACTGCCGTCGAGGCGACATACCGATATTCAGCTTCGGTGGAAGAGCAAGCGACAGTGCGTTGTTTCTTCGAGCTCCACAATATCGGGTTTCGGCCGAGGTACACAATGTAAGCACTTGTGGAGGTGAAGTCGTCTTTGTTGCCCGCCCAGTCAGCATCAGAGTAGGTGTGGAGGGCAAGGGTCGACTGGTGGTGGAGAAGGATGCCACGATCAATAGTGCTACAGAGATAGCGAAGGAGGCACTTGGCCGCATTCCAATGGTCAGTGGTGGGACAATGCATGTATTGGGACAACTTGTTAACCACATAGGTAATGTCTGGTCGAGTGAGAGTCAGATATTGAAGACTCCCTATCACAGCTCGGAACTCAGTGGGGTCGGGGAGGGCCTGATCAGCGTGGAGTGTGAGAGCGGGTGATACGGCAAGGGGAGTGGTAACCGAACGAGCATCAGTCATCTTTGTTCGAGCCAGGAGGTCAGAGATGTAGCGACGCTGGGAGAGGAGTAGCCCACGAGGTTGAGGAGTGACCTCAATCCCAAGGAAGTAGTGTAAGGAGCCGAGGTCTTTAAAAGAGAAGTGGCGGCCAAGAGTAGAGATGAAGGCTTGAACTTTGGCTAGATTATTACCTGTAATGATGACGTCATCCACATAGACAAGGAGCAGGAGGGTAGTACTATTGTCCTTGAAGATGAACAAAGAGGTGTCAGTAACAAAGTTCCTAAAGCAGGATGCAAGGATGAAGTGGTGAAGTTTATTGTACCATGCCCCAGGAGCTTGCTTGAGCCCATATATCGCTTTGCGCAACATGCAGACATGTCGGCATCCACAAAGTTGGGGTTGAGCCATGTAGACTGCCTCCGTAAGGGTGCTTTGGAGAAAGGCATTGTTGACGTCAAGCTCTCGTAGGTCCCATCCCCAGCTGATGGCAAGTGAGAGAACCAGGTGAATGGTTTGACCACTACGCTGAACGTCTCATAATAGTCCACACCTGGCCGTTGATGGAAGCCTTTGGCTACCAAGCAAGCCTTGTACCTGTCAACAGAACTATCAGATAACCTTTTGAGACGAAAAATTCATTTGCACCCCCACAAGATTCTGCTTAGCTGAGGGAGAGACCAGCTCCCAAGTCCCATTCCGAACAAGGCATCAAACTCCTCGATATTGCTCGCCAGCGGATATCTTTGAGAGTTTAGGTCACACAGGTGGGCTCAAGATCGGGGACAAGCTGGGCCGAGAGGGTCAGTTTACGATTGGGTTTGTAAATGTTGTCTTGAGAGCGAGTGATTGTCGTGGAGATGCGAGCTGGAGGTAGTGGTAATGCCAGTGGGCAAGGGGGTGGTGATGAGGGGGTTGAGAGATGGAACAAGGCCGAGGGAGAGGCTGAGACCGAGGTGGGGGCTGAGTGGGAGGCAGATGCTGAGGTCGAGGCCGGGGACGAGGTCAAGGCTGGGGACGAGGTCGAGGGTGGGGACGAGATCGAGGCTGGGGACGAGGTCGAGACTGGGAACGAGGTAGAAGTGGGAGACGATGTCAGGGCCAGGGACGGGGTCGAGGCCGAGACTGAGGTTGAAGCCGAGGTTGCTGGGGGTCCGACAACCGGTGTGGTAGGACCGACTGGCAAGGAGTCACTGAAACAACCTGCAGATGATGTGTATGACGTCAGCAGGTGGGCAAGGGATGGGAGCCAGGCAGCAGTAGTTGATTCAGTAGGACGGTCAAGGTGCCGATGGACTTTGGACATGGGAAACTCAGACTCAACGAAACGAACATGACGAGAGGAGAAGAGCCTCTGGGTGCTAGGGTCAAAGCACAGGTAAGCACTTTGAATGAGGGTGTAGCCGAGATGCGAGTTTGTGAGCGGAGGAAGAGCGAAGCCAAGGGTAGCATAGACGACCAAAGGCTCGAAGTTTGTGGTAATTGGGTGGTGAACCGAAGAGTTTGTAGTAGGGAGATGTCATGTTAAGGTTGGTGTTGGAAGACGATTGAGGAGGTACACAGCAGTGCAAAAAGGCATAGGACCAGAATTGGAGGGAGATGGAGGCTTTGGAAAGAAGAGAGAGACCAGTTTCAACAATGTGACGGTGTCGCCTTTCGGAGAACCCATTGTGTTCCGGGGTGTGTGGTGGGGTGGTGAGGTGAGGTGCGATATGCCATTTGTGGATAAGTAGTGTGCAAGACTAGTGGTCTTAGCGAGACCCATGTATTCCCCCCCCCCCCCCCCAATTGTCTGGATATAGGAGGTTGATTATTTTTCTGGAGAAGAAGTTTTCGACAAGAGCTTTGTAGCGAGGAAAAATGGTGGCGACGTCAGATTTGTGTTTGAGGGGTACAACCAAATGTAGTGGGTGAAGTGATCCACAAATATGACATAGTATTTGTAGCCATCAACAGATTGGGTGGGGGAGGTCCAGACATTAAAATAAATAAGTTGGAGAGGAGATGTAGACACAAGTGATAAGACAGAAAATGGTAATTGGTGGCTTTTATTGCTTAGCCACATGACAATAAGTGGGGATAGACTGAGCCCTTTCTACATCTAGACCAAATTTAGAAGTGATGTGTCTCTGAGTTGACTCGGATGGATGACCAAGGTGGTGATGCAATGTACTGGCCAAAGATTTGCTGCTGGCGTAGGCGGAGGGAGACTAGGACGAGGTCAAAGACTGGGATTTGGAGTGGGGCAAGGCCGAAGTGCTGGTCGACCATTCATACACACCATCTTTAGTTTGTCCTTCCAGCAGCGGCAGTCCTGTCAGTACATCCTTCACACGAAAAGAAGATGGTAAGAATTCAATAAAAGTATTGTTGGTTTTGCAGAATTGAGATATGGAGATTAGATTTCGTTTCATGTTAGGAACAAAGAGAACATTATGTAAGTGAAAAGTGTGAGAGGTGGGAAGGGAAAATGAGCCAGTTATGGAGATGTGGAGCCCAGTACCATCACCAATCGCGGTGTCCTCAAACCCATCATACGATGAGTGAAGAGAGAGGTTGTTGAGGTCTGATGTGACATGGTGGGATGCTCCACTGTCAAGAAGCCAGGTGGGAGTCCCGACACCTAATGTCTAAGCAGCATAAGTCTATGGTGGCCTCTGGGGTCCAGGGGGTGAGGGGCGGGTTCCCCTTTGAGTGGTGACAAGGACTAGGTTGAAGAGGGGACATGGGGCAACTGAGTGACCCGGTTGTTTGCAGCCTTGGCACTTGCCCAGATACCTAGAGGGCCTGGTTGCAGGATCAGGAGACTGGGCCGAAGCCGAATGATAAGGGCCGAGGCCAAAGGGCCGGGGTGGGAACTGCCATGGTTGGTTGGGCTGAGGTGCAGGCGACCACGACTGATGTCGAGGCGTTGAGTGTCGAGGAGGGCCGATGTGACGAGTCATAGCCGTATTGGCTGTTGTAAGGTGTACGAATGAGGTAGCTGAAGACTGCCTCAGAGCTAGTTTGAGTTTAATGAGTTTCTCATGGAGTTCGTCAAACGAGATAGGGGTGTCCAGTCCATAGACGATGTCAGCTATGTGGCGATAGTCCTTATCGAGGCCCCCCAAGATTGATTCGATGAGGTCCTCATGGTCTAGAGGTTTGCTGAGTGCCGCGAGTTCATCTGATTTGCCTTTGATGAAGTGCGTGAAATCCGAAATTGACTGGGAGCCTTTCTTCGCGCGCTTAACCTGGTCTTTGATCTGCTTGATGACCTCGAGTCGGGCGAGCATATGTGTTAGCAAGTGTCTGCCTTGCCGCACGGGACGAGGTGAAATTCTGGATGAGGGAAATTAGGTTGGACGAGATGGAACCAACAAGGGAGCCAAACAACTGTTTGTCTTGTCTGGTCCATGGCAAGAAGGCCGAGTTGGGTGTTTCACCATTAGTTGTGCAGGCAGTGGGTGGTGGGCAGGGATGCGAGCCATCAATGTACTTGGGGGGCAGTGGTCATAGCCAATGAGGATGGCCTCAACTTGAAGTTTCCATGCAATGTAATTGGTGGATGTGAGTTTTATGAGGTTGGTGTGGGAGAGGTTTATGAGGTGAAGGGATTCGGTTGAAGATGGGTTATTGGGCAACTGTGTGGAACTGTTTTGGTTGGGGATGTCAACGATCTGACGATCAACGGACATAGTAGCGATGACGGCAAAAAAATAAAATAAATGAGAGGTATGGTGGGAGAAGTTTAGGATCGAGGAGGCTCTGATACTGTATAGAATTATATTCAGTTGAGTATGAATAATATCTCTTATTTATAGCTAACCTTTACATTTATGATATTAATAAATTAATTACAGGATAATTCTAGGAATACAACATTAATACAAGAAGGATTGTATGGAGAGAATAATGGGATAAGAATTTGACTGATAAGGCTAACTTTAGGGGACGACTTAGGGGGTTGACCTCGACCTCATTGACTCCTATCTCTAATAAATTATTGGGATACGCTTTTTAATAATAAATCATTAGTCATCAAGAATGCAATTTTTCTCTCCTTGAAAACTAAAATTTTCTCCCTGCAAAATGCCAAAAACTTTAGGGACTAGGTTCTCATGACTGACCCTGAATTCCCTATTATTATCATCGTTTCTTGGTGTTCATTACTTCATGGATCCTTTTTTAATTATAGTGTTTCCCAATTTATGTATCAATTAATGTTTTTTTACGGACTTCTATTGCCTTTAGAGTTGTTCATGTATAAGAACACTACAACCAGGTTCCCATTCTGATGTGTGTTGTATGATTTTCCTATCGACGGAAAACGAACACCGATCCTCCCTGACGCAAATCACTTCAACAAGTTCTGCTCTGCTACGTACAGTGGGCTGTGGTAGTTCAACATCCAGGGGATGTCTAAATTGTTACGAATGCTGGAGATATTTCTTTGGCCTGAATAATATGCCACTGAAATTCATTAGCAGCAAAGGAGGGAAACAATATCTCAATAATAGAGGATGTGAAAGTGGTAGTGGTTGGATCCTTTATTGTAAGTTTGTTCTGGTGCCTAGAATGCCTCTCAGGTTGATTCCCAACAAAGTTTGTTGATGAAAGTTTGTTTTAAAAAGAAAATTCATTAATTCTCCTGGATTGGATTCTCAAATTGAAGGATTACCTAACTAGCAAAACATGTAGTTTCATCCCACTTATTTATTCATATGGATTCAGTGGGGTCGTTGTGTTGGATTCAGCAGCCACGAAGAGGTAAAGAAAAAAAAAAAAAAAAAAAACCTGCAAAACTTAAAGAAAGAATAAGAAATGGAGAAAAGCAGAAGGGCCGGCGAGGGAGAGCTGAGGACCAGAAACCAAACCCAGAAAATTTTAAAAGTTCGATGGAGAAGGAATAGATTAGACTCATGATTAAGAAACTTAAATCTATCTAAAAGAAGAAAAATAAGTTGATTGGGATTTTTGTTCGGTATGATATCGTTTTTCTCATAAATAATTTGAGGGTATTAATGTCAATAGAATATTATTTTATTATCTATATTTTTATTAATATTTTACTGCCTTTATTAAAAATTATATGAAAATTACAACTCTATTTATAAATTTGAAAACTCTACTTCCCCTAACCAAAATTTTCCCTTGATTTTGCCTTCCTAAAGCTAAAGCCTTGTTTACTTATTTGATATTTACCTGCTCTTTCACGTATTATTGTGATTACCTATCACTCTGCAAATTAGCTAAAACATATTATAGTTTTGAGTATCTGTACAAGTAGATGGCCAATCCCATAACATCGATCATGTTTATATATAAATATATAGAGTTGGTGAAGGTGTACTTTTATCACTAATATCTTTATTTTAATGTTTATTTAGATTTAAAATTACCATCAACGTTTTCAAAGGTGATCTAGCTTTGCTTTTTTTTTTTTCAAAATAAAATTGTCACTTAGCACAACTGTATTTTAAATATTTGATGAGTTCGCATAATAACATAGATTAATAGACTATGTGGCATTTAATTATGTGATAACTATCGTCACTTAAGTAAACACCACATAGTCTATTAATCCATATACGCGTCAACTCATCAATTTTAATCACAATTGTTCTAAGTGGCAATTCCATTTGGAAAAAGAGCAAGTACGTTGGACAACTTGTAAAAATATCGATGACTATTTTAGACCCAAATTAGTTAGACATGAAGGGAAATGTTAGTGACAAAAATTCACATTTTTCATATTTGTTTATCAAAGTAGTTAAATTCCGTAACAACTTCTTTTATTCCTTGATTAGTTTCAAATTAACAATATCAATAGGGATGTTCATTTGAGTTTTTAATTAAGTGAATGACTTATTTGAATTGGCTTATTCGGATTTTCAAAAATATTATTTTCTTGCACCCAAATACCTTCTCATTTACATAAAAACCAAACCAATCCCACCCATTTAAGTCTGGCTTATTCGGTTTAGGGCTCATTTAAGCCAAATAAAATAAAAATTCTTTCAAAGAATATATCATTAAATTCAAAACTTATTGATTCAATTATTCAAAACTTACAAGCATGAAACAACAAAGATATCAAAATGTAAATAAAACTTTTGTTTTTAAAGGTAAAAGTTAAAACGTGAAAAAGTTATTAAATAAATTCTTAAAACTTAATATATATATATATATATATTATTATTAATATTATACTATTTTCGTTCTATAGAAGAGTCCACTTTGATCAATATACAATTTATTTTGAATATCAATGTACAATACATAAAATAGCTATTTCGATACAATTTATTTTATTTATATCCTTATCTATTAAGTATGGACTAATTGTGAACCACACTATTATATTAGTAAGGATAGAAGAAGTAAAAAATTTGAAAGTGGACTCTTCTAATGAAGCAACAAAAATTTTTAAAATGAATTTTTCTAATGGAACAGATGGAGTATTATCTTATTTACCTTATTAGGATTGAGACTCAAATTTAATTCTAAATCATTTAATCATTTAAGAGTTCGGGACCTCGGGTCCTACTTAATCCGATTTGCAAACTTTTTTGAGGCGAAAATCATGCATAATACTAAGGGTGCAGTGCATTTTTGGTCACAGAACTTTGGCGAAATTGCAAAAATGATCACGCAACTTTCAAAAGCTTATTTTTAGTCACACAACTTTAAAAAATGTGCAAAAATGGTCATTCCATTAGGGTAGTTGTTAACTCCCTCAAAAATTGGACGATTTTGCCCTCAAAAATTGCATGAATTGGACGATTTTGCCCTAAAAAATTAACTTCCGTTAGGGAGTTAACGACTGCCCTAACGGAATGGCCATTTTTGCACATTTTTGAAAGTTAAGTGACTAAAAATCAGCTTTTGAAAGTTGCGTAATCATTTTTGCACATTGGCAAAGTTCCGTGACCAAAAATGCACTTCATCCTCATATTAATGGTTGTGAAAATCGTCCAGCAGCGTTTGAGATACAAAAGGTGGGGCAATCCCCCAATAAGTCTCCGTGTGTGACCCTGTAGCTCCAAACTTGGCTAGCAAGTGGGCCACAGTGTTCCGACTACGCTCAACCCAGAAAATCCCCCTGTGATTGTTGGATAGAAGTTCAGCTCTGAGATGAGAGACAAGATGTTGTGCCCTTGCCGAGGAGGCAAGCTCCCCCCGGGCCTCTAATGCCACGGTTACTGCATCCCTAATCAGGGAGCACCGCCCCCATCCATGTCGTCGCACCATCCGGATCGCTTCCAATGCGGCCATGGCCTCTGCTTCCTTGGGGGAGTACACATTCAATACTCTGCGAGCCATACCAGCTAGCCATCCTCCCTCCCTGTCACACCCATACACTCCCACCGCTGCCCTCCTCGTCGCGGAGTGGAATGCAGCGTCCAAATAAACCCGAATGCCCAGGGGTTCCCTTTCCATGAGCAGACCAAAAGCCAACGCCGGAGCCTCCCGCTCAGGACACACCCTAGCTGCTCTGTAGTTGCGGAGCGAGGCCATCGTGACCTGCACTACTCCCATCGGCTCTTGCCCCGGTTCCCCTGCAAGGCACTTGTTTCGCTGAAACCATATCATATCCAAGGCCATAGCCATGAACTCAAGCACCCCACCCCCTTCACTTAACAATAGCTCATGCAGCCAGATATGCCCCTGTTTCTCGCTATGCGCCTGGGCAATATCCCCGCATCCTGCCAACGTCCATACAGCCCGTGCAAACCAGCATTCAAAGAATATATGCTCCAAAGTGTCCAGACCCCCATAGCAAATATGACACAAGGGCCCATATGCCGCCGCTGCAAGGCCACGAATATAGGCAACGTTGCGAGGCAGAACCGCCAAAGGAACTCTTGGGCCCTGGGTGTCAAATTCAGTTACCACATCCGTTTAAGTTCTATGATTTGATTTGACTTACTAATTTAAATTACTCAATTAATCAACACCCCTAAATAAATATCAGAACAAATGGTGTATATTTCACCAAGAAATCCATGGGATCGACGACCACAGAAAAAAGATCTTAAGAGCCCAATTTTCCACGTGACAATGTCGACCATAAAAAACAAGTCTCAAAATTCAACAGCTCTTGTGGCTGGCTAGCTACGTGGGTCGCCCTAGTCCTGCATGTCTTGCCATGCAACATCTGGTGATGACACGTTTCCCATTCATTGTTGACCTAGAAATCCTCAAATTCTTCCATTCTTTAATTATCGGAATTGATATTCGCAGTAACAGTTTCGATATTTACAGTAACATTCCCCTGTAAAAAGACAAAAATGTCTCTGGGCAAAAAAAAATTACAAACCAACT
The DNA here is from genome assembly GCA_016801395.1 of Leptodermis oblonga. Taxonomy (NCBI): domain Eukaryota; kingdom Viridiplantae; phylum Streptophyta; class Magnoliopsida; order Gentianales; family Rubiaceae; genus Leptodermis; species Leptodermis oblonga. Next base: position 845,720 of record CM028752.1, read on the forward strand.
ACGGGCTGCAAAAAAAAAAAAAAATTGAAAAAGCAACTCACGGGCTCTGTTTCGTTTCATAATTCTTGCAAAGCAGAGCCGGGTGGAATCACAAAATCGGATAAAAATCGAGACGAATCGGATCGGAAAAAGGTTAGTGGCTAAAGTTAAAATGTTTTGCGGTATTGTTTTAGATAGTTGGTTTGATTATTTTAGTTGTATTATGTCCGAATTTGTTAGTATTTTTGTCAAAAATGTAAATTTTTTACCGGATTGGCGAAGATCCGCCCGGTGGTTACTGCAAATATCAAACTGAAGGGGAGGGGGGGGGGGGGGGGGGTGAAATACCACCGGGCACCGGCGGTATTTTGGGTTTTTTTTTTTTAAGTGTTAGGGGTATTTTAGACTTTTCACAAGAAAATGTTACTGCAAATATCGAAACGGCTACTGCAAATATCATGCCCCTTAATTATTTGTTACGTTGTCATCAGTCATCACCTACTGACTTGAAAGTTTGCAACATATTGACGCCACGAATCAGCCCTCTTATGCAATTCCGCCACGTGTCCTCAACTCATAGGAAGCTTTAGCAATCTTTGAGGAATTAAACCTTAATAATTTATGTAACTTCAATCATATGCATCTTTTCTTGTTAATCTCTATGTCGCACTTGTATAAATAGATACCAAGATGTTTGGAACTTGCATACGCTTAATAGTAACGATGGAGTGGTGTCCTCAACTTGCCATGAATGCTTACTTGAACACCCTACATCTGGTACGTAATTCAGTTGAATTTATACATACATATGTATATATATTACTACATATATTCTCTTAACGGAACCATTTATTAATTGATAATGACTTATTACGCATTACTAATACAATTACATAGGTCAATGCATAAGTTAGTATTCAGTGAATGTATGATTTCGTAAACAGAGTAGTAGTCTTCACTTAAAATTTTCTACTGGCCGTGGGTGGGATTATTTAATTGGGTTGAATTTTCTGATTCTTTTCAATCATTTTCCTTACCTTTTTCACCCCCAGTTTCTGCTAAATGCATATATGGGCACTGTAAGTTTCACTGAAAATTCAAGAAAATACTCTCACTATATACTTAAAATGTATAGTATATTAATATAAGAATAACGTCATAATATACTTGGCTACTTTTTTCAACTGGTATTTTGAGGGTTTTAATTTTTTTCTTTTTTTTAATAACTTAAGGATAAGTATACACGCACAGTTATATACGCACATCACACATGGGATATAAGAAACTCCACCACAAGTATCATCGAAAGGCCGATAGTATTCCGATGTACTGATTAATCAATTATTATGATCTTTTGGAATTTATGCAGTGCAAGATCTATGGAATTGAAGCAGGAAAATCAAGAATTGATGAGCCAAAGATAATGGAGTTTTTATCAGCATTGGCAGCTGGAAATGGAGCAAAGTTAATAGTCCAAATTACCTGTGGAGATGTCACACCAGTAACCCTAGCCTTAGCAGTTGCTGCAAAACAAACAGGAGGAACATTTATATGCATAGTTCCTCATCATCATCTCATGAATGATCATAAAATCAATGGCTGTGATGATAGCTATGCCAAAGAAGTGGAACAGTTTGTGGTTGTAGGGGATCCTTGTGAGATTTTGAAACAGCAGAAAGAAATAGACTTTTTTGTGATTGATTCAAAGTTTGGAGATCACTTGAAGAGTTGTGCTGATGATGATCATTTTAATCCAAAAGGGTCAGTGATTGTGATTACCAATAATAATCTGTTGAAGATTGAAAGGAAAAGGGAATCAATTGTTGGAGAAATGATTGAGAAGAAGAAGAAGAAATATGAGTCTGTAACCCTACCAGTTGGAGAGGGAATAGAGTTGACAAAAATATTTCCTTGCAGCAGCAAGTATGATAGAAGAAAATCTTCAAGATTTCATGTAACATATGAATATTAATCATATCTACATTTTTTTAAAAAATATTTATTTTCAGTTTCTCCAAAGATATATGTATGTGTATTCACTTAATTAAAGTAATATTTTTCTCCAAGATTCACTAGAATTTAAAACTCAAAAGAGTCATAATCATCTTATCTTTTTTTTTCTCATTGTTTTAACCTAGAATATGTGTAAACATATCAATTTGTTGATTAGATTTTAGTCTACATTATTGTTTGATAAAAAACTTGCGAGTTTGACGTTAAACGAAACACGTACCGAGTTTGGTCGCAGATAACAACTCGCGTATTGATTGTATCGTAGTTATGTTATGAAAACACACACATCGAGTTTAGCCTCATATGTAAGGTGTATTAATTTTAGCTTATAGTGTATCGAATTTAGCTGCTAATTATGTATCGTAGCCGTGAATTTAATCGTTGAAATATCGCGTATTGATTACTTTAACCTCTGGCATATCGAGTTTAGCCTTTAATGTGTTAAAGTATCGCGTATTAAATTTAGCATTAAGGGTACTGAATTTACCCTATGATATATCACGATTAGGAGCGTATCGCATATCAAGTTTAACATTTCATGTATCGCGTATTAAATTTAGGCACTGACATATCGCCGTTATGAGTTTAGTCTCTGATGTATGTGTAGCAAATTTTGGCTTTGATAGAATATAGTGTCGGGCCAAACAAAAATAAAACTGGGCTCTGAGTTGATAAAAAAAAAAAAAAAAATTCACTCTTGCAGAAATTTTTTAAAACAAAAGCAAATATAGACCTTAAATGTGAGTTTGAACTCAAATAAATACACATTTTTACATATTTCAAATAAAAATAAATATGAGCCTTAATATAAAATTTGATGATCCAAAAATACTACTACATTATACTTTATTTAGAAAAATTGGGCTTCTGCAATTATTGGATCCTGAACGGTCGCCCAGGCTTGCCAACCCTATGGGCCAGCCCTGATTGCGTATTGTTAAAAATACACGTATCGAGTTTAATCATGTATCGTATCAAATCATTTGACAAAAGACTCCCCCGAATAAAGGTAAGTTTTCTGGCAATGTAAAGGACCTTGACAATATTCTTACATTTTCATGCAAATTCGAGTATTGATCTTTTAGGACATGTTCTTTTAGGAAAGTTTTGAGTTTTGGTTTTGAAAAATAGTTTTATAATGTAAAAACTGTATTGAAAATGTAAAAATGTATAACTGAATAGAAGTTATATTAGAAATGATGAAAACTGATTATGATATATTAATGCTCTGTTCTCTTGTGGCAATTTCCCAAGAATCATTACTTTTTTTTTTCTTCAAAACTTTATACAAAGAAATAACTTCACTTGTTCAAGAATTCAAAATTAAAAATTTAAAATTCCCTCTAAATACCTACTCACATAAATTCAAAAAATAACACAATCGTTACACTTTTTTTATCTCTCACCTACACAATTTTTCAAAAAAAACTTCTCTTCAAAAAATTTCTAATAAAAAACTTCCCTCCAACAAAATTTTCCCTACACAAGCCACAAGAGAACAAATTTATTGTTGAAAACAAAATTGAAACCAAAACTAAAACCAAAACTTGAAGAATAGGCCAAGAAAGTATTGGTTGGTTGTTCACCACCACGTCATCAGCTGACGTGCTGGTTAACAGCCAACCAAATTTTGCCACGTGGATTTTTTTTTTATAATCTACTAAGCATATTTTATTCGGAATTGTTATTCGCAGTGACGATTTTACTATTCGCAGTAACATTTTTATGTGAAATCCCTAAAATGCCCTTAAGACTTAAAAAAAAATTCATATTAAAAAACTCTATAAAAATGTTACTTGAATACCATAAGCTGCATGCTATTGTTTGCCTATTTTCACTATTCACCATCTGTAATTCATTTTGTACTCACACGTGTATTCAAATATGATAGACAGACAAGCAGACGATCCATATTACACTGTAAGTAATAAATGTATAAAATTTTTTACGTGAAATTTATTTTTTCTTAATAAAAAATATCTGTATGCTCTTTGATTTAGACCCGTGTCTGCGATTATCCGGCCGGTTTTGGCCGAAACTATAAAATCCGGGCGAGGAGACCGGATTTTGATTGGAATACCGCCGGTTCAACGGCAGTATTTTCGGCGGTAGTACCGCCGGGGACCGGCGATAGTGGGAGGGAAAATACCGCCCGGCGAAGGGCGGTATTTTTTCCCAGGAGGACCGCCGGGTACCTGCGGTACTATAGCCGGAAATACCGCCGGTGAAATACCACTCGGGGGGCCTGCGGTATTTTTAGGCCGACCACCGCCGGCCGCCGGCGGTGTTTCGACCAGAAGTGCCGCCGAAGCCGGCGGTCTTTACCGGAAACAGCCGCCAAGGCAGTAGTAAGGTGCGGAAGACCATCGGATTCCGGCGGTTTTTTCCCGCGAAATATTGCCGGATTCAGGTGTTATTTCCGGTCCGGTGGTCTCGCTGAAAAAACCGCCGGTTGCGTGGTTTTTTTACGGCGGCGGGCGATAATTTTTTCAATTTCTCAGCCAAAAAGGGCCAGATATCCTGTAGGGGGCGAGATTTACGAAATATCCCCCATGTGTTATGTACAATTTTGTCACATTCTCAACTCTCGTAGATGAGATTATTACAAAATTTAATGGTTCCCGCTAAATTTTGGGTTTTAGTATGCTGACCCATCGTTTTGTATTAACAGGATATCCGTTTGGAGAGAGATAACATATTTTCTGACCACACGAAGGTATTTCAAACGAACGAAGAGTTTAGAAGTAAGGAAGATTTGGTTGCATGGGTCAAAGCTACAGCATCTGAAAATAATATGACGGCAAAAATTACATCTTATTCGAAAGCGTTGGGCCTTTTCCTTGAAAGAGGGAGAAAATGGCGTGTTGAGATAGGGTGCGATAGATCATGAACAGTTAGAGATAAGTCACCCCTACTTGAAGGGAAGAGCAGGTGAAACAATACCAGCAACAAATTGACAAAATGTTCATTTCACCTTGTAGGACGCTAAATTGCTGGGAGAAATTGGAAGTTAGAGATAAAAAATGGTAATCACAATCATGAATTACAGCAAGTTTGAAATTTGCATTCAGCGCACTCACGGCTAACGAAAGCGAAGAAGAAGAAGGTTGCAGAAATGTCAAGTATTAATATCAGACCGAAGCATATATTGGCCCAGTTGCCAGCGGATGATCCGCAAAATGTCAGCCACATAAGGCAGGTGTACAATGAAGCAACAAAAGGTAGAAGGGAGGCGAGGGGAGATATGACTAACATGCAGTATTTCTTCAAATTTGTGCATGATCACGAATACTTCTATGCGCACACAGCTGATAATGACAGTAATGCAGTCGGGCACATTTTCTTCGCACAGATGAATGCCCCTTCTCTACTTTGTTTGGTTTCGTACGTTTTGTTTATGGATATGACATACAAGACAAACAGGTATGACATGCCTCTGCTGTAGATAGTGGCTCATGTCCCCACATTTCAGTATGTTCATATTGCTTTCGTTTTTATGAGGGACGAGACTAGCCCGAACTATTTGTGGGCTATGACTCAATTAAGGAATTTATTCGAGGGCAACAAATACCCACATGTGGTCATCACTGATCGGGAGATTGCCATAATGAACACTGTGAAAAAAGTATTCTCACATGCTACTCAACTACTGTGCAGGAGACACATTGAAATGGATGTAAAGAAACATGTAGTAGCGGCTGGCAACGACAAAACTACAACGGATGTGTTTCTATATCATTGGGGGCAAGTAGTGAAAGCCTTGACATACGAACATTTCACAGAAGCTGTGGAATATATTGATACTAGATATGAAAATAAATCTAAATTTAGGAATGTGATTCCATACTTGAAAAACACATGGTTGGATCCCCACGCAGACAAGTTTGTATATTGTTGGATGAAATATATAAAGTATACGGAGGGCGCACAACGAATATGTAAGTTCATTATAGCTTTATATATATTATTATTTTGTGTATTATATGATACTTACTTTATACAATGTTTGTGTGAGAATTTGATTTTCAATGTTAATGGCTTTCAGGGTCGAGAGTGCACATACACAGTTAAAAAAGGTAATTGGGAAGGATAGGAAGGCATTTTCAGGTCAGTTTCAAGGGATTAATATTATGATAGAAGCGCACTTTAACAAAATTTGGACTGCAATGGAATCTTCTCACAATAAAACATACAGGAAGTGCGACTACTTACTGTATAGTAGGCTGAATGGGAGACTGTATTTTGCTGCTATTACAATGGTCGAAGAAGAATATACAAAAAGAGTTGGCCTCATTGGGGAAGATGGTTCGTTGTGTGGTTGAGAATTCCGAACAAGTTGTGGCTTGCCATGTGCATGTAAGATGCAACAATTGGTGCGAGCATATTGTCCAATTAATCCTGTCAATGTGGACCCCTTCTGGAAGACGCTGCACTTGGGAGATAATGATATTCCGAAAACTGCGGAGGCAAGGCAAAGCGCCGAAGGGCGACTGCATGAAATGTTTGTTGAGACCATTGCGCGTCTAAGCGCTGACATATACAGGGTGATGGGTGCCGTGCATGCAGCTTTTCATCCGAAAACTGTTGATTTAGCTGAACTGGTAAGTAGGCCACACAGGGGACAACCGAGACACAATCCGACCCAGCAGGATTTATCAGGGGACGAGCATGTCGATAGGAATGCATTACAACGAGGTACATATATTAATTTTCCTGTACAGATCATAATGATTAATTAGCTATCGATATACTAAATTTAATATGAGTTGCAATCGCAGGTCGGAGATCCATAGGCGGACAGAGGAGAAGAAGGGTTATGAGGCCCCAAGCTTCTGAATAGCCTTTCGACATGCCCCTTTTTCTGAAGCAGTTCGTGTTCGACTACATTACCGAGCACGTTAATGTGAAGGCTGATGGACATTGTGATTTTAGAGTAATTTCTTATTTCGTACACGATACAGATGAGGAATATTGGCATCAAGTGCGCAGAGACCTGCACGAAGAACTGCAGGATCAATGTATCCTTTGGCGACACGTTCTTGGGTCAATTGACTACGAGTTAGCATGCAGGGTGATAGAATTTTATGTAGTTCCGGCGTTAGATGCATTTTGGTTTGATTATCATCTGTGTGGATTACTTGTCGCCACGAAGTATCAGAGGGTTATATTATATGGCCCGCAGAGTAATACTTTCCTTCCGATTGAGTGGCGGGGGGCCGGCATATCTAATGATCCGATCAGTTTCATCAATATGGGTCTTATAAGACTAAATCATTTCATTGTTTTGTTAACAACAGGGGAGGTCTTGCTACACCCAATCTATCCGACGTGGAGAAACAGAGCCTCAGGACAAATGCAGAGTTGAAAAACTCACTTGGATCAACGATTAGGTGAATTTATAAATACATTCACTATTGAGTGTTAGTATTACATGTATTTCTTATCCAATAGTTTTCCAATATAAGTAACTTATATGCAAGTTTCATTTGTATGTAATTGTAACATTATTGAACAATCATACAATGCATCAAACAGTATATACACTATATGACAATAATTTAGAAATGGAGAAGATATAAAATTTGCTTAATATTACTAAATATGAGGAGTCAATAACATAACACACATGATGTTCCCGCAACTTATTCTAGGGCGGGCATCAAATCCTTCAAATGTCTAGCCACATCCTCTATGGCCCTCTCCCTCACGTCGTTGGGTACGGAATGCCTTGTCCGAGGATGAGCTAGATACATTTTACTAGCAATGTACTGGAGACATTGCATTAGAAAGAAAAATCCAAGGTATTTAAACAAACAGTGACATAAAAATAATAAATGGACATAAATACACATAAATACACATGAATCACATGTACTTACCGCAACCGCTGGTAGCTGTCTAGGGTTCGATGGCTCTTCCACTTCCATGTCGTTTAGGCTAACATGAACGTGTGATTGCGCATGGAAGTAGTAGAGGTACTCAGGGCACGCCTGATCGGCCCATTGAGCCTTCTGCAGCCCCTTTAACATCCTGCTCTTGTACATTTGCCAAGCCATGAAATCTAGATCGTACACACAAGAATACTTACGAATTTCAGGGCCTCTGTTACAGTTCTTTGGATCAGAAACTCTATCTGGGATCAACTGCACGTATCCAAATTGTTGCATGAACCGATCAGGCATATAGGGCTCTATGAACGAAGGGAATATAAGCCCCCTAAACAATGTGATCGGGTGCACGCGTGCAGGAATTTGCCCGAAAGGAAGCCAATTTACTTAGTTTATTTGCAAGAACATTAGTGATTATTCGACCAATTAGGATATGACACTAATTAACTGTACGACATTTAAATGATATAAAAATACTGATTATTATCTCATCAGATTTTAATGTATCTAGGACGCGGTGGTAGGACAACAAATCCCGTTTAGGCTCACGCTTTCGCCCGGCGCCGATGTGCCACTTCGCTGCAGCAGGCAAGGAAACATCCCATGCTCTCATCTTTGGAGGACTAAACATTGGGAAGTACTTGTCTATTCAACTCTTTTGTTTGAAGAAAAAAAAATTTAATAATGTTAATGAACCAGTATAAAGTATGAAAATAATTTATAATTGATTCGAACAAACTTGCAATAATGTTAGACAGCAGCCTAATTGGGCACCGTCCGCCCTAGAGGCCCTTCCAAGATTGCGATAAAGGTTGGCAAGCACGCTCCTCCCCAAGATAGTTCGCTTATTTTATCTACGTCGCGGAGGAAAGGCAAAAAATGCCCAAGCACGTGAGTTTCTTCTTATCAAAGAACAGGGTATTGCCAACCAACCATAACAAATACCCTGCGACAGAATTGGCGGGGTCCACATATCCACTGACACAATGGGCACGAAGGAGGGACATTTTCACACTTGTAAAATCTCGCTCCTTGAACTCCTCTTCCTCTATCCCCAACATTTCTAGAAGCAGTTCCTTCATTTCTGACGGCTTAGTTTTCCAATGAAATGGAAATCCGTCAATCGGAATTCCCAATATGTAGGCCAAATCGTGGAGAGTGATACTCATCTCTCCGAACGGCATGTGGAATGAATTGGTATCCGGATGCCATCTCTCAACAAAGGCACTAAGGAGTGCGGAGTCTAACTCTGAATGCATGCACCAGACCAAATGTCCTAACCCGGAACGTTCCACTATACTTTTCATTTCGCCGTCGACTAAATCCCACCTTTGCAGCCGCTCGTGCCCATTATGGCATGTCAATATCTCACGTTTCTACGTAATTTAATAAATAAATTAACACATTTTAGGCACTAAGTTATTAAGCATAAATCTAAACAATAGATAATAAGTATTTCACAATAAATAGTAAAAAATAATAACATACCTGTCGATGTCATATGTAGTAAGCAATATGACCCTTAAAGCTCTTTAACAACTCTAGATTTGAAGGTCCACCGTCAATCGGACCATCCAGAGGCCGATATTCCTTCCACCTGGCATCCCTCCCGGACCCGGACCTTGAAACCGACCTACGTGAGGAGAGCATTAAGCCTTTTCCACTCTGCCTTCGTTGGTTGGGGTCATTTGCCCATTCAATTTCATCCTCCATTGCCCCAAATTAAATTCTATGTACCCCTGCGACATAGATATCTCCCTCTTATGTCGTTCAGCATTTTCCCGAGCTACCTCGTCCTCCGCATCTCCAATGTATCGCGGTGCAAATTCTGTTTCACCGTAATCACTACTACTTGCCGACGCCCCCGCATTTGACAATCGAGAAGAACCATGTGCTCTTCCTAGAACCCTTCTCTGTCGTTCGGATGCAGTGGGAGGTATTCGGCCAACTATTTCCTCTGAGGCGGAGTTAGTTGCCTCATTGGCTTCATTAATTTTCAAACTATCATTATTTTTGCTTCTGATTAATTTTAATTTCAATTTTTTAAAATACTTCTGCCATCTACAAAAAACAATTTAAGATTAAAAAATTAAAAATACATAAGGAACCTATATAATTATAACTACAAAAATAATTGCTAATATTTAAGGAACAATAACACAATTGATAATTAAAAAATTAAAAATATTGTTGGGGAAAATTCAGCGGAAAAAACAATTCATAATATACAATTGAAGACGCAATTGTAAATAAAAAAATAATTGATAATATATAAGGAACAATTACACAATTGAAGATTAAAAAATTAAAAATACATAAGGAACATAAATAATTATAACTACAAAAATAATTGCTAATATTTAAGGAATAATAACACAATTGATAATTAAAAAATTAAAAATATTCTCGGGGAAAGTTCGGCGGAAAAATAATTGATAATATGCAATTGAAGACACAATTATAAATATGAAAATAATTGATAATATATAAGGAACAATAACACAATTGAAGATTAAAAAATTAAAGATATTGTCGGCAAAAAATAGGCAGAAAAAAATCGCCGTCAGCCGAAAAATAACATCCAGAGTGTGGCGGCGGCGATTTTCTTTTTTCAGAAAAATACCGCCGGCAGCCGAGACTACCGCCAGTTGCCAGCGGTCTTTTTTTCCAAAAAATTCCGCAGAAGAGAAATTTTTTGGAAAAACACCGGCGGTCTTTTCCCAAAAAACTACCGCCGGAGGGCGGTTGTCCCATAAAGACTACCGCCGACCTCCGGCGGTAGTCCCACAGATACTACCGCCGGCATCCGGCGGTAGTATTTCCCACACAGACCGCTGTAGGCCGGGGGTCTTTTTTCAAAAAAGACCGCCGGATTACAGCGGTCTTCTTTCCAAAAAGCCCGCCGTCCCCCGGTGGTCTTCCTGGAACAAATACCGTGTGTGCGGTATTTGTTCCGCGGTATAGGAATACCGCCGGGTGGTATTCCCTTCAGCCGACGGTTTTTTGCCGGAAAAAACCGCCGGCTACTGGCGGTATTCTAGCCTATTTTTTGGGTCCAGTTCAGTGTCTCCTCGGACGACATTTCACAGATCCGGCCATAAAATGGCCGGTTAATCGCAGATCCGGGTAAAAACATAACAAATCCAGCCAAATTATACACTAATTTATCAAAACAACGAACAAAACATGAAAAAAATAACTATTAATTTTAGTAACTCACCTTTGTCGATCCGGTTCGTCTGGATATATTATCCGATTTGGTTGATTTTGTACTTCCACCAGTCTTCACACAGAACATAAGAGAAATTGGAGAAATGGGAGGAATGGCTGATTTTGTGCTTCAGCCCACTTCCTCGCACTGCTATTTATAAACTTTTTAATATATATATATATATATATTTTTTTTTTGCCTAAAAGGCAATTTAGACATTTCACATAAAAATGTTACTGTAAATAGTAAAACCTTCACTGCAAATAGTATGCCCCATTTTATTACACATGGTAAACATTTCATCCCTTCTAAACCTACTCCCTCTTTCCTTGAGCCACCACTGCCGCCACCAGCACAATTCATCCCCATTCTTCAACCAGCACCACAAAACTCTTCCTTCACATTTCATCGCCGCCGCACCAACCTTCTTCCACCCTCCACCTTGTTCCTCAACCCAACACCCCCACCTTCTTCCTAAACCCAGCACCAACACCAGCACTAGCACCAGCACAAAAATTTTCGAAAAGGGGAAGAAAAATGGATTCTTTGACTTCTTTCTTCTTTGCCTTACTGGAATTTGTTTCAGAACCTTAGGTAGCATCCTGTGTTAGCTTCTTCAATCTGTGAGTTATAGGGTAGTGTTCATTTTTAAATTAAAAACCATATTCTGTTCATAATTTAAATACGACCACATTGAACAACAATATTCTCCTAAATATGAACAAATTAATGTGAAATTGGTGGTGATGGTGGGGAAAGTGGAGATTTTGATATTTGAAATAGATGTGGGATGTGGGCTTGAAGGAGGTTTTGGAGAAGGTGAGGATGGGTTGAGAAGGGGAGGTGTGAGATTGGGGTGGTGGTGCCGTGGAGAAGGTGAGGATGGGTCGAGAAGGAGAGGCGTGAGATTGGGGGTGGTGGTGCCGTGGTGGTGATAGGCTGCGTTGGGGTTTGGGAGGTGTGGGGGTGGAGTAGGCGTACTGGGAGAAAAAAAAGGGACATACTCTTTGCAGTAACCAAATTACTATTTACAGTACCATTTTACTGTGAATAGTCTATTTTGCCCTTTAGCTAACAAAAAAAAAAACTCATTTTTTCATAATCCCGCCCCCTATTTGCAGTAACATTATTGAAAATACCGCTCATTTCTAAAATACCGCAGGGGATTGGCGGTATTTTAGATCCAAATACTGCCCGGGCGGTATTTTGACTCAAAATACAGCCGGGGATGGGCGGTATATTTTGGGTCAAAATACCGCCAAACTAGGCGGTATTTTCTTCTAAAAAATTTTTTTTGGGCGCTGCCCCGAACCCCGCCAACTCACAGCGGAGTTGGATCCGCGAAAGCTGTAATTGGATTAAGTTGCATTTGATACTACGTTACAAATGTTAGAATTTAAGAAGAGAAGAAAAGAACATGAATAATGTATAGATTATTTTTTTTTTGGTTAAAAAACTAATTTTATGTAAAAAAAAATATATAGATTGTTTACTTACCGTGTAATATGGATTGTCCTCGTAACTATCGGCCATAATTAGAGTGAAAATGATTTCTTTTATTTTTTTAAAAACTTAAAGGGCATTTTAGACATTTTACATTAAAATGTTATTGCAAATAGTAAATTGATTACTACAAATAACAATTCCTAAAAAAAAAAAAAAGTTTTAATTATAATGACATGTTTTGCTGAGTCATAAGAACTTGTACATATGTCATAAAATGAGTGGGTTATTAAACAACACATAACAACCACCTAATACTTTATCCTTAGATTATCCCTCTAAAATAGTATAGTTCCAATAGGGGTTGTGCAAGTAAGTACCCTTGGAAGGAGGGACATGCTGAAGGCGCGAAATCGACGCTTTTGCACATGCAGTTTCAGTATTCTGATATTCTCTTAATACCTTCACGTTCGACCAAAGGCACGGCGTGGTGCCTTCAGAACCAGAAACTTGCGCTTCCTGGGGCAAAAGGTGAGCGGAATTGCGGAAGGCGGTGTTGCACAGAGTTACGTACAGCGCCTTCTAAGAGGTTTGGACATTCGCATAAAACCTCTAGAAACTAAACAAAACTGCAGCTTTTTGTTAAGGGAACTGGCGATCCCTTTTGAGTTTAACCATTAATTTCATAAATTCATAAGCTTTCCAACAATTAGATTCTTCTCTGTAGCAAACACGGTTAGTATTTCTTTCCCGTTGATTATTTTTTCAATTTTTGTTTGGGTGTAAGAAAGTACAGAATTGGTTTTATGTGAGAAAATTGAGTATGCAGCTCTGATTTTTGGTGTTGATATGTGACGAAAAAAAATACTGATTTCAATCTATAATTGGGTGAAAGTTGCAAACTTGAGCTGGAATTTGACATTTACCTTTTGTTTTCACGTTTTGATTGTAAAGGAATATGCTTTTTCTGTTTTAAGGTGTTGGGTTCACCTTAGAATGGAGAATTATGAACAATTTTTCTTTGAATTGAAGCAATTAATCATATTCGTTCGAGGTTTCGTTTTACATGTTTTGATTGTAAACCAATATAGTCGCTGCTGTAAAGTTGTGGGTTCAAGAATCATGTTGGTTTGGGGAGCAACAAATCATATGGAGTTTTATTTATTTTTTAATTTTGAATTGAGAAGCACCTTAAAAATACAGGATTCATAAGCCTAAAGGTCAGAGCCTTTCACCCTTTTGGGTTTAAGAACTGAAGCTTGATTTAGATGAGTTATGTAGGAATCGAACAAATTTGTTCAACTTGCTTCATTAAGTTGCCCTAGCTCAAGTTAAGTTCAGCTTGATAGAAATCTTTTTGTCAGTGAGCTAAATGCCATTTCCAGTTTAAAGTTTAAGTTTGTTAAACATATTTGGATTTCAAAGCTCTCGCTCGGAATATATGTCTGTGAGTGTGATAAGTGTACCCAAAGTTCAATTTGTATGAAAGAAAATACTTCCGTCCCATATAAAGAGTGTTGTTTCTTCGAGTTGTACTTTGTAACTCAGAAACAGTTGAATCATTGGACTCTTGTAATAGGACGAAGGGAGTAATTGTTTCTCTTCAACTGGCTTAGTATGTTTTATATGATAACATAAATGGTACCTAGAATAGGGACCTCTATTGAAAAAAATAAAAAAAAAAAAAAACCAACGTATTGAAAAAATGGGCAATTAATGACAATTAGCTCAAATCCTTAGTGAGGGAAGGATAGGTTTTTAGATTCGAAACCCTGTTATTGGAATTAACAAACTGATAAATCAACCTCTTTCTAGTTGTAAATGTATAAAGATGTGCAAGTTCTAATAGGTACTGGAAATTGGGGAAACTGGAAAGTGGAAACTATACTGTTCTCTCTCTCTCTCTCTCTCTCTCTCTCTCTATCTGTCTCTGATGGGATTCTGAAATAACAGAGGGTGTACAACTCTTTGTTTACATCTCTTTGCTAATCAACTTAAGGCTTGTATGGTATCACCGTTTTCCTCTTTAAAACACATTTTTCATCACTCCTAATACACCTTACTTTTCCAATCAACTTTTTAACATTTTCAATACATTACTTTTGATACTAAGAAAAGCAAATTCAAAACACATTTTCACATCATGCGGGCCTAAGTTTTTAAGTGTTATAATCACATCGTTCTGAAGTCAGATACTTACAACTTCTTAAATAATAGCAAGTACTTTCCTCTTCACACACGACTTTTGATGGAGTGATGATAATATCTGTGTTTAAATATCACAGGGTGTACAACTCTTTCTCTCACTCTCTTTGCTAATCATCTTAGTTTCCTAATTTTTAAGACAATCGATCACATCCTTCTGAAGTTGAAAACTTGCAACTTCTTAATGGTAAGTTCTTTGGGTATAGTGATGATAATTCTCAGGAAAAAACTGATGAAATCCATTTCCCAAAAGTTGATTAAAGCTGAATTCTTTGTTGATTGAAGGAGATTAAAAATGGTGTGGATGGTCAGGTTACTAGAGGGATCTGAAGCCTTGAAACTCGAACATGAATTGTGCCGTGTAAAACTTTGTTGTCTCCTGCTTCTGGGATTGTTGATAGCCATTCCCTTACGCTGTCACTAAATTTGAAGTTCTACAAATAACTTCAAGTGCAAAACATTAACTAAAATCATATATTTGTATTCTTATCATCAAAACTATAATTGAGACCACAAGTCTAACAATTATGCAATAAAATTTATTGGTCGAGTATGTAAAAAAAAATGAAAGATTAGATATTTATTTGCTAATAAAAATAAAATAATTAAAAGATAAGACAAAAGGAAAATGAAATTGAACGATTTTGCCTTCAAAAATTAGCATCTGTTAAGGAGTTAACGGTTGGAATTCACGGAATGGCCATTTCTGCACATTTTTGAAAGTTACATGACTAAAAATCGGCTTTTCAAAATTGCGTAATTACTTCTGCAATTTCTGCAAAGTTACGTGACTAGTTTATGCATCAATCATTCCTACATAATAAAAAATGAATAAAACATGTCCGTCCAACCATGGTAGATTTTAATTTCATTCTTATTCCATTCCCTTCTACTATTTAAAAAACTCAATACTCATTCCATTTCAGTAATTTAACCAAAAGCCACCTCTGTAAAAGGAGATCAACAACAGGATTATGTATCTATTCACAACTCAGATATCTGTGTTTTCTCCAACCTGGAGGATAGAGAATGGTGAGGACTCATTCTAATCATAGAGCATAAGCTCTAATTTCATAGCCTTACATCCCACCAACCCACAAGATTCGAACTCAGGACTAAAGTCGCAAGGCCCTCTCTTATTGTGGTGACTAGAAGAACTCTAGAAGTACTATGAATGAAGATATATGAATCAAGACTCAAACTCTACAACTACTAGGAATGAAGCTCTTTCAATCCAGCAGACATGTTTAAGGATATTAATTCACAGTAAGGCAATGTTAACTAGTGGCGACGACAATACAGAACTCCATCAAAATGACATGACTCACCAATTGGATGATCACAGCAGCAAAATTAGAGCTTTACTGTGGTGGTAATTTCTTTCTTTTTAGAGCAGCAGCTTCACCCACATATCATCTTTGATTGTTCTAGGTCTTGCAGTAACTGACTTATAGCAGCAGACTTGACAACTTGAGATAACCACATCATGCTCAATATAGATTGCTAAGGCGATTTTTGAGTACCCCATATCAGGTCAAAATGAAGGGGACAAGCTGACAGAGGATATACACTTAAAAGGTTTCATCACCTATTGTAAAATCTTTACAATATCCACCATTAGTGGGAACAAAGTTTAGGAATATCAAGGGTCAGAAAAGAAATATAAAAGAACTTTGCAATGAAGAATTTAATACAGAAAACTAGAATAGTGTGTTTGGAGGGAGATTTCAACTTAAGACACCTAACAATGCACTCAAGGACTCTTTTAAGACATCTAGCACCGGCAATAAAGTTTCAATAATAAGAATTATGGTGAAATTCTGCAACCAACCGAAACACCTAAACTCTCCCAACTTCTAAAATTAAACAAAAGACTCTTCAGTTAAGCAGAAGCATTACCCAGCTAAACCAAACAAACCAAATAATCTTTCTATCACCTTCTACACCTAATTTCATAGCAAAAGGACTTTTACCTGAAGGAGGATTCAGTCTATTCTGTTCAGGATTAAAGGCCATAGTCGTTAATGAAGAATCCAAACAAATCAGAATATTTTCTGGAATGCTGATTCAGCAATGATCTCACTTTCTAAATGCCCCAATATCTCATTTCCATACATCTACTGGAAAAACCTAATTCCTGGAACAAAATCAAGATTCAATCCCTACTATTTCCATAGAGAAATCTATCCAGATTCTAGTTCTTACAATACCTTTCACAGTAAGTTTCCTAATTCAAGAACTTCTCCAACTTAAAAAGTGGACAACAAAAACTTAAACCATTATGAGATTTTTCTTCCTTTCTCCTCTTTAATGTTTTTTCATCACTTCCTCTTTTTCAGTTGGCCAAATCAAAATCACACTCACACTCGGATGTAGATTAAGTCCTAAGTCTTTGGTGCAGCAGGTTTCTTTAGTGTAATGCTGATGACAAGTGTCACTATCTATATTTTTAATCACTTTATTTCTTTTTTCTTTCTTCAAAATTTTATGTGGGTTGACCGGAGCTTGAACCTCTAGCCCTGAGCTTCGGGTAAAACTACCTCATAGCAGAGCAATCGAGCTTCAAGAAAACACCAAGCAAAATAAAAGGAAGCAGAAGATCCTAGTTTTGTGAAGTTAACTAAACCTAAACCAACCAAATATGAAACAAGTAGTCCCCTAATAACACATTCTTTCACCAATTTTCCTCTACGCCAAACAAAGAACAGAAAACAACAAAACCAAATTTAATCTTATACTCCAAAAATTCGAATTAACTTTAAAAAAAAAAAAAAAAAAAAACATAATTGGTAAACAGCACCAACTGTAGTTCTTATCGATGCCCAGCAGACTCAGCAACACCACAAATCTAAACAACAATTATCTAAATCATACATCGCTAATTATACAAGCATTCCACAGGTTTTTTTTTACCCTAGTCGCCCAAATTACTTATCTTTAGAAGCACCGACTCCATACTTCTCCTGCAACTTAACAATCTCCTCTTCTTTCTTCCTCTGATCAAATTTCTTGCTCATCTTAGCTTGCTGATAGTACAGAACAATTAGATAACGATTGGCAACATTGAACCCAGACAGATGGTCCACCGCTGTTTTGGCATCATAGATATCTTCATAAACAACAAAGGCGGTGCCGCGAGTATCCTTGTTGGTGCCAATCCGAATTTGCCTAATCGCACCATACTTGCCGAATATATCGTACATCTCTTCGCTAGTAATGTTGAAGGGAAGGTTTCGGACGTAGAGAACCCTATTGACCTCTGGTGGCAGCCTTGTGTTTCCCTTCCTTATGTTGATCGTTGCCATCCCTGAGTTCGTCGGCGCCGGGAGCAGCGGCAGTGGCTGGGAGGTTTTGGAGACGGAAGTCGGTGAGTTAGGGAAGATTTTCGGGCAAATTTGGGATTTGAGGAATTAGTAAAGGATTTTGTGGTAGCCGTTCGATGCAGAAATAAAAGGTCAAAGTAAATTAGTAGTCCTCCAAAGCCCAAGTGGATGTGGACTTTAAAGATTGGGCTTGGGCCAGCGTGAGTTCGAGCTCAATTTCGACAAGTTTCCGCGTGCTTGTTAATTTTTTTATTTTTATTTATTTATTTTTTTTGTTCAAGGAAAAATCTTGCAAAATTGTTCAACTTTATTTTTCGGGAGGCAGTGCTCTTAAAAGCTGGGAAAAGATCGGTACACTGTATCTAGAAGTTATTCTTATCCCTAGTATTGTTCTGAACTCTGCCAACTTCAGGCTCATTTAAGACGACTCCATGGTCTAAAGAGTGTGTTATTCATGCTTCTTACTGCTATTTCTCCTTATCAAATACTGTTCTTCCTTTCAACTGTTCCTTACATCCTGTATCAGATGATGATGATGGTCGCCTAGGAAGGCAATTTACTATAGATCTATATGGCCAAATGAATTTGGTCTTGATGTTGAATGGTTAGATGACGGATGATTTTTCAAGCTTCCTGAATATGCCTGATAATTCCATTCGTAAAGGTTGTGCAAAGGAGTTCCACCCAGTTTTAAGAAAGTACTATATATCCAAACCTAAAGAATGAATCTCTGGAGCCAGGCTATATGCTGGTATCAAACCAAAACTTTCTGGTCTAAAAGCTGATTGTGTGATACGGGGGGAGGAAAATCATGCCATATATCTCTGGACTTGTAAACTTGTTTGGTCTTGAATCTCCAGAACTGCTATTACCAAATGTGTTGCAGCAAATGATATTGCAGTGGAACCCTTGTACTATTTAGCCCTAAAGTGACCACATGATTGAAACTCAATGACTTCCAAGCTTCAAAATTTGTAGTCTCTCTGTTTTGATACTAATTTTTAAAGTGGTTAGGTGGATGATTTGCTCACAAAGAACTTTGGATTTGATTATATGCTTTCTTTTTGTTGAGTTGTTAACCAGAATATAGGTTTCAAGTTTCAATATATTGCCTGTAAGATTGTACACTTGCCTTGAAGTTGAAATCCAAAGCTCAATCATTTTTGTAAAACTCATTAGTGTAGGTTGAGTCTTGAAATTTCCAGAGCTAGATTTTAAACAAGTAATGTGAAATTTGGTTGATTTGACCTACAGTATCCTAGCACTAGTGAAAATGTGACATTTGTTGGATTGTTTTTTTTTTTTTTGTCTTGTATTTTAACTATCTAGTCTTTTGTGTTTTAATTTTGGTGGGGATCAGAGCACTGTAGCACCTTAGTAGAATTCATTCAAAAGAGATTGCCAAGAACTGAATAGATCTTTTCTACCAGAATCAGAATGGGAGTCTCTACCGTGCCTAGGCTGTCTGGGGTTCAGAAGCAAGTGCTAGCTCTGTATAGAGGATTTCTTCGAGCAGCACGCGCCAAACCTCCTGAAGAACGACAGCAGATCGTGTCGTTTGTGTCCTCAGAATTCCGGCGCAACTCAAAGCAAGTTGATCGGAAGAATTTCCAGTACATCGAATACTTGCTTCGCCTTGGTAAAAAGCAGCTTGATCAGGTAAAGAGCCCTGCTATCACTGGATTGTCATCATTGAGAGTAAATATCTCAAAAACCAAAAGTGACTAATTCTGCAAACTTTGTAGCAAGTCTGATAGATCGCATTCAAATTCTTGATCCATTTTTGTACTCCTTAATAAACACAAGCAAGAGTATTAGGAAATCATGCAATGTGTGTTCAAAGCTCTCAAAAATAGTGCTACACAATGCTCTAATATTGTGTAATGTAATAATCAGGTTTCACAATGCCATATAAAGAAGAAAACAAAAAGAATTTTTTGCCCCTAAAATTGATATACTCCGTATGAGATAGTCTGCTGTCTGATTGTGATAATAATGCTTTTAATACTTTAATTTTCTTCATAGTAACTTGTAAGTGATACTTTTGCCCCTAAAATCAAAGACTAAAGTAGATACTGAAATACCAAGTTTAATTAGCAGAACCTAAGAGGGGGAGGGGGTGAATTAGGTTCTTGATCCTTTAAAAATATTTCTTCTACAAAGAATAATTTTGAAAAACAATTTTCAAAGACAAGTTTTAAAACCAATTTAAAATTAGATTTCTAGGTAAGGTGTGTGATTAGTGATTTGCAAAACATGAAAGCAAATAAACAAAAATCAAAACACATCAAATTTATAGTGGTTCGGATTCCCTTTCATCATACTCCACTCC
This sequence comes from Leptodermis oblonga, assembly GCA_016801395.1. Lineage (NCBI taxonomy): Eukaryota > Viridiplantae > Streptophyta > Magnoliopsida > Gentianales > Rubiaceae > Leptodermis > Leptodermis oblonga. The sequence continues at coordinate 866,114 of CM028752.1, forward strand.
CCAAGTTTTACAACTTGAGATTCCTAATCCTCTAGGAAACACTTAAATGAGTGTTTCAATCCCTTACACCTGCTTAACTCTTTCTCAAGAGATTAAGACTTTTTCCTTGCCTAATCTAGCTCTAGACTTAGGACTTTACCCCTTTGCTTAATCCAAAAACTCTTGGATTAAGACTCCTTTGCCTAAGGGTAGCAATGGATCTTTTGCCGTATCATTCCTCAAGGATTTTAGGTCTTACTCAAGACTCCCCTTACTTAGCAATTAGGACTTTTACAAATGCCTAACCTCAACCCCTTGAGATAGGACTTCTCCTTCTTTTCTTGCTCCCTCTTACTTCCTGCATAACTCTTAATCAAGAGCTTAAGACTTTGCCTCACTTACAAGATGCCTACAACACTTACTCAAGTGTTTAGGATTTCCCTCAATGTGTCTACAAAGTAAGAAAATAATGCTATGAAAAATAGCTAACAATTACAATGAAGTTTTTCTATTCTAGCCTAACTTTGAAATAATTTGCTAGAACTTTGAATGATCTTTTGAGAGCTTTTTGAAGACTTGAAAATGTTGGAAATCAGATGGGAAGAGGTGTCTTTGATGTTCTTCAAGTGGGTGTATTTATAGGAGGAGAGGCCCCTTGAAAGAGTGCAAAAAAGGGGCAAAAAAGTGGCTTCCTGAAGCACCTGCGACGCAGCCCGCGACTGTCGCAGGGCTAGCCCTGCACACTACTGCACGCGCGGTGCAAGGCCTGTGCGCGCAGCGCTGCCCCGGGTGGCTTGATTTGACATCTTCTTTCGTTTGTTTGCCGTTTCTTCAATTTAACTCCGTTTTCTTCGCCTTTTTTTAGTTGGTTCACCTGTGAACTCTTCTCTTCATTTTTTGACTAAGAAACATCGTGGGTCCCACCTAGGGACGTGCTCGAGACTCGTTTTTCTTCTTTCTTCATTTGCTTGCCGTTCCTTCGTTTTAGCTTATTTTTCCTTACCGTTTTTTGCGTCGGTTTTCCGTGAACATTTATTTACATTTTATTACTTGGAAAAACTATGGGTCCCACCTCGGGAAGTATTTTTCTTCTTTCTTCATTTGCTTGTTGTTTCTTCTTTTTTATCTCATTTTTCATTGCCCTTTTTTGCGTCGGTTCTTCTGTAAACATTTCCCTACATTTTCTCACTTAGAAGAATCGTTAAATTAATTCTCATATTTGTTAACTCATCAATCAAAATAAGGATTAAGACCAACATGGTCTAACATATACGCATGCTATTGGATTGTTAGACGCGTCAGATGCAAGTTTTTGCACTACTTATATACAATGTTGTATATTATATGTTACAATTCAAATACTGTTTTTGTTTTTGTCCCATGAAAGAGTCACGAGATACAACTATTTATGAGTTACAAATTATAAATTCAAACAAAATTCTTCTCACTAGATGAATGCAATATTATTATTATTATTGTGAATTGAATTTTGAATAACTAGGTTTAATGATACATACACATGATATATATATATATCTTTTTTTATTTATAATTATTTTAGCCGGATACTTTTTAAACAAGACGATACTTCAACCTTTTAAATTGATAATATCTTTTTTTGTATCATAGATGATAATTTTTTTTCTTTTCAGAAACATGCGATACCGGCAAATAAACTCAATGTATTAGAGGTTATAAGTGATATGTGATTCATCCAATGCTATATACAATGCACGATACTTCAACCCTTAAAATCAATACTCTTTTTTTTTTTTTTTTTTACTGAAGGCGATATTTATGTTATTCTTTAGAAACATGCAAGACATTAGCTGTTAAATTTGATACATTAGAGGCTATAGTTGGTAGCCCTATAACATGTATGGATAACTTTCAATGCTAAAATCAATACTCAAGTCTTTAAATGAAATCTCACTTGTTTCTATTTTTTTTTTTTTCTATTATAACAATGAAATATCACTTGTGTCAGACCGTTCAGTAGGTTAGATACGAGTTTTTGCGATGTAATACTCCTTAACTACTACATCAACCAGTTAATTAGTTGCCTACAGATGCAGAACTTCATAAGACCTGGATAGGCCTGGACAACATAAATTTTTTTTTTTTTTACTAATAGGTATTTATATTTTAGTAATAAAAAAAGTTTTATATATATTTGGTCCCTACAAAATTTTTTTTATTGTTCTTAGTCTCTTCAATTTTAGAACTCAAGTTTCGGCACTCGTTGCCTAAAACACGTTTCCCATAGGATACCTTATTTGTTCAAGATTGTGTAGTACGTACTTTTCCAAGCATCGATCATAGATTAATATATTTTTGGGATATAGTTTTCAATTAATGTCACCTTCAAAAGATAGGATTAATTGATAGTATTATTTATTCATCATTATTTAATGTCACCTTATTTGACCTTAAAAAGTTGAAAAGATTATTTGAGAAATATATCATTACTCTTCTGTTCTCTTGTGGCTTTGGTAGAGGAAATTTTATTAGAGGGAAGTTTTTTTTTGGAGGGAAGTTTTTTTTGAAAAATTGTGTAGGTGAGAGGTAAAAAAGTGTAATGATTGTATTTTTTTTTAAAATTTATGTGAGTAGGTATTTAGAGGGAATTTTAAAATTTTAATTTTAAATTGTTAAAAAAGTAAAGTTGTTTCTTTGTGTAAAGTTTTGGAAAAAAAAAATGATTATTCTCTACCAAAGGCACAAGAGAACAGAGCCTGTTGTTGGATAACTTGGATCGATTCTATAACATTCGTGCAAGGGACAACATATTAATTGCTTTCTTTACAACCAAAAAAGGTTAGGCCTAAAAACAATATTATTAATAGTGCATTAACCCCTAATTCTTGCAATATTCCTCTTTTAACATTATTCCTTAAGCTGCTGTCACTTTACTTTCTGTACGTATAAACAGTTTTTTAATTATTATTGCCACATTTGCCACTGTCAAAAAGTTAGGGAGTGGCAATTCATATTGTGCATAGGGTTATGAGGTTTGAGTTGGTGGCTTTATGTGTGTTGATATCCCCCAACTCTGATCTTACCAATTTAATTATTCGTGTCGTTTCATTTAACCTGCGAATATCTCAAGTTCGTGTCGTGTGTTATAGCATACAAATTATAGTGTCAGATTCGGGTTCGTGAGTTATAACGTGTTGATATTCTCAACCTTAACCTTACCCGTTTAAATATTTGTGTTATTCATGTCGACACATTTAATCCGCGAATCCAACTTTAACCCGTTTATATCGTGTCAGATTCGTAGCGATTTCTGTCCTACAAAAAGTTGAGAATCCATTATTGATTAATTACAATATTAGTTAGTTGTTACGCCACTTTCATTTTCTTTTTCCTTCCACGAAGAAGACTCGAATCTTGAGAATATTTGCAACCTACGTACTCATGTAGAGTTAAGGAGATGCTTAATTAGAACGTCTAAAATGGATTAAACTTGTCAATTCATTCATGAAATTTTTTTTCTCTCGATTAAGTAATTACATATGTACGTACGTAATCATTACAAGAAGAAGTAGATCAATGTGACACTTTGAATACTTAAAGGCTAGTTCAAAGTTGATTTTGGAACCTAACCTAGTAACCCTAATCTAAAATTGTAGACAAAAACTTGTATCTATTAGGTAGGACCATTCAATTGCACGCATATTGATTTTAGTCTAAAAAGTATTATGTGTATGTTATACAAATACGCATATTAATTTTCGTGTATGATGTATTGTGTATTGAGTCTAATCTCAAATGTATTGAATTTAACTGTTGATATATAATGATTATGTTAAAATAATAAGTATCACTTGTAGTGGAAGTATTGATTTTAGGGACATAAATCTAGTTTGTAACAAGAAAACACGTGTTTCAATTCTAACTTCTAATGTATCATTATTGACAAAAATACACATCAAATTTAATTATTAAAATATCACCGTGGGATCATTAGACCGTCTGACAGCAAATTCCCTTAAAAATTATAATGTTAATTCTGTGCCAAATTATAATATGCATATGATCATGGGACACATTTAACCCATGGTATACGTATTTACAAATTGATTGTGAGTCGGTCTATTCGAGAGGTAACTCTAGCCATCGGGAGCGAATTAACTGCTTTGGTAGGGAGGTGTTTGCGGCAAGCGTATTCTTTGACACGTTCACTAGTTTAGTTACTGATATATAGCGATTATGTTAAAAACAGTAAGTAGCATTGGACAACAAATCACTAGTTTTCAAGCTGGCATGCCTGGAAAATTAATGATGTTGGTCAACTGCATATATGCAATCCTTTCTTCACTCTAGCGAAGATTGTGACTTTACACGGTTTGGATGATACATCTTTCCCGCATATACAGAGAGGGTAATGCAATTGCGGATTCTTTGGTGCGGATGACAAGTGCCACATCTATGTCAAACTTTTATCTACACTCTTCTCTTCCTAATGAAGTAAAAGGGCGGGTAGTTTTAGATACTCGCAACTTCCCTTGTTTAAGCGACTAACCAATCGTGTTTTAGTTTTATTTTTAATCATATGCATAACACATTTTACACTCCAGGCCATGGTAAGGTCTCAGTACGTTCCTCCTAATTGCTATTATTTAAATTTAATAAAAGACTACTATATTCACCAAAAAATTAAAATGTAGCATGCATATGCATAGTTGACCCTAGAGTTTAATCATTCCACACTATATATACTTTTTACTAATGATTTGATTAATTAATTAATTAAGCATCCAATTAGATCAAGAAACTTCTAACGATCTTGTACGTAAAACCAAGATTTGTGGGAATATGTGCCTTCAATTAGGTTAGTGAAAACTGAAAAGACAGGCAATTAATTAGTTAATGATTAATTCAACTTTATTTAGGAATCAATTTTTAGATCCATATTGAGAGTTAAAGTTTCTAAGGACATGATTGGAATAATTCATTAAAGAGAACACCACTTTTTTACATTGATTCTCAATTCATATATTGATATTGGAAATGGAACAAATTAAAGGGCCAAACAATTAGGTAAAGTAACCCTTTCTTTACTACCTTTCACATATTAATTAAGGGGATAAAAATGATTGAATATCTCTATATAAGTCCAAGAATTTGGAATACAAAAAAGACATATAAAAGGATGAGCTCATGAAGAATCTTCTCATTTATGTTCAAGTTAAATTATAAATGTGAGGAACAAATCACTACTCCAGCTAGCATTTGTGACGCATAGTGAGTCGTCCAGAGATCGGGGGTTGGATTCTTACCTCTGTTAGCTCTGCCTATTTAGAGCGCAGGTTGACAGGACTCTGCATGCGGTTCCCTAATTTCATTCTTCTCCTCCCCATAGTCCCTACATTCAATGTAATAGTTTAAAGGACTATAAATAGAGCTGAATTCCAAAAAATAATAATTTAAAAAAATAAAAAATTATAAATGTGAAAATTTGACAAAAAAACAAGTACTCCATCTGTTCCAATAGAAGAGTTCATCTTCAAATTTATTTTTGTTTCAATAAAAGTCAAGTTTCAAATTTGTTACTCTTTATACTTTTACTAATATGATAATGTATGAATCATAATTAACTCCTTAAATAATAAGGGCATTAGTAGAATAAATAGTGGTAAAATAGATATTTTATGTGTTGTTTGAAATCCATAATAAATTGTACATTTTGAAAACTGACTCTTCTAATAGAACAGAGAATATGATTAATCTTTCACCTTAGAGTAGAATATATATATATTCTTTAAAGCCTAATTAAAATTAGACTTTGCCCTCTTTAATTACCATTACTTCCGCAATTTTTCTCTTTAGACAATTTTATCCCACAAATTTCGTCGCAGAAAATTGATAAAAGTTAGTAAATGTATAGGTAAATTGTATAAAAGAGATACAAAAATGTAATTTTTTTTTGAAGTAATAAAAAATATAGTTTTAAAGAAAGAGGAAAAACTACAAAGGTTTTGATAATTTAAAGAACAAAGTGAAATTAATTTTTATTATTTATATTTATGCTTATATTATGTAGTTTATTATAAGCGTAACGAATAGACTCTTACTTCTCCCAAACCTTACAAGCCTTTTCCATTTTCTCTAATCTTCCATGGAGATGGGAGAAAATGGTTTTTTTATTTTTTATTTTTACAATTTTCTATCAAATTTCTTTTGTTATTGTTTGATGGATGTTTTTCGTTTTCTCATAGTCAGAGATTTTATCGCCTAATTTAATAGCCATACGTCTGTTACTGATTTATTCGGCTCCCAATTTAAATCTTTAGTTCAAGTTTGTTTTCAATCGAAGACTTGATTTTTCTGTCTTTCTTTTTTTAAAAGAAAAATATTTGAATTCGTTCAATTACAATTAGCATGCCTCATAGACTCACACAATACAAGGTGAAACTCTCGACAATACAACAATTGGGTAGACGGAATTTGATTTTAACTCATCATTTGGGGAATATGATAACAATTAGTGATAAATTAAACAAATTAATGCTTTTATTCTATTCCGTATGTCAGTGCTGATTGCTTAATTAGTTATCTTAGTGGATTATTTGTTGATAATATTGATAACATATATAGTGGGTTATTTGTTGTGTAACTTTTATTAGATTCAGAATATATTCTTCAATGTGCATCCAGTTGTTTTTCTTTCTCGCTTATATAATTTTAAGAGTTAAAATTTTGGCCACAAATTAACCTGCTCTCACTTTTTTTTTAATAAACAAGAGTAGAGAAATAAAGGGGGGAAAAAAAAAAGGAAAGGTGGAGATTTGTCAATAATAATTTAATTGCTTATAGATACACTTACTCGTCCAATCCGAAGAATCATGTTTTAAAATAAAATTTTATTTTAATAGAAAAGTCGTGGTTTTATTTTAATTTTATTACTTTACTTTACTAATATACTTATGTGTGGTCACAATTAACTCACTTTTGAAAAGTAAGGATATAGTTGAAAAAAATGATCGCAAAAGACTTCTTTCAACTGTTGCACCTTGAAATGCACAAGAACTTATATATTTTGAAAAGTACACCCTTTTTTTTGGGCAAATTCCTTAAAACCCCCTGTGGTTTACGAAAATTATTAAGAACCTGCATGGGGTTTAAAAAGCTCGAAACCCCCCCCCCCCCCCCCCACCCTGTGGTTTTTCGATATCTGTAACCGTTAAGTTTTTGGTTAACTTTAACGGTCAACCTAAGAAATCAACCATTTTAAAAAGGGATAAAATTACAAAAATGACCCTATCACCATTAAAGTTAACAAAAAACCTAACGGTTACGGATATCGGAAAACCACAAGGGGGTTTTTCGAGCTTTTTAAACCACATGGGTGTTCTTAATAACTTTTATAAACCACATGGGGGTTTTAAGGAATTTGCCCTTTTTCTTTTCTTTTGTGTGGACAATAAAGGTCATATTTTATTACAAAAGAGAGAATAATCGAGACAACTGTGAATTATGTAATCCTACAAATCTAAACAAATAGTAATTCATATAAATCTAACTAGTTGAAAAAAAAAAAAACTTCATTGCACCGGATAAATCTCTATTGAAATATGAATTTGACTTGCCATTAATCTCCTTATAAAAACCTCCAACAAACTGCATCTTCATTCGAAAATAATGAAACATCATTTTATTTATATGAGGAAGAAACTTCCGCTTATTTAGGGAGACAAAATTGTTAGGTTTTGTGAGGTTAAACTATAGGAAAGATGGAGAGCAAAGAAGAGGAGAAAGAAAGGCCACTAGGGGCTTCCAATTGACCAAAATGAGCAATACAATCAACCACAATTGGGGTACAATAACAGAAAAGATAATTATGTATATATAAAAGGAAAAGACAAATCCTTATTAAGATAATTAATCCTCACTTAAAAAGTAAAGAGTAAATAGAATAAATTGTGTCAACTTAGCCATTTTAAATATTATACCTTAACATATATAAAACTTATACATTTGTAAAACTGGACTATTCTAATAGTAGCGAGAAAATAGGATTTAGGCTAGAACTCAACTGCTTGGCACACTTGGAAAAATATGTATGTGCGTGCTTACCTATTGATGATTCTTGAGTGACACATTACATATATATATATATATATATATATATATATTATTAATTGAATTTTCTCTTCTCAATTTTCATGTTCATCAAAAGTGTTTTGATGGAGGGATCATGCATTTTTTTTTTGGAAGCAAGAAGTTAGACAACAACTCGAAATGTAGCACCCGTAGAACACCATAAAAGTCGTAACTTTTGTGGATTCCATAGGGTTTTTTAAACCTACCTTAGAGGGAACACAAACCCAATGTGGGATACAATTTTTTTGAGCAACAGTTAAGTTAGACAACAACTCGAAAGGTAGCACCTCTTTGTCTGTACATTTGCCACTATTATCCTTTTCTATCAATCTAATTTAATTAATTTTCTCCACTATAATTTGAGAATCCTGTTTTTTTTATTATATGTATATATATACTTTTGATTTAATTAATTTGATTTTTAATATTTGAAAAGGTTTTAATTCAACAAGCCCTTAATTTTAGTTTGTTATTATTTGATATTTTATTATCTATATATAACACCGTAAATCAATACATTCACTTCAAATTTCTCACAAAATTATTGAATCAAAATTTCTTTTCTCTTTTTTCGCCTTTTATGAACCTAATTATGAACGGATCAAAGACATATTTACGGATGTTTTTTTTTTTTTTAATAATTTCAGACGATATCTGTACTTTTCCCGTATGCATATATTGCTGCTACTTTATTTATGGAAACAATTATTTTAATTCAAAATTCCAAAATTTTGAAAATTGAAGAACAGATTAATTTGTTGGGCTTAAAAGATTTCGGGTTGAAACCGTCCAACCTCCAAATAATGAGGACTCAAACTGTCAAAAATCCTTTAAATTAGGCTAATGAAGTGGCGATTGCGCGTTATCCACCTATTAATTCTGCAAGAGTAATGATACTCTTAGCAACTAATTTTATCGATCACTTATTCCATATACACGTATCAAACCCAACTCACGATCATCCATGCCTTTCTTCTTCCTGCGAAAAAAATTATGCGCAATCTCAATGCTGCCACCATGGAAGCAATGAAATCTCTTCACAAAATATCCATTTACACATATTGCCTATCAATTGCCATTAACCGATGAAGTTGAAAGAAACCTGCAGAGGATGAATATACAAACCTTGATTATCAAATCAACAAATTTTCTTGCCGTTTTCTTCATGGTGCCATCAATTTTTTCTATTCCTTACATCAATCAAATTTGAAGAAATTTCACTTGATTTAGAAGAACCCGTCACGATTGAAAAAAGTAAACGAAATCCAGATTTGTTGCAAACTTGTGTGTAGCTTATACAAAATCTAGATGTGTGCAAGTTTTTTCTTTTCTCTTTTTAAAGATAAAGTCATGTCAAGAAATTAAATTAAGAATTTTGATAAATGTATTATCTTACCTAATTAATTATAGGATAATTACGTTTTGCTAATAGTAAAGATTGAAGTTAAAATTTTTTTAAAAAAAGTAAAGATTGAAGTTGAACAATATCTAATTATGATAACTCAGCTGGACATAATGATTATGATTTGACATGAATGCGCCCTTTATTCTACTAATTAATTAATTTTATTCCTTAATTATGAATACATTTATGGATAAATTCCTCTTTTACAAAATCGAATCAAACTACATCTATATATCCAAACCAAAATAGATATTGTCCTACTTTTTGCAGTAAACCGAGGTGCTTTTTATAAAATAAAATTCAAACTAATAATTAGCAGCCTATTTGGCTGTCTATCATATTAATTATCACCATTATATATATAATTTATCCATAAACATTAAAGAAATAAGTGCAAAAGAAAATTACAAAGAATTAGAGAGAATGGCATATACCCGATCCATCGATCTACTCCTCATTAAATTATAAACAGTTAATTTGAAGCAAATAAATGATGGACTTATAAGCAATAAAACTCTATAAACAAAGCCTATAAAGTTAAGAAGAATTATTTGTTTAATGATAAAAAAAAAAAAAAGAGATTGTCTAATGTGAAGCGGGTTTATGCATGAGATCACTGCTCACGTGAATAATACACACTTTTTTTTCCTTAAAAAAATTGATACTTGTGTACAGTACTGCTGTTAGCTATTGTTCATGAGTATCAATAATACTCTCTTTAAGTATGTATAGTAGACATTTGAAAAGAGTAACAATAATACTATTAGAGAGTATTAGTAATACTCTCTTCAAATATTTCATATTGAAGTGAACATTACCCTTGGCAACTGTTCACGAGTATTAAAAATAAAAATGTTGTAGAGAGACACGCGGATAAACGCGCGGCTCAAATCCCGTCGCATGTATGAATCTGTTTTATGTAGATTTTTTGTGAAATAATAATAATAAAGTTCTTGATAAATTATGAAATTTAATACTTCTTACTGCTTTAAAATTTGATGGGGGAGAAATTGTGTCATTTTTTGCTAAAATAAAATTTCCATTAATGATAACCTAAAATGCATAAAGTGAAAAAAGAAAAAAGAAAGAGCAAATTTAGGTTTAAATTTCCAGATCAGATTGGATGAGTATATATACCAAAGTTTGTGATTCTGATCAAAAGTATGGACAAGAAGAATATACTGAAATGTGGTCTGGTTGATGTTATTTAAGACATGAAAAAGGTTTCTTATTACTTTCTGTTTTCTTCTATTTTGTAGAAATTCATTTTTTCAGGTGGTCCTAAGCCTGGCTGGCCTCTTCCTCCTCCCTTTCTACGACATAGGGGAAAAAGTACTACATGCAATTGCAAATCTAATATTGTTAGCAATGAAGAAGAAGAAGAGGAGAAACCAAATAGATGAGATTAGGAAGAGAACAAGCTTGGATGATTAGGGTTTCTAATACACAAACAAAACAAATGATACAACACTTTAATTGGGCAAAAAATGTGAGTCTCTATTGGTATATACAGCAAATGAAAAGACTAATATACCCTTAATAAATAAGATAAAATCAAGTTATTATGTACGTATCTATAACAAGATTGTCTTTTTCATTGCCGAGATTGTCCTCGTCAAAATTGGTTACCGGTAGTTATACACATTTCACTAATGTTCCATCAAAGTTGAAGATTTAATTAACCACCTCACCCCTCACAAATAGACATATTAATTAACTTTTTAATTATAGGCATGTTCTCCGGTTCCTCCAATCCATGGATGGCCTTTCATTTCTCTATAAAAATTGACACTTTCGGAGCAAGGAGAAATCAAATTTACGGTCGAAAAGAGATCCATGATGATGATATTGTTTGTAGCTATCTCTAAGATAATTTATCCTGCTGTTCAATCTCGTATAAACACAAAGTTGGAACTCTTTCAAAATATCCGAACATTTAATTAAACACAGGTTTCAATGCACATCAATTGTCGGTAATAGGTGTTATTTCTATTGGTTGGGCCAAAGCTAAGATTCAACTGCATTTAGCCCGAGTATGTGTATCAATTGCCTTTGGACGTTTTTCAACATTTTAATGAAATGCTAGTTTGTTTTATCGAATGCATTTGTAACATTAATTATCAAATTAACCCTAATCTGCAACCATAAAGTAACATTAATATAGGATATATATCCAACATATATACTCCCTCCGATCCAAAATAACTGTTATTTTAGAGGGAGTAAAAATTTTCAAAATAAGTGATGCTTTAGAAAAAACATAAAATATTCTCTAATTTGCCCCTGTCTTAACTTATCTTCCTAGAGTTTGTGATTATCTTAAATACTAAATATTAGTACAATTAGATTACAACTTCTAGACTCCTTGTAGTATCATATTACAACAACTAGTGGTTTATTTGTCATTTAAATGAATTTTTAATGAATTCTTAATTAGTCTGAAAATCTTTAAAATAACACTTATTTTGGATCAGAGGAAATATATGATTGAAATGATGTTTTAAAATATCTTGTCGTGGAAAATTTTGTTCGAAAATGATTTACACACAAACATAGAAATATATTTCAATTTCAATTTTAATTTCAATTTCATCGTAGGATTGATCATCAGACAAGACAGCACAGCAACCAATAATTGTCAATGATGGACCATGAGACCATGTGATGATCATGTGATAATAACAAGGAAAAAAATGAAAATGAAAATAATTTTTTCTTTCTTTTTTTATATAATTGTTTTTGTGAAAAATATTTATCAATGTATATAGCCGTCAAAAATCATAGGTGGTCCTTTCTTAGGGGATTCAAAATCAATTTTATGGTGGGGGAACAACGTGATGCATCACAGAGATTGAGGATCAATTCCTGGAACCGAGTGGTTTCCATTTTATTGCACCAATAAATATGTATATAATTAAATTTATTTATTTTTGTGTTACAATTAAAGTATCAATTTTTTTTTCAATGTATTATTAAATAGTCATTTCAAGCGATCCTATCGCGCTAACATATATGATTTAACGACGACAAATTCTTTTATCCTATTATTTCAGCGATATAATCTAACTCTACATCCTCTCTCGTTTTACGAATTAATTTCACAATGTCTTCATTAAAAAAGAACATAAAAACATAATCTTATCTGGCTTATATATATATATATATATATATATATATATATATAGTAATAATAGAAGCCAGCATGCATGCAATTGGACCATTAAAACAGCTCTCTTTTTGGTATGCCAATTGGCAGTGACCACTTTTACTAAATGTATTAATTTTGTTTATCATATATGTTGGTAAGTTATAGTTGTTAGATATATGGTAATAAAAGGTTTGTATTAGTAATAGGTTTATAGTACTAATAGATTTAGTAATAGTTTTAGTTTCCTTATTGAAAAATGGTAGATTAGTTCGTTTTCTATATACATACTCTTCTTTGCCCCTATTTGGGGATTGTATCGTTCAGTGCTATTGATGTGGTTCGTATTGTTTATTTGTTCTGTTGAATTGTTTCTTTCTCTGCCAATCTAATTTGGCAAATCCTAACAATAGTAATATTAAGTATCACTTGATTAGGTTTGGTTTGGAAAATGAAGTTTGTGACCTTTTGCACAGTGCTTGTCTCTTTGGGAATAAAATGATATATTAATTAATATATACTCCATCCGTTTCATTAAAAAAAAATAAAAATTTGAGAATGTACAACTTTTTATAAGTTGTAAGATACAATACTTAAAAGGGTAAATACACAATTACCCCCCTGTGGTTTCGGAAACTTATGCATCACCCCTTTATGGTTTAAAAAGTTACCATATGCACCCCCTTTAACTTTCGTGAACTATGTAAAATGGACAAAAATGACCAAAATACCCCAGCGTCTAAACTGTAATTCACAACTAGAATAAGGGCATTTTGGGGGTATTTCAGTAATTTTGTCCACTTTACATAGTTCACGAAAGTTAAGGGGGGTGCATGGTAGCTTTTCAAACCATAAGGGGGTGATGCATAAGTTTTCGAAACCACAGGGGGCTAATTGTGTATTTACCCTAATGGAACAAAAATATATTTTTAAACTTAACTATTCTAATGGAATAAAGAGAATGAATACTATTGGTTTATTTATTGATTAGTTATGATACAAGGAATTTGGAGTTTCAATTCTTGGCAACTAATGATATGTATGAAACTAACTTACATTATTTGTAATACTATTTTTCTCAGTGGAAGAGTTGTGTGATTCTGAACTATAAAATTTTTTTAATGAGTTTTAAGATAAAATAATTAATTTTTTACTTATATTTTTATTTAAATTTTAAATTTAATTGTGCAATACACATAATTTCATTAATAAAAGTATGAAAAAAGTCCATTAAGACCAAAAAAAAAAAAAACTTTTAGAAATAAAATTATTCTACTAAACAAAGGGAATAACTTTATTATAGACTAGGCCACAACAATGAAAAACTGATTATTTCATCTCCATGAGTGGAGAAATTATTCAGTATAGCTGTAGCGTAATGTAAGATGGAGCAATCATATACAATTGAGAGAGATAAATGTTTTTTTTTTGTGTTTGGAAAAAAATGATGAACATATTGTTATAATTATCATTTTATTATTGTTTTGTCGCACTTTTTTTCTTGATTGCAACATATATTGTATAATTTGGTCTTCAACTACTTAATCGGTTGTTCCATAAAATAAAAAAAATGTATTGTATAATTTTTTGAGGTGTGTTGATCCTTTTTATTTTTTGAGGTGTGTTGATCCTTTTTGTTTTTCTTCTTCAATCCCTCGGTTAATTATATGCAGCATATATATAATTTGTCTTAAAAATTAAATTAGCATTACTTAATTAATTCCAAACCAATCGGAAAAAAAAGAGGAAAAATTAAAAAAAAGCACACAATTTTCACATCTTTATTAGTACGTGTGTGTGTGTGTGTGTGTGTAACCTAATTAACAGTCTCCATCAAGAAGAAATGGCTGCCGAAACATCTCACAATCCATGGACTAAAGTTCACGCGCAGTACACGTGAGCTCTGTGGTCACTACAATATCGATCTTGACCTTTTGTAATTCATACGAAAGCTTATTTAAGCCATAAAAAATATATATATAAAATGAAAGAAACTGTCGCAATTAGATCAAATCAAGATTCCGGACAGTTGTACGTGTTGACGAGCCAGAAACTATATTTTAAAATTTTTAAAGGAGTTTAATATATGAATAAACTTATTTTTGACATTTAATATATTTTAATAAATAAATATGCACTACTAATAAAAGTGTAGGAGGGGGTTGGAGGGGTCCAGAGACCACCCCAACTTAGCTCCGCCCCTGCGTACCGAAGCACTTAAATTGAAATTAATAAAGTATTACAATTTCATTACGAAATCATTCAGTAATTGAATATATGACTTATGATATATTATTAATGTTATTACAAAATGATTTCGTAATGGCCATGTAGTTATACCCTAATATATAACTACATAAGAAGGGGGAAAAAATAAAATATGAACGATGTTCGATATGTAGCATATGATGATATGAACAAGATTAATTAGAATTTACTCCTTCCATTATTTCTTAAATATCCCAAGTTAGAGATAGATACACTAGTTACAGAATATGAGTAAATTACATATTTTATCCTTCGTTATTTTTGGAAAGATTAACAAGTACGTGCAATTAATACCACGAAATTTGAGAAATGTTAAATGGAGGGTGAAACTGGAACATTATACTCTTTCCCACTAGAAGAGTTATATTTTAAAAATGCACAACTTTTTATGATTATGAAAGTAATAGTTAATTAGCCACCATTTTAAGTGTGTTAATTATTAATAACAAATCATTATATTAATAAAAGTACGTAACATAAAAAAATAATAATAAAAAACCATTAAAGCATGACTCTTTTGGGATACAAATATTTTTCGAAATAGGGATGTTGGACGGCGGGGTCAAAATTTTTGTTTTAAAACTAGTTAAAGAACATTCATTTGGGAATATATATAGAAAAAAAAAACAGTGACTGTTGGGACTTGAGACAATAAAAAAGAATGGAAATTTGTAAGGAAAATAAGATGTAAGAAAAAAAAAATCACTCTTTCAATATATATTAGAATAAAAATTGTTTAAAGCCAAAACATTTCCATTAGAATATATATGATTGGAATTAATCAGATTGAGAGAAATTAAAACCTATTTGTTGTTGTTTTGGGTTTGGGTTTGTTATTGGTTTTCTGTGTCAAATTTGATAGATTATAATATATTATTATCATTTTAATACAACTTTAACCATTCAGCTAGATTGTTTTACATTTTTAATACTCTCTTTAGAGTTCTTTTTTCTTCTAAAATTATGTTTTAAAAAACAATTTATGACAAGCAAGTCCAATCTTGTGTACATATACATAGTTGTGGCTTGTGTGCAATTAGGGGTGGCAAAAAAACCCACTAACCTAAAAATCGCCCAAACTCATTGGGTATTAACCCAATAAAACCCACTTTAAAAAATAATGGGCTGGGTGGGTTTGGGCTAAATATGTAATGGGCGGATTTAGGGTAACCCATTGGGTACCCTAAAACCCGCCCATCATGGGTATAAAAAATACCCATCCACAATTACCATTAAAAGTATTAAAAAAAAAAAATCAACAACTCACATACTTTAGTGTGCCCATTTTATTTTTTTCTTCAAACTTATTTTTTCTTTTTCTTTATTTTTCGTGTCCTACAATTACTTTACGTTTTTTTCCATTTATTTTTTTATAATATTTTTAAATTACCTACTTATAATACTAATTCAAAATTTGTTCGGGTTTAGGGCCGTGTTTGGGTTTGGGTTTGGGCCGAGCCGGGCCGGGCCGGCCCAGTTTTTGACCGATTTCGGGGCGGACCCAGTTTTGGGCCTCGGGATCAGTTTTGGGCCTCGAGCCCAGTTTTGGCCTGGGCCCAGTTTCGGTGTCGGGGCATGCACGGGTTTATATAAATATAAAAAAATTAAAAATTGTGTTTCGACAAAAAAATTACATACAATTAAATATAAAAGTATATAAAATTTAATATTTCAAATTTTAGAATATATTCAAAGAATTAAAATTCACTTTAAAAAAATTAAAATGAAATTTAAAAAAAAATTTAAAATTTTTTTTATTAATAAACTATTAAATAAGCCTTACATTTTTGTATAATGGGTATTATGGGTACCCATAGTTACCTATTACCCATTTGAGTTAAAACTATTAATTAAGTGGATAATGAGTACCCATTACCCATTAAATTAACACCCATTTAATACCCACCCAACCTGCCCGTTTGACACCCCTATGTGCAATAAATAATAATACTAATAATAATAATAATAATAATAACCCACTATTGTAGTGAGTAGTGTTGGGATAGGTAGCTCCTAGATGATTGGAGAAATTGGGCAAAACTGAGTGCATGAAAACACTTACACAAATGAAAAAGATGATAGATTCTCATTCTCCTTAAAAAAAATGACCCCTCAAAGGAATTTGCATGTGTACCCAATATGACATCCACACCCCCATGGCCTTCCTTGTGCCCTTTTTTCTTTCATTTTTTTTTTAGCCAATCCCATGTCCCACAATATCTAGATTCCATGCAAAGCTAGACAAACCTATCATCGCCCAATCTTTTCATCCCACTACAATAACAATTTCATTTTTGTTTTCCAATTCATTATTTTTCATTTCCACACACAACAACATATTGTACTTTTATTATTAAATTCACCCCCTCCCTCTATATATACTCCTTCCATTCCCTCCCTTCTCCTCACAACTCATCCAACAACACCAATATCTACATTAGCCACATTTGATTTCATTTTTCTTGAGCTCGAGTATATTAACGCGAGTATTAAAATATGTCTGGAGTTTGGGTTTTCAAGAACAATGGTGTGATTCAGCTGGTTGAAAACCCTGCTGCGGAGCAGCAAGGTGATAATCAGGGAAGGAACGGTAGTTCGAGATCAAGAAAGGCTTTGGTGCACTTGGCTTCGGGCGAGGTTGTTTCGTCCTACTCGTGCTTAGAGAGAATTCTCAGCAATTTAGGGTGGGAGAGATACTACGGCGGGGAAGCTGACCTCTTGCAATTCCACAAACGCTCCTCCATTGACCTAATTTCCCTCCCCAAAGACTTCTCCAAGTTCAATTCCATCTACATGTATGACATTGTGGTCAAGAATCCCAACGTTTTCCATGTTCGCGACGCTTGATTTTGCATATGCATGCATGCTGTGCCAGTTGATCTAAATTAATTATGTCAATCTTGTTGTGTTTTTGGAAATTGATAAGTAGCTAGGGTGATCTGGTCAGGGAGAGGGAGTTCATAATTTGTTTTAATTAATTGTTCACGTTCATGTTCATGTTCATGTTCTTGTTCTTGTTCTTGTACGTGTGTGTGTGTACATATGATGATGATGATCTATGGTCATTTGTAATGAATCGATGGTTTGTTTGTTTTGTTTTGTATATATATATATATATATATATATTGATAAGTAGGTAGGTAGATAAAGATCGATCTCTTGTATTTGGTTTTCATAGGGTGGTTGGTTTTGATTTTGATATTGATATTGATTTTGTTGTGTATGTGTTCCTTCAGCCAGTACTTTTGAGTGATGATTTGTATGAATGTGACTATGTCTATGGTGGTCCCTTTGAATTACATATAAGAATGTCAACGTTTTCAATAGCTTTTTAATTCACCTCTTGCATTCATGCATGTTAATTCATTTCTCTGTTTTCCAACTCTTTTGGCTGTGTCTGTGAAATTGAAGAAGCCTTCTGGCTTGATTGTGTTGTTTTGTTTGGCATAAAGAAGATTTTCCTTACTAATTTCATGATTGGGTCAGATTAAATTTCAAATTTTTTCATACATATATAGGGCTTCTTGATATGCAGCAATTAATATTACAATACAAATATTGATTCCAAACCATTGTACGAGGGCATATATATAAAAAATGTTATATGACTTTTGCAGAATGATGTAAAAGGAATATGTTCTTTAAGTTTTGACTTTGGTTTCAGTTTTGGTTTCAATACTAAATTTAATATATTATAATCAATTTTATTATTTTCAATATAACTTTTTGTTATTTAGGTATATCTTTTTACATTTTTAATACACTTTTTACATTATAAAACTATTTTTTCAAAACCAAAACTCAATCCTTCTTAAAAGAACATGCCCTTAATTAAGAAGATGCATGCCTACGTGAAATAGCTTACTATAGCCAAAGATAGCTACGCAACTAGTGTTAGGTCCAGGATTCATCCAAATATACAAATTTTTATAAATTTTAGTTACAGTATCTAAAATAAGTAATTTGTCACTTTTTTATATTTATTAGAAGTGTTCTTACTTTTTAAAGGTGAACCAAATTAACATAAATTTCACATAATTATATTAGTAGAAATATTAGAAATAAGATTTCTAGTTGGAGCATTTAAATGAAATATATAAATAAATATTTAAAGAAAAAAAATATTGTCGTGCGTACACTTAGAACCGAATGGATAGTAATTAACTTTAGGCAATATTAATATTAAGGGCATTGGAAGGTGAAGCAGGAAATCCATGATTCCATGCATGAGGGTAATTAACTTTAGGCAATATTAATATTAAGGGCATTGGAAGGTGAAGCAGGAAATCCATGATTCCATGCATGAGGGTGTGCTTTCACTTTCCCCTCCTTTTCTATACAGTGACATTACAATATTGTGCAATCGATCCTAAGATATTGACGAAAACTTAAAAAAGAGTAATGATACAATACTCAACTAATCTTTTTAATTTTCTCATAACAAGTGAGGTGTCATATATTCATTGGTCCATAATATAGTATTAATGATTATTTTATAAATGTGTAACCAATAAATGCATGACATCGCACCACAGAAGCTGTGTTTGAATGCACAAAACTTAAATTTGGATAGTTTACATTTACAATATATTTCTAGGGGTGTCAAACGGGCGGGTTGGGCGGTTATTAAATGGATATTAAGTTAATGGGTAATGATTACTTATTACTCATTCAATTAATGGTCTTAATTCAAATAGGTAATGGGTAGCTCATAATACTCATTATACAAAAATGTAAGGCTTATTAATAAACTTTTTCAAAATTTTTTAATTTCATTTTAATTCCTTTTTTTTTTAAGCGGATTTTAATTCTTTGAAATATTATATATTGTATACTTTTATATTTAATATATTTAATCGTATGTATTTTTTTTTTGTCCAAACACAATTTTGAATTTTTTTATATTTATATAAACTCCGTGCATGCCCCGACCCTAACCCGAGGCCCGAAATTTGGCCATGCCCAAAACTAGCCTGAGGCTCGAAACTGTACCCTGTCCAAAAAGGGCCTGAACTGAACCGGCCAGGCCCGAACCCAAACCCAGCCAGAAACCCGAGCCTGAACTCGACTTCACTACAAGAAAAATGGGCATTAGTGACGATTTTTTTTTTTTTTTTTTGTCAATGGAAGTCGTCATTAAAGACCCTTATTAGTGACGAAAATCGAAGTCGTCAGTAGAATTTCGTTAAAATGAGGAGTTTTAGTGACAAGATATAAAAGTCGCCACTAAGTCGTCAGTAAAGGGTTGGCGCCAACCCTTCCCGCCTATTTCATGACATTTAGTGACGAAATTAGTGACGAAAATGAGTTTTGTTAGTAGCTTGAGGACATTTAGTGACGACATTTATTTTTGCCAGTAAAAGCATGTAGTTAGCAATGTTGTGACAACAATTTGTCGTCACTAAAACACTTACTTATAGTGACGACAAATTATTGTCAGTAAATATATAATGTGTTCTTGTTAGTGATGATATTAAAGTAGTCGTCGGTAAAAAAATAAGTCCATTAAATTGCATGTGGTAAGATTCAAAACCGTGTAGTCACAAAACAATACACGTTAACTTACCACCAGCCTTTTTAATTGTTTCAACGTTTGAGCTACTTTTAAGTCTTCATTTTGATTTAATCAAATAAAAAAAAATAGCATTTGGTGAGACTCAAAACTGAGTTCTCATAGTAATCAACATAATGACTAACTAAGACAACCAACCATTTTATGATGTCGTAAACTCATTTAAACTATTCATATATAATAAATATCTACACTATTTTTTTTAGTCCATAATTTTTAACAATACCACTAAGGCACCCTTATATTTTTTCTTTTAGACCATAACTTTTAACATTGTTAGTAAGACATCCTTATCTTTTTTTTAGTTTATAATTATGATAATATCACTAAGGCACCCTTAAATATTTCTTTTTGCCCATATGTTTTAACAATGTCACTAATACAATCTTAATTTTTCCTTTTAGTTTATAACTTTTGAAAATACCACTAAGGCACCCTTATATTTTTCATTTAGCTCATAACTTTTAACAATATCACTAAAACACCTTACATTTTTCTATTAGCCCATAACTTTTAACAATGTCGCTAAGACATTCTATTTTTTCTTATAGTCCGTAACTTTTAATAATGTCACTAAAACACCCTTATATTTTTCTTTTAGCACATAACTTTTAACAATATCACTAAAACACTCTTATATTTTTCTGTTAGTTCAAAACTTTTAACACAATCACTAAGGCACTATTGTACTTTTCTTTTTGCCCATAACTTTTAACATTATCACTAAAACAGCTTTATATTTGCTCTAGTCCATAAGTTTTAGTAATGCCACTAAGACACCCTAACATTTATCTTTCAGTATATATCTCTTTGACATATATAATTGAGAAATAATTCCACGTGAACAACAAAACTAATTGTATCTACTAAAATGACACAAATAATTTTATTTTAGTTCATAACATTTAACAATGTCCCTAAGAAACTTTTTTATTTTTCTTAGTATATAACTTTTAACAATGTCACTAAGATACACTAAGCACATTTGTATTTTTCTTTTAATCCATAATTTTTAGCACCTCTAATAGGCACTTATATTTTCCTTATAATCCATAACTTTTAACAATGTCACTAAGACACCCTTATATTTATCTTTTTAGTTCATAACTTTTAACAATGCCACTAAGACACCCCTATATTTCCTTCTAATTTACAACTTTTAACAATGTCACTAAGATATCTTTGTATTTATCTTTTTAGTTCATAACTGTTAACAATGCCTCTAAGACACCCTTATATTTTCTTTGAATTCATAACTTTTAACAATGTCATTATGGCACTCTTGTATTTCTCTTTTAGCCCATAACTTTTAACAATGTCACTAAAATACCCTTATATTTTTCTTTTAGTCCATAACTTTTAACAATACCATTAAGACACACTTACATTTTTGTAATGGTCCATAACTTTTAACAATGTCCTTATGGCACCCTTGTAGTTCTCTTTTAGCCCATAACTTCTACAATGTCACTAAGACACTCTTATATTTTCTTTAGTCCATAACTTTTAACAATGCCACTGAGACAGCCTTATATTTTTCTTCGAGTTCATAACTTTTAACAATATCACTAAGGCTCCCTTGTATTTATATTTTAGCCCATAACTTTTAATAATGTTATTTATGACACCTTTGTATTTCTCTTTTAGCCCATAACTTCTAATAATGTTAATAAAATACCCTACTATTTATCTTTTAGTCCATATCTCTTAATATATATTTGAGAAATAATTCTATATCAACATTCAACAAAATTTATTTCCCAATAAATAGTATATTTTAAATTTGTACATTGCATTCCCATACTAATGTAATCAAGGGAAAATTTATTTAGACTAATTTCACGGGAAGAATTGCATGAAGAATATTTAAGTTTAATAATTTTGAATTATTATATTTAATGACATGAAGAATTTGTATTAATAAACTTACAAAAGCTAATTTATATTCTTTATAAAAAAGTATTTTAAAAAAAAATAGTATTGGGACAACAAATTTTAACTAGAGAAAAATCATTATTGATGTGTGTCTTTATATTGTTTATTTTTAGTGTTTTCTTGACTGATCTCACGGGATACTTATAGTGTTTTTCTATGATAAGCACATATTTTAGAAAGTAAGGCAGAAGGAGAGAAGAGTTGCAAAATGAGCAGAATAATAGTCCATTGGCCTGAACGGGTGCTCATGAACAGTAACCGAATTCAGAATAAGGTGGGCTGAATATTAAAGATTAAGTGGGCCTTGAGTTGGGCTAGAAAAGCGTAGTTTATTGGGATAATATAATTATGCCCAAAAGTTGGACTTAATCCTAAAAGTTGGACTTAATCATGAAAGTAAAGATAAGCCAACAAGATTGGATTAATTCTAATCAAGGAATGCAAGCCCAAATGAATTAATGAAGATGCAGCCCAAAACCCAAATTCCAATCCTTATGTGATTTGATCAAATCCAAATCCCAAATCCAAGGGGCTTATGCGGCTGATGCTTGATTCTTAGGGCTGCGTCCCTTTTTCTTAGCAGCCTATGGAAATTCCGTTGTCCTCCATCTTCACCAAGGTGCAGCGAGGGTGTTCATGAAAACCCATCGCCGCCGCCTAAACGTTTCTGCACGACAGATTACTACATCCAACAGCCCCAGCGATTTCAGATCGCAACCCACCGGCGACCGTTTCACACTTCCCCCATCCTTTCCACCCTCTAATTTCTTTACCGTATTCCTTTGAATTTGTTCGTGCAATTTCTATTTTATTTAATTATTTTTTCCTCTCTGTTTTTTTTATTATTACAGATTGCAGGAGCTGCTTTTCTGTTCACGAACTTTGTCGCCGCAGCGCTGCAAGTAGTTCTCAGCTGTTCCGACTTCGCACCGGCATAGACGATGGGCTCGGGGTTCATGATGCCCAAGTTAGCAAGAGGACTGCACCTTCTTCGGTTTCTTTTGTAAGAAGTTCCCAGGCTAGAACCCATCATCTCCACTCAATTTTAATGGTTTTGAGATTGTATTAAATTACAGATTTGAATTTTCTACTCGTGGGTCCGCCCCAACGTTTTGTTCAATCTCATAATTGATTATCTACAAGCTCACTGCTGAATTTTGATGCTAACATGAACAATTTGTGGGTTATATGATAAATAAATGTTGCATTCTGTGGGTCAAGTCTTGGCTGCTAGTGCTTTAATTTTCTTTTGATAATATGGTAGCTCAATTTCCTAAAGTGCAGCCCTTATGTCTGATAGTCCTGCAGTTGTCTAACGATGTTCTTTAACTTCTGAAAACCCTTTGTGGTTAACTACTGTGGTACTTGGGGCCAATTATTATGCTTCTCTTGTTAATTAAGCGACATGTTGACATTGTTGTGCAAACATGCATGATAAAAGCACTTGGATTTTGCATCTTTGGCTCCATTAATGAACTGATTCAAGATGATTATGTTAGAGAGAAATATTAGTTGTGATATGCTTGGGGTATTTAACACCTAAAGTTCGTGAGTAGAGTACTGATTTGAAAGGGAAAAAAAATCCTGAGTTTGTTCTTAGTGTTCTGCTTACCTTGTGCTCAATGTGTGGAAAATATTTTGTAAGCTTGTGATAGCCTGTGTTTGGTCTGGACTTGATTATCTTGTGTCATTGTTCAGCTTTAATGCATACTGGCTATGACTTGTTGGATTGTTATTTGAGCATGGTGAAGATATGAGTTTTTCTGCTAGTGAGATTATGCTCTCTTTTGTTGATATGACACTTGTTACTGCTGGAATGTCATTTTTCTGCTAGTGAGATTATGCTCTCTTTTGTTGATATGACACTCGTTACTGTTGGAATGTCTTTGACGACTACTTATAGTCAAGTTTTTGGTTCTACCAATGGTTCTTTTTCTGAGCTAAATTGCTATATGGGTTATGTATGTTATATTGTGTGCGTTGGAACTAATTGTGATGGGCAATCTACCTCCCACCTTTGCTTTGATGTGCTTTCTTTGATAGGGACATGCTTAAACATGTTGAGATGGCGATGAGACTTCATAAACCTCACTGCTGCGTCATTCATTGTTCCCTAATAATGGTAAACTAAAGAAGATGAGTGTGATCATTGCTCTATCTACTTGTCTTGTAGTATAAAAGGGAGTGAAAACTCCAGATGTATGGGCTTTGCTTGCCTAAGGGGACCTTGTGCGGTGATGGTAACACTCCTTTCCCCTGTGTATTTTTTTGTTGCTCTGAGTGTTTTTGTTTTTTGTTCTTGAGTCAGTCCTTGTGTTCCCTTACTCTATTCTTTGTGCATGCTTGAGGGCAAGCATGAGTTTAAGTGTGAGGTTGTAGGATCCCTTCGATCCTCTTTCTTTCTTTTCTTTTTTCTTTTTTTTTTTTTTTTTTTTTGCTGAATTTAGTGTGTAGTCCGAGTTATGTTTATGTGTGTCAGTCACAATTTTGCAAATCTTGGTCAAGAGGTGTCTTGAATTTATTGGAAATTGTTTTCTGGCTGATTGACATAATATGGTGTTTGGGATTTATATGATAATAGTTTTCCTCTTGGTATTGGGGGTTTATAGGACCTGAATAGTGGAACTTAAGCTTCAAATTTGAACAGCAGCTTTTCTTTGCAAAAAAAGGATTAAAAAAATCATGCTTAACACTAATAATGTGCTTTATGGTCTTGAGTCTTCTTAAACTACAATAGTGGACATGACATTTAGTTTATTTCTTGTTTTCTATCTCCAATTTCATGGATCTTTTTATCATGAAGTTTGGAATTTTGAGAGCTAAGAACTGCAATGTAAATGCCTAGCTGAATAGAGAAGGGATGCAACATGTTCAAGTTTAAGGAGGAATTTATGGAAGAGTTCTACAAGGAATGGGATGGAATGGCATGAACAAGGTCTGCTTTATTAACCAACCCTACAGTTTCTTCCTCTAAATTTTATCTTAGCTTAGCAATGTTGGTTAAAAGGTTATGTAAGCATATTTAGAACCTTTTTCACTTCAGTTCCTTATACTAAGTTTGAAACTTTTTCCTTAGATGTATGCATTATAGTTTAAAGGATTAGTTTGTTATGCATTTTTTTTGTGTCATGTTATCTTGTATTTGCTTAGTTGGACAATTTCTTAGTTAAAACTATAATTAGCTTTGGCAGTTAGGTTTTTATATGGCTGATTTGCAAGTCTATTGCTACTTTTTTTCAACTAGATTGTTCATGCAGGTCCAACATCGATGAATTTATCTTCTGCTCTTGTTGAATGGATGTCAAGGTTCTTGTCATTCTTTTGCCGACCAATCAGACTTGATTTGCTGGTTGAATCATTTGTTCCACTTAGAGTGGTGGAAGTCAAAAGTTAATTCTCTCATATTTGTTGATAGTTGGATAGGAATTAGATTGATTATGGTAGTTGTAATTTTTTTGGATATTATTGTTAGTATATAATTTTAGAATTAGTTGATGTTTGTGCTTATTAAGAATTATTCGATGATTAACTTATTAATTGTATTACATTTCTATTGACAATTAATTGTAGTCACTAACATTATTGAATATTTAGTTTCTAATGACGACATTGTCGTCACTAGAACAAATAGGTTATTGGTTTTAATATTGGAATATATATTCAATTATTTTTTAAAAAAAAATTTACTAACGAACATTTGTTATCACTAATTTTTGTCACCAAAACAGTTGACTTTTATATTGACGACCATTACTCGTCACTGAAGTTCGTCACTAAAGACTTTGACCATTTGTTTTTCATTGACAACTTTTTTCGTCGCTATCTTTCTTATCACTAATAATATACCATTTAGTGATGACTTGACACTTTTACTGACGCACACTTAGTGACGACTTTCTTCGTCACTAATATTAGTGATGACAAATAGTCGTCAGTAAATGGTAGACTTTAGTGACGACGGTGAAAAAAAGTCGTTACTAGACCCTTTAGCTACGGACCTATTGTCGCGACCACTTGATGACCTGTTTGTCATCACTAAAGGGCATAGCGACGACTTTTGGACTTTTAATGACGACTTTTTGTCGTCACTAAAACCCGTTTTTCTTGTAGTGCTTGGAACCCGAACGAATTTTAAATTAGTATTTATAAGTGAGTATTTAAAATATTATAAAATAATAAAAAGAAAAAGAAAAAAATAAGTTTGAAGAAAAATAAATAAAATTGGCCCACTAAAATAGGTGAGTTGTTATATTTTTGTTTATGCTTTTAAGTGTAGTTTTGGATGGGTATTTTTGGTACTCATGATGGGCGGGTTTTAGGGTACCCAATGAGCTACCCTAAACCCGCCCATTACATATTTAGCCCAAGTCCGCCTAACCCATTATTTGTTTAGGTGGATTTTATTGGGTTAAAATTCAATGAGTTTTGACGATTTTTGGGTTAATTGTTTTTTTTTGCCACCCCTATATATTCCTTTCGTTCTATTAGAAAAGTTTATCTTGAATTTTTTTTTTTTTGTTGTAAGAGAATAATCAACTTTCAAATTATTTACTTCTCCTACTCTTATTGATATAAATATGTGTAGTGCACAATTAGTTCATACTTAAAATAAGAACATGAATAGAACAAATAATATCAAATTAGTTATTTTGGGTATTATACTTTAATATTCACAATAAATTATACATTAGTGAAAGTGAATTCCTCTAGTGAAACTGAGGAAGGGAATATATATATCATGTCAACTGTGGAGCAGAGCATAGACATACGTAGTGATGCGTTTTAGAGTTCATCACTAATTTGGCGTTTTCAACGTTGATACATCTTCACAAATATCCATTGGTTGATTTGATTGTCTACGGGTGATTGCATGCTTATAATTACACCACATATATATATATATATATATATATATATATGTATAACGTAGAAAATTAAGTTGGTAATGCATGCATGCCTGCGAAATTTGAGTGTAGTTCTTTTTAAATTTGACAAATATCACAAATAACTCTTAAAGAGTAACACTTTAAATTTGACAATTATCACAAATATCCCAAGACAAGAGCAGTATCATGACTTACGGATATTAATTAATTACTCACGGGAGTGAATGTGAACAGACTTCCACGTGACCATGCTCCGTCGTATATATAAACCCAATGTACACGAACTTGTGCGTTCTTATGTATTGGACGAGAAAACAATAATCGATTTTAGTTTTAAAAAAAAAAGAAAAAGAAAAAAAAGTATTGCTCGTATATTATAAAACATACGTATTAATTTAAGCCTCTCATGTATGTATTGAACTAAACATTTGATGTTTTTAATTGCAAATGTATCATGGTTGTGAGTTTAGTCTCTAATGTATCGCGAACTAAGTATAATCTATGATCGATGATGTGACGCAAAAAATACAATGTACAGGAAGAGCTTCTTAAGGCCAAGTATAAACTTGAAAAGCAATGGCCCAATCTGAAGGAGACTCGATGGTGAAGAAGGATGGACAGGCTGGAGACCGATCTGGGCAGCTCGAATCAGCAGGGTTGATGATGAATGGTGATTTGCACTATTCCGGTGATAATTTCATATGATAAAGAAAGAAACGGGGCTTTCCCCCCTGTATAAGCTCCGACGGTCAAGTCAGTACAATTGGAGAAGATAAACAGTAAAGATGAATGCTTGAAAATGGTAAAGATTGCGTACCTTAGAAAGTATGAAGACTTAGCATATATACCTCAAGTTGAAATGTGTCCGTTGAACCCTCATGAGTGATTTGTTCACCTGCTCCTTCTGTTTAGCGTGGCGTAGACGCTATTATTTTGACCGGGTCTCATCTTCATCTCTTAGGAAATCTGAACATCTCTGCATGCAATCGAGTAGAGATACCTAATCTATGACAACTTTTACCTACTGTGTCAGTGAAGCAGGGCGGGTCGGTCTATCTATCTTAGATCGGTCGAATCAAATAATATGATAGAAATGTGAGGAAAAGGCCGAGGCATTCTTAAGTCATAAAGTCCGATCTAAGAATACCGAGTTGGTTTACAACGTTTGCCGACCTAAGCTTTTATGAGTTTTTACCGATCTGGGTCTTTATGACCGACCTAAATTTGTAACACAGCTGTAGACTTGGTTTGTACGGTCTTTCCGACCTGAACACGGGTCTGGCTTTAATTGTGCCTTATTTTCCACTATTTATCCTTGTTTTAATTTATCTATTGGCTTGGCCCAATAGAGATTCAATTTTATGCACATCAACATGTTCCCCCAGTATTAGGTTTTACCGATCTAAAACTTAATACTATTGCGTTTTTCCGAGCTAAAATTTAACACAAAGCACTTACTATGGGTTCTCCTATCAATCCGAGCCATTCTTCCGAGCTAAGCACGATACTATATTCTACTAGGCCGAAAATGTGACTAAGGCATTTATTAAGTGTTCATCCGACCTATAGTTTATCCGACCTATAGTTTACCGAATATGATAAAAACATGAACTATGACTATGAAATCCGACCTACAGAGAATAGTGTTATCCGATGCATATGTAATAATGGCAATACCGATCTAAAGAATTTGAACAGACTATTGGACAAATTAATGAATGCGGTAATAAAGGCATACCTTTGCGTTATCCGAAGTCTGGATTTCGAAGAGTCGGGACTTGATTGGACACGTCCTCTCGACTTTCGAAGCGGGCGGCGGTACGACTTCCCATGCCTTTATTATTTTTGAGGTGGCATCAAAGCGGGCAGCGATTGTTTTGCCCGTGTCCTTTCGGTTTCCCCGAGGTTCCCCTATAAAACCTATTAGAGCAAGCATTTGGCGTCATTCGCTATTTGCTTTCCTGAAAAGAGAGAGAAGAAAAAAAAATTTCCTTGCCCTTCTTCCCTTCGCCGGAGTTGTTGCGCTTTGCCGGAGTTGTTGCACTCTGCTGAAATTGGCCGGAATTTGTAGGAGTTTTACCATTGCTTCGCCGTCGCCGTTTCTCTTTTCCTTTGTTCATCCGTCTGCCATGGCCTCTGAAAGAAGTTCCGGCACTGGAGCGTCTCGCCAAAATAGAAGGACGACAGCTTTGGATATCTTAGCCCAAAGCTACGAGCTGGAGAGGTCTAAGAAACCGACCGAGGCCATTGAGGATTTGCAGCTACAGTTGGGGCTCGAACGCAGCAACATTTCAAAGCTTGGAGTTGAAAAAACCGAGCTAATGAGGCAAAATCAGGTTCTGCTTTCGAAGTCGAGCCAGCTGGAGACCAAGATCCAGGGCCTGGAAGCCGACGTGGGCATCCAGAAGAAAAGTGAGACCGCCCTGATGGAAGAAAAATCCAAATTGGTGAAGGAAAAAGCTGACCTGGAGAAAGCTGCAGAAGAGGCTACAAAGAAGGCTGCTGGGCTGCTTAGCTCGGCTGAGGTTGAGGCAGCACGCCAGGCCGAGCTGAAAGCTTTTAAGGAAGGGGCCCTGCTGGAGTTGATGAATCGACGTTTCTTAGAGCTAATTCATTGCGGGTACACCCTGTGCTGGGACGAGCTAAAAAGTTCCAGGTTGGCAGAAGATGCTCCTGCAGACTCCATGGCCCAGACTTCTTTGCTTCCAGAGGGATGCGATCCTTTCGATTTAGTAGAGGAAATCAAGCAAGAATGCCGAGACATCGGTGTTCCAATTCCGGAAAACGTCGAAGAGGATCCTGTGGTCGACCCCCAGGAGACAGCAGATGAAGCCTCTTCTCAAGCTCCTCCTTCCTGAGATCGGCTTACCCTTAGATCAGGCTTGTCCTTCCTTAGATCGGCTTGCATTTTGAAATTTTTTTTTTTTCTGATTCTAGTTCCTTTCGAAGAATTTTTGTATTGTTCAGATCGTCTTTGTATCCGAGCTCGTTTATTGAATAAAGACATTGTTTTTGTTAACTTTTGTTGCTTCAAATTTTGCCTTTCCCATCTTTAACTCTGACTGCTTTACTGATAATATTTCCTCAAGTGTGTTGCATTCCAAGTTCGCGGAACCAAACGTCCTTGCAGGTCTTCCAAAATATAACTTCCTGTAGGTCGGGCTTCAATTACCCGATAAGGCCCTTCCCAATTAGAAAATAACTTGCCTTGTTCTTGTGGTTTGCTGATAGATCGGTTTCATAAGACTAAGTCTCCTGGTACAAAGGCTCGATGTTTGACCCGAGCATCATAGTGTTGCCGAACTAAATTTTTGTAATTTAGTTGATGTACATAGGCTGAATCCCAGACTTCTTCTATCAAATCCAAGCTGAGCTCCAAGTTTTCTGGTTCTGATCCCTTTCGAAGTGCATAACTCGAGGGGCTCCACCTTGTATTTCTGGAGGGATGACAGCGTTGACCCCGAAGGCCAACTCGAAAGGGGTCTTTCCCGTAGCCGATTTGGGCGTGGTCTGGTGGTACCAAAGCACATGGGGCAGCTGTTCTACCCAATTTTTACCTTTATCTTCTAGTCTGGATTTCAGCCCGTGCAACAAAGTTCGGTTTGTGAGTTCTACTTGTCCATTTGCTGGAGGATGAGCTACCGATGCGAAACGTTGGGTGATACCAAGTTTTGAACACAAGGCTGTGAACTCCTTAGATTCGAACTGAGTCCCATTGTCCGAGATAACCGAGTTGGGCACGCCTAACCGACAGATGACTTGTCTCCAAAGAAATCAAGCTACAGTTCGCCCGGTAATGTTCGTCAATGCCTCGGCTTCTACCCATTTCGTGAAATAGTCTATGGCTACGACAAGATAATGGCAAGAACCGATCTTAGGAAACGGCCTCATGAGATCTATTCCCCATTCTGCGAAAGGCCAAGGGGCAATTATCCCTGTAAAGCTGGAGGTCGGCAACCGGTGAATTGTTGCGTTGTGTTGGCAACTGGGGCACCTTTGAACAAATTCTACTGCTTCCTGGAATAACCGGGGCCAATAAAACCCAGCCCCAATTATTTTCTTAGCCAAATTCTGAGCCCCAATGTGAGACCCGCAATCCCCTTGATGTACTTCCTTCAGCGTGGCTTCTGCTTCTCCCGGACTCAGGCATTTTAGCAAGGGCATTAAGAAACCCTTTTTGTACAGATCTTCCCCGATTATTTGATAATGTTCAGCCTTTCTTCTTATTCGTTGCGCTTCCTTTCGTGAATCTGGTAAAGTACCGTTCTTCAAGTATTGCCATAGAGGAAATCTCCAATCTCGACCCTCACTTATTGATAAGATTGCTGGCTCGGCTGTACTTCTACTCTGTACTTCTTCCACTAGAACGCTTTTAGTCAAATGAGAGAAAACCGAGGAAACCAATTTGGACAAGGCATCTGCATTTGTGTTTTTGCTCCGTGGAACTCGCTCTATGGTCCATTTTGAAAAAAATTTTAGTTGCTGCTGCGCCAGTGCTAAGTATGCCTCCATTTGCCAATCTTTAGTCTTATACTCCCCCAAAATTTGTTTGACTACGAGCTGGGAGTCCGAACAAATTTTTAGATTACCGACCCCGAGTTTCCGAGCTAACTTTAGACCGGCTATCATGGCTTCGTATTCTGCTTCATTATTTGTGGTCGTGAAGCAGAATCGCAGAGCATAAGTGTGGATCTCTCCAACAGGGTTGGTGAGGATGATCCCTGCACCTGATCCGGACTGGCTAGAAGCACCATCTACATAGAGTGTCCACGAGTCGTCACCCTTTGCCACAGTTAGAAGAAGATCGGTTTCTTGTGCCGGGCCACGGATGTCTTCCTGGGGGTCGGATACCCCTTCAGCTATGAAATCTACTAACACTTGCCCTTTGACTGCGGTGCGCGGGGTAAAGGTGATGTCATACTCCCCCAATTCGATAGCCCACATGGTGAGACGACCAGAAACTCCTGCCTTTTGTAGGACAGCTTTAAGAGGTGCATCGGTATAGATGGTTACTCCGTGGGAGTTGAAATAAGGTCGCAGACGCCGTGTGGAGTGGACTAGAGCCAAGACTAGCTTTTCCAAGCTAGAATAGTTTTTCTCTGCTGCCTGCAAAACTTTGCTAACAAAATAGATGGGTCTTTGAACCCGGTTATCTTTTCGAAGCAAAACCGAGTTAACCACTGATTTAGTTGTAGCTATGTACATATATAATTGTTCTCCAGGAATAGGCATAGTTAAAGACGGCAAAGAGGCTAAATACTTTTTTAATTGTTCAAAAGCAATTTGGCATTCTAGGGTCCATACAAATTTATCTGTTTTTTTCAGGATGCTAAAAAATGGTAAGGCTCGTTCTGCCGACCGAGCTAAAAACCGATTTAAGGCCGCTAGTCTACCCGTTAATTATTGTACTTCACGAATTGACCTAGGTGGGTGCATTTGCAGAACAGCTTCTACTTTTTTTGGATTAACAGAGATACCCCCCCTTCAGAAACCATATACCCTAAGAATTTTCTTGAAATAGCTCCAAAAACGCATTTTTTTGGATTTAACCTTAATTGATACTGGACAAGTGTTTCACGTAAATCAAGCAAATAAGCATATTCATCCCTATTTTTAACAAGCAAATCATCAATATATGCTTCCATGTTCCGACCTAACTGATTTTTGAAAATTTTGTTTATCAAACGCTGAAAAGTAGCTCCAGCATTCTTCAAACCGAAAGGCATAGTAATAAAGCAATAAGTACCTTTATCCGTGATGAAAGATGTTTTTTCCTCGTCTTATTTAGCCATGAAGATCTGGTGGTAGCCCTTGTAAGCGTCCAAAAAGTTAAGGAAACGGAATCCAGCTATAGCATCGACCAAAA
Organism: Leptodermis oblonga; assembly: GCA_016801395.1. Lineage (NCBI taxonomy): Eukaryota > Viridiplantae > Streptophyta > Magnoliopsida > Gentianales > Rubiaceae > Leptodermis > Leptodermis oblonga. The sequence goes on from CM028752.1 coordinate 899,279, forward strand.
CATCGATCAACGGTAGGGGGAACCAATCTTTAGGGCAGGCTTTGTTTAGGTCGGTAAAATCTATACACATACGCCACGAGCCATCGGGCTTAGGAACCAGTACGGGGTTGGCCAGCCATTCCGGATAATCCACCTCTCGAATGATACGTACTTCTAATAAGGCGTTAACTTCGAGCTCCACGTATCTGCTGCGTCCTCCTCCGAGGTTACGTTTTCGTTGACGAACCGGCCTATGGTTGGCATCAATGGACAGCCTATGTTCAATGATACTTCGAGAAATGCCAGGCATGTCTTCCGGCCCCCAAGCAAAGACTTCCGCGAACTCACGTAAAAGGTTAAGCAAATCATGTTGTAACTGAGGGGGTAAATCAGCCCCAATTTTAATTACCTTGTTTGGATCGGCCGCCAGGGGGATGATTTTTACCTCGGCCCCTGCTTCAATGGACCGATCTGAGCTATCTAGCAGGTCGGTGATGTCAGTGGGACGAGCGGTACGTCCGGGGTGGACAGGTGGCGAAGTTTGTGGTGTGGAGGTCGGAAGAACCGCAGATGCACCTTCTGACTTCCGATCCACTGCTGCTGGCTCCCTTAGGGAAGCCGTGTAACACTGCTTAGCCTGTAAAACATCACAGCGAAGAGCAGCTATCCCACCCATGGTGGGGAATTTCAAAAGCATATGCTTGGTAGAAGCAATGGCCTGGAACTGATTTAATCCAGGCCGACCTAGATACACATTATATGGTGAAGGTTCATCAATGACCACAAAATCTATGGTTTCTGTACGTTTTAGCTGACCAGCTATTAACGTGACCGGGATGCTCAGTTGTCCTACAGGGATAACATGGTGGTTGCCAAAGCCAATCAAAGGAGTTCGTACTGAACTTAACTGTGCCTTATGTAATTGACATCCCGTCAATGCCTTAGCTGTAATGATATTACTAGAGCTACCCGGTCTAGTAATGTCCTACGCACTTGATAATTGGAAATATAACAATCGATCACTAGCAGATCGTCACAACTGTAAGGTAAAAAGATATCACTATCATCAAAACTAATGACTGGTGCCATGGTGTCTGCTTTACGCTTACCTAGAACGTTGTTTCTTTGTCTATATACCTGTTTCCTTTGGCGATTGGAGTCGCCCTAGGTTGGCCCTCCTGCTATGGTGTTTACGACCCCATCTATGGTTAGGTCGGCTCCAGCCCCGGCGCTTGGGGCTCGGGGGTCGGGTTGAGGACACTCGCGGGCGAAATGGCAGGGTTCCCCACACCGGTAGCATCCGGTAGGTCGCTCCCGGGCTGTCGAAGCTGAAGGTTTGGGTAAAGGAGCTACTTGTGTGTATTGAGGCAGCTTTCCAGTTTGAATTAGCTTAGCTATCTCTGCAGCCAAATCTCGACAATCATTAGTGTTGTGTCCAATATGCTTATGATAGTTACAATACCTACCCGGATTGAGCCGATCTGCGGGGCCCGTCATAGGGCGAGCTGGTGGTAACAACCCTTGATGTTGGATGGCTGCATATATGTCGGCTCAAGGAGCAGCGAAAGGCTCGGCCACCTGCACAGCGTTGACATTTACCTGATCTTCGGGATAGGGTTAGTAGTATTCACAAAATTTAACTTCTTATTTCCTCCTGGGGGAGGGACCGGGGAAGAAGCTTTCCTCTTACCATACAGGTCGGAACATCCTCTTTCTCGTTCCTGTTTTATGGCTGCTGCATCCTCAATAACAGCAAAATTAACAGCAGTAACCATCATTTCAAAATAGGAGTGGGGGGGTCGGATGGCGAGTTCAGTAGCTAGAGGTCCCGACCTTAACCCGTTAATAAATGATCCCATCATTATTCTATCATCTTTTTTATGGCATTTCCTAGATTCTACGTTAAATCGATATATGTAGGCTTGCAATCCTTCCCCCATTCTTTGAGTTATGTTCATTAAGTGTGAAATTGGCTTGGACAATATCTTATTACCCATAAAATTGGCTAAGAACAGGTCACCGAACTGATCTAACGAATGAATAGAATTTCGAGGTAGTGTACAATACCAATTAATAGCCTGACCTTTGAGAGTCAAATGGAAAGTCATGCATCGGTTGGCATCGGATAAGTTGGCGGTATCCATCACACTCATGCATTGCATCCAGTGAGCCGTGGGGTCGGTAGTCCCGTCATACTTATCGACCTTACCCAAGCCTCTGTAACCTGGGGGGAACGGTGCTGTTTGAATTTCCTAGCCGAATGGATGAGACACCCGAGAGGTGGGCACGGTTCGCCCGAGCTGCGCATATCATGATCCAGGAAGGACTGTGTGACCGACCTGGGGGTACCCTGACTGTCCTATGGGGTATCCCCCCATACCGGGGTAAGCAGATAGTGGTGCTCCAGTGGCGAAGTTCCCTGCGCTGGGCCCGGGGTAATAACTCAGGTTAAGTAAAGGAGAGTATCCTGTGGGTGGCTGCATGGCTCGGTTGGTGCCCAAACCATAATGCTGAAACATAGCTTGGTTGGACGGAGCTAGGTGTCCGAGATATCCTAATTGGTTGACTTCAGGACCAGGGTAGCTAAATGGGTTTAATGGTTGGACTAGGCCGGGCTGACTTACTTGATTCTGTGGACCCAGGCCGTGTTGACCTAACTTATTCACTTGCTGTCCTATCATGGGAAAAGGCAGACCCGACATAAAAGGGTAATTAATAAACTGAGCGTTGGGAACTCCGGAGGGAGCTGGAAAAGTAGGAGTGACCTGGGTATGGGCTAAAGTGGTGTACATAGGAGGTGCAGTAGAAAGGGTTGGAAGACCGGCCACGTAATTAGATCCGGAGAAAAGGTGAGTCCCCCCAGAATGCGGAGGGCATCTTGAAACGGTGAGTGAATGAGGGGGTAGGCTAGACATTAACATAACGGAGGGGTCAGACATAGGATTGAACAGAGTTCCCGGTGGGGGAATAACGGGGGCAACTTGTGAGCTAAAGGGGTGTTCTATGGTGGCTGCTTCTAGGGCGGTGGTGGTAGTACTGGAAATAGGGGGTTCCGTATTGAGGGTAGAGGTAACCGGAATGATATGGTTCATTAGATGAAATAGTTGTGGGAATAAACGGTAGAACCTCTCTTTTTCTGCTTGTTCTTGTTGGGGGGTGAGAGGTTCGATAACGACGGCTGTAGTTGGTGGATCATTGGGAGGGATGGAAGTGGTGGTGACAGTAGGAACTATGGCGATCGTAATGCTATATCCGTGGCGGTGTTAGAAGAAGAAGCACCCGTTCCTGAACAATCTTGAGTTTGCGTCATGGTTTCAACAAATTTCTTTAAAAATGAGGAAGATTTGATGAAATAATTTGATCAAACGTTCCCCACAGACGGCGCCAGTTGATGTGACGCAAAAAATACAATGTACAGGAAGAGCTTCTTAAGGCCCAGCATAAACTTGAAAAGCAATGACCCAATCTGAAGGAGACTCGATGGTGAAGAAGGATGGACAGGCTGGAGACCGATCTGGGCAGCTCGGATCAGCAGGGTTGATGATGAATGGTGATTTGCACTATTCCGGTGATAATTTCAGATGATAAAGAGAAAACGGGCTTTCCCCCTGTATAAGCTCCGACGGTCAAGTCAGTACAATTGGAGAAGATAAACAGTAAAGATGAATGCTTGAAAATGGTAAATTGCGAAGACTTAGCATATATACCTCAAGTTGAAATGTGTCCCTTGAACCCTCATGAGTGATTTGTTCACCTGCTCCTTCTGTTTAGCGTGGCGTAGACGCTATTATTTTGACCGGGTCTCATCTTCATCTCTTAGGAAATCTGAACATCTCTGCATACAATCGAGTAGAGATACCTAATCTATGACAACTTTTACCTACTGTGTCAGTGAAGCAGGGCGGGTCGATCTATCTATCTTAGATCGGTCGAATCAAATAATATGATAGAAATGTGAGGAAAAGGCCGAGGCATTCTTAAGTCATAAAGTCCGATCTAAGAATACTGAGTTGGTTTACAACGTTTGCCGACCTAAGCTTTTATGAGTTTTTACCGATCTGGGCCTTTATGACCGACCTAAATTTGTAACACAGCTGTAGACTTAGTTTGTACGGTCTTTCCGACCTGAACACGGGTCTGGGCTTTAATTGTGCCTTTATTTTCCACTATTTTATCCTTGTTTTAATCTATTGGGCTTGGCCCAATAGAGATTCAATTTTATGCACATCAATCGATGTATCGCTTTTTAACTGTTGGGGTATGTATCACTATATTGTTAAAACAATTACAAGTATGCATGTAGTGCGTAAATCAATTTTACATGCAAAAGTATAACCCCTACATGAAAATACGTTGTATTAATTCAAGTGATTAATATATTGTTTATTAATGAATAATACATATAAAATTTAACGCCAGAAGTATGAGATGGTCTGACATTATCTCCCTTTTTTGGTCTAGAGGAGTAAATGCGCCATTAGATTTAGACTTTTCGTGCCCTCTTATTTTTAGAACAAAGGGTTTTATTAATAATCATAATAATTAACAAGCAATTAATGCATTTGATTTCTAACGAAAATAATCGGTCATGTCTTCCAATAATTTTCTTGAATGGTGGTGGTTAACTGATTAATTAGTGACAATTGCATAATTAAGTTGACAATAAATTTGAGATGGGAATGACTAGTGAAAGTAATTGGGTATCTACAAGTTAAAACTATAGATATGTAGATGAAGAGACATCATTGTTTTGACACCGAAATTAAGATGAATTATTAATGAATTATTTTACGGAGGTTGTATTTGATGCTTATTAATTAACATATGAATGATTTTGTAATGAATTTATATATATATATATATATATAATAGAAGTACGTTATAAATTATCTGTGTGTAGATGAATGAACTAAATAAAAGATTTAAGGTAAAATTACAATCTCATTAAGAAATTATTTTTTTATTAGATAGTGATTTACTTATACAATTGCGTATATAATGACGTTTGTAATACACCCATTATTAAAAGTAATGATGATAGAATAGTTCCTATTTTTTTTTCAGAAAATTCAATTATATATATATATAGACTAGAGAAGAGCGGGCACACACTAATAGACACATGGCTTCAAAGTTTGATTGGGGATGATTGTTATGACAACGAAAGATTGATGAAGCATTTGTTATGAGAGGCCCGTCCTAAGCCCAACCAGCAGTCTCCCCACCGCACCCCCCACCCCCCTCTCCCACACACACATAACCTCCCCCCTCTCTGTATCTATATCTATATATGTACGTATATGTTGTTGCACATATATGATATGGGTAATAGATTTTGGACCGAAGTCCAAAGGCGCCGAGAGGCCCCGAGATACTATTCAATGGGCCCCAATGCAAAACTTTACCTTTTGACCCTTCCTTGTGAGAATCCAGATACGCAGCACAGAAGCAGAGCGTGAAGACACTTGCTTTCCGTCTTGTTCATACTTTTCAATTTTCAATACTTTCTGTTATTTTTCCATTTTCTGTATTCTCTTCCAAAGTCCGAATATCGGATCTCCGTTTAAAATCTCCGACCTTAATACTCCCAAACAGAGTGTTGGAATAATTATGTCGTTTTATAGCGAAAGTGGTTTGGTGTTAGCAGCGGGACGAGGCTCATGGTTATGTATCACCGGCAAGTTTATATGCGCGGCAATGGGGTGGTCAGGATTTTTGGGGTACCGGAGACCGTCGGACTTGGTGATGATAATGCGGTTGTGGTGGGTTACACGTTATAGTGAATTTGGAATTAGATTTTTGACACAGTGGGAACTGGGAAGAGTGATGAGAAGAGACACGGGCTTAGATGTGTGATTGACAGTAATAAATTTTGAAATTTGGTTGAACATGGGGAAGATGAAGGTAATGGGCATTGCATTGGTTAGAAACTTGAGAGGAGATTTGTAATTTTCGGATGAAAAGGGTGATTTTGGCTTAACTGTTTCACAAATCCAGAAGCCATAACGTTTCTCCAGTACAAAACATTTGGAAAAATAAAACAGCACACTTATAAGAGTAAAACAGTATAATAAATATTGAAATACATACAAGACATAAAATGATTAGTGTAGGGTGTAAATTTCTCAGTACAAGAAGTAGGAAAAATTTTCAATCAAATATTTGATACATTTCAAAAAATGTACATTTAAAGTAAATGTTTGATACAAAGTTCATATTAAAATGATACATTTAAAATAAAAAATTGATATAACGTTAATATTAAAATGATATAGCCGAAGCAAACATTTGATTCAATCAATATAATTTTGGAAAAAGATCACAGGAGAGAGAGAAGCAAGTGAGAAGAAAGAGAGAAGAAAGAGAACGAGTAGGGGAGAGAGAGAGAGCGGGAAGAGTAAGAGAGACGGAAAAAAAGGAGGAAAATTTTGTTTTTAGTTCATCCACGTAAGAGAGAGATTCATTTTCCTTGAGGGCATTTAAGTAATTTAGACGACGGCGCAGACATTCACGAACCTTGGTCCAGTCCCGAATCGGGCCAGATAATGGCTACTAAATGATATACAGAAGATAGCAAAACCTTTGGGGTTTCACGTGAAGGGGACCGCCTTCCCCATTTCCTCCCCCAACCAGTGTGTGACAAAAAACAACTCAAAATCTTGTCAACTCTCAATCATTAGTCTCCACCTGTTGCTTCGGACCAATTCTTGTACTTGCTGTGAATGTGCATCTTGTCTTCATCATGTGACCACACTACAATCTACATATTCTTCATTTCACTTCTGTTTAAAACTATTTATGTATGTGACACACATTAAATAGTGACATTAATGAATTGCGTTACTAAAATTCAAATTTGGATGATATACACAGATTATTACATAAAAAATTAGTACTTATTTTTAAAAAAAATTATACCAATATTAACATGGAGGGTTTACAAAATGCAAAATATTTGCAAGATTCAATAATCGGTTGAATAGATAATATTCTTAATTTTTAAGTGTGAGGTAATTATGGATAATATATAATTATATTAGTAAGCGCATGAAAAGTAAAAGAATATAGGGCCTGTTCTTTTTGTTTCGTTTTGAAAATGGTTTTGGTTTCAACAGTAAATTTAATATATTTTAATCATATTTTATCATTTTCAATACAACTTTTTACTATTCAGCATCTACTTTTTACATTTTCAATACACTTTTTACATTATAAAATTATTTTTCAAAACTTGTTTTCAAAATCTTTTTCAAAACGCCCAAAAAGAACAGGCCCATAAGCAAAATTCTTCTACTGGGACAAATACATTTCACGAAAACATGTATTCGAAGGTCCGAAAACGCGGGTACGTGTCAAGTTTAGTTGATGATATTTCGATGTTATATTCTAAAAGCACGCTTATCGAATTTAGTATTTGATGTATCGCTTATTTATCTCTAATGTATCTATTGAGTTTTGCTTCTAATGTAGTTGTTGATGTACTAATTGTAGTTACGGATTTAGTTGTTGAAATATTGCATATCGAGTTTAGTGTATAATATTTTACGTATTGAGTTTAACCTCTAGTGTATAGAGTGCAGCCCCTAGTATATCATTGTCATGCTATAATGCAAAAAAAAAAAAAACACGTGTATTAAATTTAATATGCCTTGGTGTTTTAGACCATCTGATTAGATACTCTTTCTGTTTCTGAAATATGCAAACTCTACCATTGGAGAGGTTATTTTGTTAAGGAGACTTTCCCTACCTTAAATTTCCTATTGATAAGGGATTTTTACTTACCTTCTTATGTGATTTTCTTAGCTACCATTTTTAGTTTTCACGTTTCCTTGTTCTTCAACTCTCTTAGGGACTGTTCTTTTTGGGCATTTTGAAAACGATTTTGAAAATAAGTTTTGGAAAATAGTTTTATAATGTAAAAAATATATTGAAAATATAAAAAATAGATGCTGAATAGTAAAAAGTTGTATTAAAAATAATGAAATATAATTAAAATATATTAAATTTACTGTTGAAACCAAACCCGTTTTCAAAACGAAACAAAAAGAACAGTCCCCTAATTTTTTCTACGGATTTGTTCCGGTCTTTCTTTTCATCATGGGTTCTTTCATACTAGTGTTTTGTATAGGGGCAAAATGAAGAAACCCACACCAATTTTAGTAATGGAGAGCCCATTATTGAATAATCAAGTAGGCCATTTTGTAGGTGTTAGTTTGGGCTTCATGTGCTGCACTGCCATTAGTTTCGTGTGTTTCATGGACAATGGAACAATAGTCTAATTTAATTAATTCCGCAATTTCAACTTAAAAAATTGGTAAGATAAAGTTCACCACGACACGAATTCGATATGTTAAAGTGACTTGTCAACTTATATACGTTCTGAAATTTCCATTACTAATTAAATTATTTTGATAATTTGTAACACGAGACGGAATCACAATTGAGAGTCAACTCAGTAGAACCAGATGAATATATCGAATAATGTAACAAATAATTTTAATTACAAATATATTAGGAATACTACATGTAAATATTATATTGAATTATAAATATATCTTAAAGTTAATGGTTCAACCACAATATGCTAGGTTGGATATACAAGTTTTTGCGAATTTAAGTCTTGTTTGAACAAATGAAACATGTTTTAAAAGTTTTAAAAAAATAAAAATAGTGTATGAACCAAAAAAAAAAAATTTAATTTTAAAAAAATATTATTGAGGTGTACTCTAAATAGAGTTTTTGAAGTACAAATAAAACATGTTTTATAATCCGTTATCGTTCAAACATGCAGCCAAAGTAAATGGATTTAAATTAATAAAAAATAAATTTTATTAAAATATTGCTCCGAAACTTATTCTTCTCAAATTGCCAATATACAATTTGGACGTTCATCAATCTCATACAAACTAAGATCATTAATTACGTGCCTGGAGTGGTCACCTATATTTATAGGAAATTATTTCTAAAAATAAAAACTAATAATTAATTAATTAATTAATCAACCACGATGGGTAAAAAGCGCAACCATAACTTTACTAGCCTGGGCAGCCTCAGCAACCATTACCCTGGTGTTCTCGAGCACGCCGTGGCAACCCTCCAATTCGGCGGCGCAGTCTTCGAGCGACATGGCCGATGTATCGAAATCATTCGCGTTGATAAGCCCGACGCTGTCGCGCAGCTTGTTCTCGCAGATGTGGGCTCTTCCCTTCTCCGATTTCTTCACTTCCTTGTCGTGGGCGAGCAAGAAGTCGTGCGCGTCCGTCGACAATTGGAGAGTTTTTTCCCGTGCCTTGATCAGCCAATCGTTCGACCTCATCAACTGCGACGGGTCGGAGACCAACGGTCGCACGAGTGTTATACAGTAGGCGGTCTCCTCCGGGCATTTCGCCGCGCAGAAGTCTTGGACGTTATTGAAATCGGCCGCCCACGCCGCCGACGATAAGGATGATGCCACCACCACCAGGGCTAGGAATGAAACGTTAATTTTTATAATCGCCATTTTTTTTTTTTTTTTGGTTGTGATTTTAATTTTCATGGATCGCAACGTGTTTTATATTGTATGCATGGCCGATTGATCGGGTAATACTAGTGGAGGAAGAAGAGGAAGTTAGAGCACTTTTTTCTGTCCATGCAAGATTAATTTGACCTTGTCTTAGTTAACCCTCTTCATTAATTTCTTTTTGTGGTTTATATATATATATATATATAGTAGCATCTACGTACTCTAGAAAGTTTAAAACTAATACTCTTTGATCAAGAGTACCATGTTACGTAGTGGAAGCTAACAATGAAAATGATTGGCGAAAATCATTTTAAAAAATTATTGAATCTAACACACATTAATTTGCAAGTCAATTATACATCAAACTATCATTGAATCCTCAAAGGATTGCCGAAAATTTGAAGTCAAATTAATTCTAGAAACTAGAATATTATTCAACTCAAAACTTAAAATTGTCTATTACAAGAGAAAGCACCCCTTATATAGGAAAAACCTCCAAACTCAAAATTAGAAGAAAAAGGAAAAATTGTCAAAATTGGAGAAAAAATAAATCCAAAATCATCATGGAAAGAAAATAATAAAGGGAAGAAGAATATATAATACCACAAACGGTACCTTAAAAAGGGATATTTTAAGGTCTGTGTGATATAAAAAAAAATTAATACTTATAATTGAACATTTAATGTTGAAACTATAATCCTGAATTGATTAAATTGCTTATATCTGAATATTGAAATTTTAGTTTCATCATTTGAATTATAGTGCTTAATTAGCAACAACGGATGTCTTTTAATTACTGATAGTATTGATCATTTTGTCTATACAAACATATGCAAACTAGCTATATGAAAAAAGAGGTGTTCGGGTGTGCTATTATATATTTGTAGGATATAAATTTATTCCCATTGCACATAGAGATTAAGCGCATCGACATAATCAGAACATAATAATGAAACAACACAATATTTTAACGTGGTTCGATCTAAACAGATCTACATCCTCAAATTCACTATATCATAGACATAAGTAAGAACATTTCATCTCTTATGACCTAAACCTCAACAACTCATAAACAACAAGATATAAGTAGGAACATCATTTCTTATGACCTTGGTTCCCCATAAACAACACATCACAATAGCCAAACGGCTCCCTCACAAAAATCTCACACATCATAATAGCCAAACGGCTCCCTCACAAAAATTCTAAAGATAGAGAGCCGAAAGGGTCTGATCTTTCAAACTCTCAACTCAACTGAAAACAATACACATGGGTTCTTTATATAGACCCATAGTTACCCAAATACTTCTCAGAACTAGTTTCCCAAAACAAACCAGATCTAAATTTTGAAACAAACTAAATAAGTAATTATTGAATCCTACCAAAATTAGAATTTCCTAATTAATCTTGATTTAATTTTTCCAACAATATTGCTTGAGATATTATGCATTTGAGTTCTTTTCCTTTAGACATGAGAAGAAAAAAAACACACACACATACACACACACATATATATATATATTTTGAAAGAAGTATATTCTATTTATTAGATATATGGTAAGATGACATGGTGTAAATTAAGTGACATTTGATTAGCAATGCATATTATCGAGAGGTGTATAAATAGTGTGTTGGCCTATTGAATTTTGGGGTAACAAGCGAAAAGATAATGATCTGCTGCACCGAATTCTTCCGCAGAGACGTTTGAATCAACTAAGAATAGTGATTACGCGCATTTACTCAGATCTCATTGGTTTTTTAAAATTATTGTTGTTTACTTTAATTTTTTATATTTTATTATTTTTACTAATATAGTAATTTATGGTCGAACAGGAACAACACCATCTTGACAGCTTTGCTTTTAGGCTACTAAATTCAACAAATCAAACCAATAAATCCATCCACTAATTAATAGTACGTGCCTCTGCAAAGCTTTCTAATCAAATAGAAATTTGTATTCCACGCGTTCGACGGCTGGACGGTGTTTTTATCAAGTTTAGCTTATGAAATATCATGGTTATGTGACGAAAATACATGTATTGAGTATAGTTTCTGATGTATGGCCTATTGAGTTTAGGCTCTGATATATGGACTTTAACTGTTGAAATATCGTAGTTATGAATACAGGCGCTAACTTGTCAAGTTTTTTATTTGGTGTATTGAGTTCAGTCTCTAATGTATCGCAATTGTGAATTGAGTGCGTTAAATATCGTATAATGAGTTTAGCCTCTAATGTATCGCGTATTGAATTTAGTCTATGAAGTACCGAGCTACACTTATACATAGCGGTTATGAATTTAATTAGTTGATGAAATATTGCATCTTGACTGAATTTAGTTTCATGTATCGCGTTTTGAGTTTAGTCTCTGATGTATCGAATTTAGCCTAAATCTTATACACTAAATATAAGTTGATTTAATGGAGATTAATTGGTTCTACCCTGATCTAATTAAGGTGTACATGTTTAACTAAATTAAGAAAATAAAAGCTATTTACACATAGTAAAAGGAACTCATGCATACATTACCTAAAGAACATAGATTTTACAATTGTAAAAATCAACCTTGATTAATCTTGAGTTATAAAACAAAAGAAAAGAAAACTAAAATAAAGAAAAGAAATAAATTTAATATTAATGGAGAGGGAGAAGGTAGAGGAGCCGAAGCTCCCTACCGTGAATGATTATGTTTAAGCGTACCTACAAAGCATCTCCTTGTATTAATGGGAATATTGTCCTACTAAATCTCTTAGGAAAAGAAACAACTTAATTTAATCACTTTACTCACCATTTAGTTTAATTTGAAACTACTTCCGTTTTAGTAAAATAAAAAATAACTCAAATATTTTAAGAATTTGGGCTCGGCACCACTTTAGAACAAATTTTGAAGTTATAAATAGACTAAAATGAAACAACTTACAGTTAAGTTAAATGACGACCAAATAAAAATAACATCACAAATTAAGAGACCACTTTATATATACACATAGACAAATCATGAATTAAAATAGTGATGTTTCTAACTATGTATAGTAATTTCTAATTAACTTAATATAAAGTGATTAAAACTAACAATTAGTTTGAATCTTAATTTTTTAATTAGCTAGGTCAAGGATTGATTTCCAATATATATACATATAACTACTGTTTAAAAATCATATACAGAACATTGCTGGCCTTAGCAGCATCTTTAACTCTGGTTTGGAGAACGTATTTGCCAGTTCCGGCCAACTTCTGGGCGCATTTCGTTTGCGCTAGTTCGGCGTCGTGGAACCTCGTCTGAGTCAACATATCAACGCCGTCCTGAAGGAGTTTATCGCAGTAGGTTCTTATATCTTTGTTAATATTCACTGTTTTGTGCAGAAGCGTTTTAGGATCAGTGGCGTAGGTTAGTACGTGGTTGTGAGCCGTCGCCATCCACTCTTTTGAATTGAAATCGGTGTTCTTTTTTCCGTCGACCGTCGGGACAAGAAGGTCTCTACAAAACTCTGCCGTTTGTGGGCTGCTCATCCTCTGCTTGCATAGGTCGTCGAGGGTTGTCGGTTCCCCCGCCTCAGCCGAGCCACACGATGGCGCCACCAGCATCAAAGCTACCAATGCAGTTATGAATCTATTGATCATTTCCATTTTCCTTTTACTGCTTTTTTTTTTTTTTTTTTTTTTTTTTGGGTTTGATAGAGATTTCCAAGGTATACACGAGAGACCTATTTTTATATATATGAATGTTGTTCATGTCTTGTGAAATAATTGATTGGTTCATCCTTGTTTACCGAATGAAAAGGAATGAATGAAGGAATATATGCACGTACGTACGTACGTTTGATTCGTTTTTTGAGTAATAAAAGTGGTTCCTTCGAGAACAAAATTTGAACCATACAAAGTAAGAGTACCAATGGAGGAAAGAAGAAAAACCAGATTTTAGCTACCACTTTTTTCTCTCCATGTAAAATAAATTTAATCGATGACTAAAATACATACTATCAAAACTTGCATTAAATCACGGCCTTCACTTTGTGGCCTTCTGTAGTGTTTTTATTTTCTCAAGTTCCCATTTAATGGTCTGATAACAAAGTCAAGGGGATTTGGTCCCCTTTTTGTTCCTCTATTCTAATCAATGGCTAAGGTCTATTTTATTTCTTAATGTTTTATCCATGTGGCCAAATAAGTCCTTAATTTCACATTGGTCCAAATAAACCTCCAACTTTTTATGTTGTCTAAATATGCCATCAATGTTTATCTTGAACAGCGAAGTCTAGATTTTATGGTACTGTTTGAGTATAAAGATCCATTTGTGTAGTGTTCTATTTTTGAAGATTTCTAATTGAGTAAAATTTTGCAAATTCTCTGTTGCCCATATAGTGACACACTATCATCAATTGTAATTAATAGATGAATGATATATATATATATATATATATGTATGTATGTACATACATATATATGTACATACATATATATATATATGTATGTATAATGGAAATGAATTTAGCAATTCTAGAAATAGGGGGCTTTTACGACGACTTTTCTAAACGTAAAATCATATTTTTCGTCGTAAAAAGTGTTTTACGTCGAGAATTCCACCTCCACGTATGTCATTGTCAGTGGCGAGATTGGCTGACACGGGGTAAAATGGAATTTTTACGAGTCCCTTTTCTTGACGTAAAAGTTCATTTTCTCACCATAATTGTTCATTCACCTAAGTTGTATAAAAACTTATTTACAACTATAAAACTCGTCGTAAAATTGTGAAAACTTATCGTAAAACTGTGAAAACTCGTCGTAAAAAAGTGGATATTCTATTAATTATGTTTATTTAAATGATTTTTTAAATATTGTTTTTTAAAAATAATTGCTTAATGAGACAAACTAAACCTAAACCATTTAGATAAAAGTATCAATATAGAAATGAACAATTTCCTAAATAAAAATGTCTTGCACTAATCCACATGAAAATACCCTATTAATATCTGTCAAATAGTCATCAAAAGTAATCAGCCTAATACTCACAGTGTGTTCTCTTTCAAAACTGATCATCCTAACAATTAGAAGGTGTTTTCTTTCAAAAGTAATCAACAAATAGCTTTTGCATCTTTTCCGTCCATTTCTACTCCTGCAAAATAGCTTGCAACCTTGCATCTTTTCATCTCTTTCTACTCCCACAAAATTTCTTGCACCCACAAAAAGCTATCAAAGAGCCTGGAAATAGGGGATTGAAAAAATTAAATAGAGAAAGAAAAGTTAGTTGAAAATTGCACCAACTGAGATTAACCATACCAATTTTAAGAATCATATACCATTAAGAACAAAACACCATTTTCCAAGCTAATTTTAGCAGCACATAAAGATAAATATGCCATTGGTTTTACAACAAGGCTTTCAACAAATAGAATAGATCAATATGTTAGCAGCCTCCAAATGAATATGTTTCTAACCAGAAGTTCAACAAATAGAATAGATGATGCAGGAATTCTGTAGTTTTAAATGCAGAAGCAATCATCATTAAGGACAAATTTACACTATTATAGGCAGCAAACATATATAAAACTAACACAAGCTTGTAATGTCAAAAACCAAAAGAGTGTGTATCAAATTTCCCTATTCAATGGCACTTCCATCCATATCCCCAGATCCACCTCCTTTTTTCAACCATTTGAACACAAGTATAACCTAAACCAAGAATATCCAAAGTCCAAGTAGGTGAAATGGAAGATCGCCAGAAAGACCACAAACTGGAATAAGAAACAACAGTAGCAGAAGAGAAGTAAAAAAAAAAAAAAGGGGGGAGGAGGGGGGGGGGGGGGCAGGGGATGCAAAGAGAGAATAGCAAGAGAAGAGGGGGAAATGGAAGGAAGACCTGTGGAATATGATCAAATTCAAAAGAAAATGTAAAACCTTTAATTATTTGAGTTATTCTTTTGCGCTCTTCCAAGCTCTTCAGCCCTCACATGCTTTTTAGGAGATACAGTGAATAAAAGTGAAATAATGGGACAGAAGGTCCATATAGAAGAGACGTTGAATGGTGAACTGGTTTCTCTTTTCTTGCTAAAGGCTGAATTGGTAACTACTATTGTTGGGGAAAAATTGAAATTGGAAAACCCACTCCTTCAGGGTTAAAAATTGATGGGAAGTAGGCCTAAGTCTCAACATACAGCTTATCAGGGATAGAGAAAAGTGGTGACCATATGTGAAAAATATTAGAAGCCCTAAAAATGCATTTTTCAGCACGTAAATTGCCTTTGCTGAATGAAACAAGAAAAATATTTATCATTTTTAAGGTAATGAAAACTCTTGGATAGGATTTAACGTATAACTTGAAGACAGCCAAGAGAACCATGTGAAATAGAATTCAAAGTAGAAAGCAAGTCTAATGCGTTTTCAAAAAGATAGCAGAGCCAACACATTGTCATTTCTCACTTCGTCATATAGAGGAAAGAGAAGTGGTTGGCAGTGAATGGAAATTTTCCTAACTTTCATTTGCCTATTCTTCAGTAAACTATATAGCATTTCTTCTATGAAGATGGTAGAAGGGGGAAGAAACAAGTCAACAGGGTACAAAACTGTTAGTTTTGGAAGGTTCTAAGATAATACAATACAGAAAAGTTGGGGAAACATATGTCCCAATGGTATTCACCATATTGGAACGAGGTGATTAAGGTTGTTCTCAGGGCATTAGGCTTCTGTAGAGAACATGACAACATAGAATGCATCCACCATCTCTTTATTAAGATATTACACAAAGTAGTATCCCCAATTTAAGGTGCTTATCTCAGTTCTAAAGAATAAGATTTCTTCAAATTACTCCACAATAGAACTCAACTTTTCCATTCCTTTTGCCAAACAGAAGAAATATTGAGATTGAGTAGAAGGAAGAATATGAACACATCAAAGAAAGTAGTAAGATCATTTTAGTTCATTGACGGATATCCAGATATCTATAAGTACACACAGTTTATAAGTATCCAATATCTATTCGTTATCAACATTGTAATTTCTCTGCTGCTGTAAACTTGAAAACATCATCAAGGATTTGCTACAGTAATGCTCTACTTTATGTGTGCAAATTATGTTGTGCTCTACTTTATCCTTTAAGATGCTACAGTAATCCTCCAAAAGCCAATAATAAGTTAACTATGCAGCACAACATTAAGTCCAATGCTATATGAATCTAAAATGATTTGCACAAACAATAAGACTAACATCATCAAGTCATATATGCATTGAAACAGGGACAGTATATTTACTGGGAAAATCTAGAGAAGAAAACATACCATGTCTTGAATTGATCCTCATACTCTACGATACATCAATTTTGCGCCAATGCCATTTTAATAAGCATACCTACTTTTTCTTCCAAGGCATTCACCTTTTGGTCATTTGCTTCCTTTGTTTCTTGTTGCTTTCTCATCTTTTATTCCATTTCATCTAAACGTTTTTTCAGGTCAATGTTTTCCTTGTCCTTCTCATGAAGCTGGGTGGTAAGTTCTATGCGACTACGTAGTGGTCCCCTCACATCTTTAGGTCTCAAACTGAACCCATAACCAATCACGTGATCAGAAGCTTGCTCTCCAAGGCATTGCTCTATCACCTCAAAATTGAGAGAGATGGATCTTGTTCTACTTCCATGTCTCATCCTGAATATTACATAAGAATTAAAATAAAATAGATGCAATCAAAATTTATTAAATAGTTAAAAGAAAATATATGCAACCACATACATATTTTACAAAAATCCAGACTCTCATCTTCCTTCCAAAATAACATACAATCATTTACACATGCATCAATCTTGTCATATGTCATTCCGAGATCTTTGATGAACTTTTTAGTCTCATAATAAGAATCAGACAAGGATGAGCTACTTGGAAGCAATTTATTTTTCAAATATTGCAAAAGCATGGTAAATGATTCATTACTCCACCTACCAAGGGTTTTTATGTGAAGCAAATTTACAACAGTTGACAATTTATATGACTTTGAACCTTCGTACAATGGTTTATGGAAGTCATCTAACAATCCATAAAACTTCTTTGCATCATCATTAGGTTCTTGATTTAACCCAACACTAGGCATGCAATCATGGTTGTCATAAAAAATAAACTGATTAGGAAATACATCTCTAATCATAGTTTCAATTTCCTCTTCGTTATTAAACTGTCCTAATTCAACATCATCTTCCCACTCTGTACCGCTTTCGTACCCATCTTCTGATTGAATCTCACCCACCCTTTCTCTATGATGATACCAAAAAGTACACACTGGAAGTATTCCCCAAGCTTTTAAGTGATCCTTAACTACCAAATGAGACATCATGCATGAGTTTTTACACCTAATGCATGGACATCTTATATCCTCTAGTCCAGTATTTTCAACAGCAAATTGTACAAATTGGTCAACACCCATTTCATATTCAACATTTAAACAATCATCTCGAGCCAACCCCATCCAACTTTTATCAGGTGCCATAATCCTCTTAAGAATTAATTTGTTGTTTTGATTATAGAAACGTCAAAAAAAAAAAAGAAACAGGAACCTAGTCACATAACACACATTCAATCAAGGTTGAGATTTCCTAGTTGTGCTTATCTATTAGTTTCTTTCTTTTACTAGAATTTAGCAACTAACAATACACATATTTGAGTTTTTTTTTAATCAATTTCTATTTAATTCTAACAGCCACAAACCTAGATCTCAGCTAAATGATTCCAAATGCATGATAAATTTATGAAAATTATCTGGTTCCCCTAGACTAGTGATCTCTTAGTTCTACTGAATCCTCTAGACTAGTATATTCTGTAGATGTTCTTTGATTGACTATAACATCTAAGTGTTTCTGTAGTAGTATCTCTGATACAAACTCTTACCAATTTAAATAAAATTAATGATCATTCAAAAAAAATTAAAAAAAATACTCAGCTCTCACTCTATCACTGCACCATATGAGAATATACTTGCAAAAGCAGACTTATGCCACAAAACAATACACAATAA
The DNA here is from genome assembly GCA_016801395.1 of Leptodermis oblonga. NCBI lineage: Eukaryota > Viridiplantae > Streptophyta > Magnoliopsida > Gentianales > Rubiaceae > Leptodermis > Leptodermis oblonga. The sequence continues at coordinate 917,746 of CM028752.1, forward strand.
TAAATACATTAGAGCAGCCTTAATAAGGAAACTAAAATTATTCAGTGCTTGCATTCTTTAGCCAAACAATACACATATAATGGAATGGAACAAAAGTTGACCTCTTAAGCACCTAAACCCCATTGCACTCATAAAACTTTATCAATGAATCCAAAAATCACGACTTCATCCAAAGTCAACAAGCAAATAGGCAGTATATATAGTTTACTTACCCCCCACTGTTGGATGATTATTAGCAAGTTGGAATGCTAGAAGCTCATGAATTAGGACACCGTACTATTGCAAGACCTAGATGAGTAAAGATTGAACAAGATTTTAATGAGATTCGAAGAAAACATGTGTAAAGTGATTTTCTCAACATGAACCAGTCAGCACTTGAAACAAACCTTCCAAAAAAATTGCTTGAATCTATAGCTATTTGTTGCTAGTCTCCATGCAGGAACTATTTCATAGCCAAAGGACAAAACCTTGCATTAAGAGAAATGCAAACAGATATGCATCCAACACACCTTAACAATATCTTTGTACAGTCAGGCTCTTGTGAGAAAATCTTGAATCAGTGGTGAAAGGTTAAAAAATGTGGCAATTTTTAGCTCATTTATTAGGCTTAAAAGGACATCCAAGCTGGTGGATAAGGAAAATACTAAGTTTAGACGTGGAATCGAGCTTTCTCACTAGCAGGAAATAATATTAATTCCATAAGGCTTTATAAAGCATTTTTCTCCACAAGCAGATAGGATGATACGAGTGGACAACTGCGAGTTGTCAATGTTTTCAGTAACAAAGCCATACACACACAGAGTTTCCACAATGAATCAAGAGATGTGAGACATACATCATCATCAAGCAAACCCTTCAAAAAGTGGCGTAGAAGATGTTGATAGTCAAAATTGTCAGCAAAAGTACTCAGGACTTTTGGAGAACAAATGTCAATATAACAATCCTGCAATAATAAGCACATTAGAGTATTTCTTGATGATATCGTACTCCAAACAAAAAGTTCAAAGATAAGAATAAAGAAGTGGAAAGAATAGTCAAGTTTTATGGCACAAAATTTTGAAGTACCAGGCTAATACAAGTTTGACACCAAAAGACCACATCCATGCTAGCATTAGCCTGAGCAACTCCAAATCTCTAAGAGCAAAACAGAATTGAAATGAAAAAGTTCAACAAGCTTTTGTTCTCGCAGCCTCCCTGAAGCATTGTGCATTTCTGAACTTAAATATACCTCAAATCATCAGCCACCTAAGCGATATATAAATTGAATTAAACTATAGTCAGTATATTTAGGTCGTGAAGTGTAGTATAGTGACCCTTTATGCATTTATCTGAAAATTTTAACAAGTTTGACCACAACATACAAATTACTTCTTGGTCCAAAGAATCAAATATTTAAATCAATCTCTATGATATGTGATGACACATACAAGAATACACAATTAGCACACAGAGACAGACATACTCTTAATGCAACCTTAACCTTAAGTAGGAAATAAAAACCACCTTTGAGTAAGAAGGATTGCCTATATTATTACAATAACATCAAACACTCTGAAACTTCAAAGATAAAATAATACCTAATGTCAAAATCTCTGAGTTTTCCCTGTATATAATTTGACTAGATGAAATATAGCACACTACCAGAGCGAGAACCAAAAAGAGGAGGGGAGCATATTGCGTGAGAAGCGTAAAGTTAAGAGAGGGAGAGAGACAACTCAGCCAACGGACTAAACTTTTTTAAAGATCATCCACAGCATCTGTGATCTTGAAATGGTTCCGTGCACTAAACTAAGATAGTTCCAAAGATAAAATAGGGGGAAAAAATCAAAATCTACCGTGTTACCACAAGTAATAACTATTCTACTTTGAAAATTAAAGAATAGATGCAGATGAGAGAGGTTAGGTTACTTTACAATCATATGAAGACAAGGTCATTGAGATAAAAGTCATTAATTTTGTTTCAGATTTCCAATATGAAACCTTCATATACATTAACACTAATCAAGCAGCCTAAATTGATAAGAACCTTCATTCTCAAACCCATTAACCAAGCACCCTGTTCTTGGCATTTGCACACTAACAGAAGACCAGAAAGATCATAGCATCATAATCCAAGTAATACCTTCAAATTTTTAAATACCTGACCCAAATTCGTACACCACAAAGGGTAGCTTACACTCATGAGATATTTCAAACTCTTATAATCTAACAAGTACATGTCAGGCCATTAAAGACCCATCAACTTTCACATTAACCATGTTCCATCAAACTTTTTGAACAACTTAATTATATTTTTCATAAACAAATGAAAGTACACAGATAGGAAATAGCTAATTTCTTGCGTCACGATAATCAAAGTTTAAGGATTATACTAAATAAAAGAACAGGCCATAAAGACTTTCCAATATTGGTTTACCGGACTCCAATCCTGCCCAAGACAACAAAAGAAATCATAACAATGATGTCGGCTTCAAATGGACATACTTTTGAGTATCTGTGAGATTAATTAAGGCATAGGAGGGGACCGAATGAAGGTACAACATAGCTCACAACCAGATAATATCACCCTTACAACAGCTAATTAAATATAACCTTCAATTAATGTTTGATGGCATTCGTATGGAACAAGTTCCCACTCTAATTATACTTATCAGTTCTTGATTGGTAATAAAGCTAAAGAACTGCGGAAAGAAACTGATAGAAAAGAGGGAAGAAAAAATTGAGAGGATAGAACAGAAAACTAAATTTCACATCTACAAAATCTCGTCACACATCAAGATAGTAAAATGTCTACTGCCTTGATTATATAGTACAATTATAGATCCACGGCTAGAATTCCAAGTTTCCACGTATCACAAAAATTTTACAAAGCACAGACAGAGAAACCAACCCAAAAATGTAGTGAGAAATAAAAAAGTCCCTAGCTCATGTGCCATTTTTACTTGTTTAGGTGGCTCCTCTATGATTATTCAAGAACCATTGGTTTTGATTTTCATGTGAAGAGACCAAGACAACTGCACACATATCTCCACAATATGCCTAGGCTAGCTCGATCCAGATTGATTCCCTTCCAATTTAGTTTCATTAATATTGTAGGGTTCATAGTCTTTTTGCTGAGAGAATGAGCTTAAAATCTGATACTGGTTAGCTGATAACTAATATAAATTAGAGTTTAAAAGATAGAGATGATGTCTCACTTGCTTGCTACTATTATATAATCACTTAAACATACAATCAAACACTTAGAATGCAATATTAGATATCAACTTTGTGGTAGCATTTCATTCTACAAACATGAAACACCACTTTTTAGCATTTAGGCATACAATCAAACACTTAAAATGCAACAGAATTCCACCTTCAAAAGCATCAATTATCACATAGATAAAACCATATATTAAGTTCACTTACACATAAAAATAGCAGAAGTTGTGAGGATTCAACAGAAGCTCTGCAAAATAATAACTGCAAATTAGAACAAAAATTAAAAAGTCGATAAATACAAACAAACTGCCGAAAATGAGACCGTAGAGTTACCCAACCAAATTCAATCCTAGAAGTTCGGTATTTACTCTAAGGGAAACAAATCCAAAATCCACCCAATTCAGTCACTCAAACTTCATGGAACGGCAACACTAAGGTAAAATGCTTTCCAAACATATATTATAGAACAACATCACATGTATAAAATCAGAAGTAATGTGGAACCAGTAATCACCCTACAAACTTGACAGAAGCGCTAAGTATACATGAATTATTGCCCTAGAATTTTTGCTTGGTACACAAAAATTCAACAATTATAAGCCACCGTTGGAATGGAAACCACTCAAAACCAACATGAAGTCAATAGTTTCTAGCATGGCAACTAGGGGTGATATCGAACCTAGCCGAGCCTGAACAGTAATGTGTTCGGCTAAAATTTTCAAGGCTCGAGCTCGAGCTCGTTTCAAGGGTCCAAGCTCGAGCTCGACTCAATCCCAGATATTCCAAAATTTTCTGTTTTTTAATAAAAAATTTTACTATTATTTTTTAAAAATTATTTATATTCACAATAATGACCATGAAATTTAATAATTGCACATTGGCCCGCCATTAAGGCTTGTAAAGCTTGAAGCGCTTCTGCTCTTTTTATAAAGGAGGAGTATGGCCCCAAGTTTCTCTATTGGCAATGTGAGATTTTGAAACCTGCATGAAGAAGAAAAAAATTGAAAAAAAAAATTAAAATGCTACTAGTAGGATTCGAACCTGCCTAGTGCAAATGGAAAACTTTTTCAGTCAACCAAGCTTACCACTAAACTGAACATGCTTATATGTTTAATACCTAAATTGAAAGTAAAACTATATTATTTTCTCTCTTTGAACAACCTTCTTATCGAGCTGTTCACAAACGTAATCGAGCCGAGCTCTCTCTTATTCATTTATTGTTCGTTTATTAATCGAGCCTAAAATTTTGTTCGTATTCGTTTATTAATAAATAAATGATCTCGAACCAAGCTTTTAACGAGTCAATCCCGAGCTTGTTCATGAACGTTCGTGTTCGTTCTCAGCCCTAATGGCAACCCTTACTGGCTTCGGTGAGACGCAGCTCAGACGAGTAGGAATGGGAGAATTTTTTTCGTAGAATTTTAGTAGCGGAGAGTGAGTAAAGGGGACGAGAGAGAACGCGACTCAAAGAGTGTGAGTGAATGGGAGGAGAGAGGGGTGGGGGGGGGGGGGGAATGCCGTACGTGATTTTAAAAAAATTATATTAATGGAAAAAATATTAATATTAATCAAATATTAGTAATGATTTTATTTCGCAATTCATTTTTACTATTATATTAGATCCTTTAAAGGAAATTTTACGTCCAGATTAGAGCATTTACGACGTGACTAGGGATTTGGAGTTATTGAAAAGGGAATTTTACGTCCAGATTAGTGAACACGTTGTCATTTATTATTTTTTTGCGATGAGTTTTGCGTGTCATCGTAAAGGGTTGGACGTAAAAGACCCCTATTTCTAGTAGTGTAGGGACAATGAATGAGGGAATCAAAATGACCTTTTAAATAAACCTTCAAACACATTCGACGTGAATGTCACAAATATAGAACACTTTGAAGTCACTAGTCAAGGTCACAATATTCGTGACACATTTAATGTTGTTATTTAACGAAAGAAATATAGTGACCCTTTTACATGTCATCAGTATAATGAGACTTATATGTCACCATTATAGTGACACTTTATATGTCACCAATATTTAAATGTCAACCAATGGTGATAGTCTGTCTGTAACAATACTTTTGTGACATGCATGTAAAATGCACCTACCTAGCTGCACAATTTTATTTAGTGACATTACTGTATGTCACTATATCCAAAAATATGTTACCAAATGCGCGCATATTTCATTAAATCATGGCCCTCATTCAAATATTTTTCTCTTCACTTAAACATGATAACATTACAAAACTTAATTACTCGTATATGTTTATATTTACCGATAAAAAACAAACTTATATACTGCTCTCTCTATGGCAAAAGACAATTTAAATTCTACTAATAAAATACATTGAAAAAAAAACAATCTATTTTTTTTTTTTTTTTTACTACCCTTATTTTTTAATTAATTGTGAATCAACCAGATATATATATATATATAACCCTATCAATTAATATATTAATGAAAAGTAAAATAAATATCATATATTACAAGAGTTATAATCAATAATTGGATCACGATTAACATATATTCTTCTTCATATATAGAATCATAAATAATTTTTTTTTTAAAATTGCACAATTCCATAAAGCTACCATTTGATTCTTTGATTCACTTAAGGAGGCGTGATTTGTTTGACAGCTGCATCTAATTTCTTCATCGAAATTCATGCATCCCCAAAGATCCAATCATCCAAACTCATCATGAAACTCACATCAATTATAATTTGGAATTCAACATCGCCCGAACTTGAATATAAAAATTATTGGCAAAAACTTACCTCCAACAGGTCGTACCGTCTAACACAAGTTCTTAGTCACACTCTAATTATTGTAATTATTAGTATTTCAGAAATAGTTGTAGGTATCGAGTTTAGCGCTAAAAATATCGTGTGTATGTATGAAATTTTGTATATCACGTATACCCACTAATGTATCACATATCGCTTATAGCATCTAATATATAAAGTTTAGCTGCTAATGTATTGTCTATTTGTTAAAAATAAATAAATAAAAAAATCAGTTATAGTCTCAGATGTATTAATTATGTATCGCGAACAGTATCTGATATATTGAGTTTGGTTGTTGATGTATTATATGTTTTGGAAAAACAAAAGGTATTGTATGTAGTGAAAAAAAAATATAGCAATTATAATGGTTGAAATATGGTTTGTTTAAAAAAGTAACTCATGTTTAAAAATAAAAAAAAAATTGCGTACAGCCTTCGCTTATAACCTTTGATGTATCGTGTTTAATTGCTAACATATTGCTTGTTTCTAAAATAAATAAAACTAAGTATTGCCGATAGTGAAAAACAATTATCGACTATAAAGGTAAAAGTATTGTCAGTTTAAAAATAGAGTATCGATTGTTTTGGAACTAAAGAGAAAAAAAAAATTTGTTACATACGCGTAGTGAAGTAGAGTCTCAGTCGGGCGATACATTCATTTGACAGGAGACTTTCCCTTAAAAATTCTCTCTTATTCATATTTGATGAGCTTACATACAATAATTTGGACACAACACAAAGATTAATAATAATGAGCCCCATACACATATAGATGTATACAGGGCTACACGTACGCACTTATACTAGCTATATATGAAATGAATTAACTAATTAAGTAATTCCAAAACAATTAATAATCAATTTCTGATTGCTTCTAATTAACTTATCAAATCAACATGTCCACTATATATCTTCCAAGCTCTCACTGCCTGATGATCGATGATCATGACCATTTATTTTAGAGAAATATTATAATCTATTCACGAAACCATTTAATTATTAAATAATGTTCTATGTAATTAAGCATAATGCAATTGCATATTAATGTATCATAGGTCATTATTCAGTGACTGTATGAGTTCGTAAAGGGACTATAATTATGCAACAGATTAGTAATGTATCATATGCCATTATTCAGTAATTGAATGAGTCCCAATAATTTGACCTTTTTTATATCTACTACAAATTAATTATGGTTAATTAATAATGACCATTGAGCAAAAGCAACAATATCAATGTAGATTCTGGTGACCAAAGACGCCTCTTCGGCTTTGGCATTGGCATCGGCCAGAATACCGGTGCTCGATCTCTTCGCCTAGGAGATCGGCACAATATTGTTGGCTCTCCTTGGCTTCGTCAAACTTACCAGAACCTATCAACTGGCAGCTCTTTTCAATAGCATCTTCGCAGACTTGGGGGTTGATGGGCCCACACCATCGGGTAGCTGCTTTGCTTTATTTGATCCAGAAAGTCTTGAGCGGCTTTGCAATATTTCGCATGTGCCTCATCTGCCACCGCCTTGGCAAATTCGGGAGACTTGAAGTTTTGTGGATTTCGTGGTTGTCGGTTTAAGCAAATGTTACACAATAAGTCTCGCTGTAGGTGTTCTTGCATAAGTCTTCGATGGTCTTCGGGCCGGCCGGGGCCAGGGAGGATATCAGGGCGAGGGCGAGGGCGGCCGAGGCGCACGATGACGCTGTCGCCACCACCACTAAACCTACCATTGGAATCATTAGACGTCGATCTATTCATTGTTTCCATTTATTATTTTTTCTTTTAACCTTTTTTTTAAAAAATTTCTCAAGTAGATTTCTTTCTTTAATTATTTTTTTCCTTTTTTGTGTAATTTCTATATTAGATGTAGTTCTTGTCTTGTGAAATGTTGATTGATTCTGGGCCGTTCCTATACAAATAATGATCCTGTTCAATGTGACGAATTTGGCTCTCTTATATATTATTGTAAATTTAAAATAAAAATATATAATATTTATAAATAACTTTTTTTTTCAAAAATTACAAAAATAGTCAACCAAAAATAATATAAAACATAAAGTTCACATAAATTTAAACTAACCTTTTTCTTGTATACTTAGATGCAAAATCATATCGCCTGAAACCAAATTTAGATGTAAAACTTTTATGATGTCACTACTTTAAAATTTGAGTGCTTCATCACTTTTCACACACCTTTTCCATTGAATTGTCGACAATTGTTTAAGAGTTAATTTTTTTACAAAATTATCCATAAAAAATGTCACTTAATATATAAATACATTGGACAACTATGAAAAGTTTCACTGTTTTACCACAACTGCTAGTCATGTAACACACAAACAACAAAATTGTTTGGAGTCAAATCACAACTGAACTATCAATAAACTATTTACTCCAACTTATGTAAAGCAAATAACACTGAAATTTTAAATATCTATATAATTTATTATGAAAACAATGTGCAAATGATTAAGAATAAAAGACTACAAATTTTTCTCTTTTTTATTTTTTTTACCTAAATCGATAAAAAAAAATGTATAAATGAAAAACTACGTACATTACTAGACAATAGATATATGTTCTATATAATCTAATATAATTTATACTATAATATATAGGGGGCCCCACATTCAATGTTCCGGTGGAACATGACCAGAACCGGGCCTGGATTGATTCATTCTTGTTTTACCAAATCAAAAGGAAGGAAATGAGGAAGAAGAAATATATAAGAGGTGAGCATGTCTCTCCATGAATGCAGCTTTGACATAGCCGATCTCCATTGATTTTTTGACAATTGCATTTATAGCACTCTAGTTTTAGTGAAATTACAAACACCCCGTTTGAAGCGAGGAAATGAACTTGATTTTTGTGAACTTATTTTTTAGTTTGGAAAATTATGAACAAATCAAGGGATGATCATAATTGTCTGAAAACTCAGAAGTAAACTTGTAATTTCACTAAATTTTGAGGGAGGTAAATGTAATTCGCCCAAAATAAAGAAGCGAATCGAGCTTCTCTACTGCTTGCTCCCAATTAATTTCCAATAATGAAATTTCTGATTAGCTGGAAATTTAATTTCTAGAATTTCTCTTTTTTTCTGTAATAATTTCTGATTGGTTCAAATATATATATTTAATTCACAGAAACAGATCTAATTATATAGTAGTCCTCTCTAGCTATTTTAATTTGTGACCATTAAATTAAATTAAAAGACAACCAATAAGACATAACGTTCGTAGATTTTTACAGCTTGGAAGTTTAATTTGGAGCCACTTTGAAGTTTGATGAACACCAAATTTTGATATGCGAAGGTGGGGTTGATTTTATTACTAGAGTAATAATTTATTAAATAATGACTCAGAGTTGATCGGAACAAATGTATGTGTTTATCTACAAAATTGCTTTATTTAGTGAACTATTTTACTAGCAATAACATCACCAACGAATATGTAGTCGACCTGCCAATTCTTGGAATCAATTTTTTTATATACACTTTGGAATCAATTTTTAGTTAGAAAAGCTGACAGTGTAAAAGTAAGATGACATTTTAGGCAGTTAACTCTTTTATAAAAAAAATCATACAGACATTCATAAATGGCGCTAAAATCGCCTATCAATGTTTGAAAATTAAACTCGGCGGCACAAACCATCGGCGCTTCCCATGGGAATTACATGAACCAAATTTGGCAAATTCATGCGCTAATGCATTGGTCAGATATCTACCCAGAAGACCCTAAGGAAATCATGTGTCTGCATTCTACCTGTAGAATTAAAAGTCAACAAGGGATATCGAGCCGAGTCGAGTTTTGAAGGTTTCATTTATTGTACATTTATCGAGCTCTAAAGCTAAATCTTGTTCGTGTTCGTTTATTTACTAATCAAACCGAGCCCGAGATTGTTCGTGAACATTCGTGTACATTCTATCTCATCTTTAACCAATATAAAATTATAATATTTAGTTAATTTAATATATTTTCTCAACTTACATAAATATATAAATTCAATTGAAACACATATATTGATATCTATTTACATACGTATAAAAGATTCATTATTTATATTATTTAATAGTTTAGTATTATATATATACACACACAATATATATATATACTTATTTTTATTTATGTTATATAGGTACAACAACTGACAATTGATGTCTCCTTGATCTCTCGAGCAATATTATTTCAATCTCTCAAATAAATGTCATTATATATATAGTTGACACTTGATTATTTAAAAGCGAGACATATTGCATGTAAAATTTTATTTTATTTTATTTTTGGTCAAATGAGACTATGCACTTGTATACAAATCAACTTTTAATTTTTGTTATATTATTCTCTTCATTCTCATATTTTTAATCCTATAGGAGAAGGGTGACAAGATAAGGAGACGTAATGATTGGAGTAAATGGGTACGCACAAGCAGTAGTTATGTTTCACCTTATTCAGTATCCCAAACTTCAGATACATCCTCTGATGATATTCTAACAAATTGCATATCTCTAAATGAAAGGAACTAACAACACAGGTGGAGCAATATCATTGGATTTCACAGATTTACAAGTCGAAACTGCAAGAAGTAGAGCTTCACGTGAGGATTTAGTAGTGGCCAATGGAGATGTTTATGCTGAGAGGTGTCATTCGAGCTAAACCAGAACCGATGAAAATCTTACTCGACCCTTTTAGTGAGCGGATGATGTAAAGAAGACCACAGGAATTGGTTGGGGAACATGCCTTTATGATATAGTAGTACTAGTATGACATCAATGTGGATGAAATTTGGATGATTTTTTAAATATTATTATTGGTTTCTTTCTAGTAGGAAGGGAGATTTTTGTCATACATAAAAATAGTGAATGATGGATGTTAGGGTGTGGTTGATTTGTGTCCAATGCAACAATTGAGGTCTCCACATGGAATTTGTATTTTGATATTTTTATTACAATTAAGTTTTTTATTTTTTTTTATTTGTATTATTTTGTCGCTTCAATATTCCTATTGGTGACGGCTGGGGTGTGCCCACCTGAAGTCATAACAGTTTTGTTGCAATTCTTTCAGCAATTGTGGGTCTTATATGACAGGTCATTTTGATAATGGAATTTCGATTTGCATCCATAAAGCGATGGTGTTAATTATTGTGAGTTCAATAATTTACTTAATAAAGTAAATTTATATCCAAAAATAAGTTATAAAATGATAATGTAATTAGTAATTATGTATTCTTAAAGATGAAAAGTAATATGAATAATTCAATAATATAACATGATAAAGTAATGCTAGGAAAAGAAGTTAAAGATCCTTATCAACTTGGACCCCGCATGATATTTCAACATTCTTATTTCTTAAAACATCCTTGATATTTCAACCAGCATGAATTGCTCAGTCCATCACGAACTTTTGCCCATATTACTCGAATATATATGAACCTTTAAAAATTATTTTTTTTCATCACAAACCTTACAAAGATGTTACAAAACATGACATTCCGTCCGGTCTCCGAAAAATGCTTGAAGGAAGGTACAAAATCGTCCAAATTCATTTTCATTTGTCTTACATTCCATAATTTTACTTTTATTACCAAACAAACCCCAATTCTTTCATCTTTTTATATTCTCTTCCTAAAATAAAATTTCCAAGTATAATATTATTACAAAAATAATAATTATTCTTAATCTTATGATATATTATTAAAGTAAAAATATTTTTCTCCTTTTCCAAAATAAGTTGTGGCCACAATTTAAGAAAAATAAAACAGTAGGGGCCAAATCATAAAATTAAGGAAAAAAATAAAAAGGAAGAGTGGGGAAGACATTGTTCATCTTCTTCCCCACTCTTCCTTTTTTTTCTTTTTTCCTTTCAATTTTTCGACGCTTCTACACTGACACTCTACAATTCTCAGGCTGGAAAAGAAGCACAATTATGGTTTCAGGGCAGCATGACTTATTTTTGTTCATGAAGCACAATTCCCTCTCAGAACAAACTGGGTGGCTGAGAATTACTACAGAGAACCGTCCCGAAAACTCGGATTAATCAGATTGTGAATTTGAATCTTCCCAGATTTTGCAAAATTTCAGGCTTGGATTTCGAAAATCAATATGGTTCTTGTTGTACACTGTTGCTTCTGGGTTTCAAGTGCGAGAAGAAAAAAAAAACTGCACTTTGTGACATTAGAAACAGAGAAGAAAAAGATAAAAGTAAAATAAAAACAAAAATTAAAAGAGAACAGGGAAAGAAGGAGAAGCAGCGGCAATTGGTGAAGGAGTTTGTAGCGGATCTCAAATCGTGACAGGCGGATTCCAAAATTTGAAGATGGGGGCTACTGGATGTCGGCGGACGGTATTCACAACAAGATTACTCCCCGATAGTAGAGGCAGCGGCAGCGCCAAAAGAAATGGAGAAGCGGTAGCGGTGAAATGCACACTTTACAGCGCAGGAAAAAAAAAGAAGGTAATGGGTTTTAATTTTGCCTGAACCTTTAGAGACACTTCACATCTATCATTGATTGATAAAATAATGTGCTTACTTCTTTAAGTGAATAGTGACCAAAACATATTAATACTTTATTCCTTAACTTATAAATATTCTTTGAAAGACATTTTTGCCCTAAAAAATTACCTTTCGTCAAGCATTTAACGGAGACCAAGGACGGAATGTCATGTTTTGTAATATTTTTGAAAGGTTTATGATTAAAAAATAATAATAATTTTTAAAGATTCGTGTCTATTTGGGTAACATGGCCAAAGTTCGTAATCAATGAACAATTCACTCTTTACTAATCTAGTCTAAAATCATATTCGTGTTTGTTTATTATCAAACCGATCATTTCGAGGTTGTTCGTTAACATTTGTTTTCATTCTCAGCCCTATAGGCTATAGCACAATGTGCATTCATTCTCGTGGCTAGTCTTTTTCTAACCAGAACCAAAATACATCATGCCATCTTCGCCTTCACCTCCTGAGCATCTAACAATTCTTTTTGTTACAGAAACATTGAATAAAAGTATGAGCATCCTTTTGTACGAAAAGGATGAACACATTAATTACCAAAGTATCATGTCATTCAAACCAAGCCAATATGTTGCTCATGACAAGTCACAATAGTTTATTACATCTTTATTATCTCTTTTGTAGCCACATCTAAGATTATCACTGATCTTATTAGCCAAAACTCCCATTTCATCCGTCGAACTAACACCAAAATTCTGTCTAACAATCAAAAGTCATTCATAGGTGTTATTGACAATCGAGTATGTTAAACAAAGAGCAACTAAAATCTCATTAAAAAGTCACATAATCCTTTACTTGATTCAATTTATCAAAATTAACATCCAATTTATGCACAATCATGGGATAGTTAATATCCAACTCTCTTGAAATCAAGTGTTTCGCATCAAAGTTCTTACAATCAAGGAAAAGATACTCAACTTGGTCCAATAATATAATCATAATACATTTCTACACAATTGTTAAGTGCTTCATCATCAACAGCAACACTGAACACATTAGATGAAGGCTCTGTTCTTTTCTGTAGGACCCAAAATAAGCAAACCCACAAGAATTCAAACAAAACAATCTGCAATCGCTGGCCGAACGAATGAGTTCAATCAAAGATGCATGCAAATCAAAATAAATTAATTGACTCCTAGTTGATCTGTACGGCCACAAAGAAGAAATCAAACCAGCATATTAATTTGCATAGAATAAGGCTTTGTGCCTTTGACTAAGCTGGCGCAAGATGCAAACCAAAGCAAAGAACGACTCGTAGTCGGAAAAACCAGCCGAAAGGCTTTTTATTAATCTTTGTATTTTTCTCTGTAATTCTCTGTGTTTACAATGGTAACCCAATGCATGTATTTATAGGCTAAACTATTCCTGAATCCTACACTGATTCAGATTGAACTATTTCCTAAAACAATTAAGTTTCCTAAAACAAATACGAAACCAAACAGGAAACAAACAAATAGGAAACATTAACCGAATAGGAAATAGAAATTAATAGGAAACTTAGTTTAATTATTCTACATAGCCTCCCTTAAACTAAGTTTGCGCCGTTAGCCATACCGATCATCTTCTTCAACTTTGCAAAGATCTCGAACTTCAATGCCTTAATGAAAATGTTCGTCACTTGATATTCAGTCTTGCAGTAATCAAAAACGATCTCCTTTTCATTAACCAAATCAAGAATAAAGTGATACTTGATATCAATATGTTTACTGAGACCATGAAAGACTGGATGCTTTATAAGCTCAATTGCCGACTTGCTATCACACAACACCGTAGTCGGACCATCCTCTTTATGTTGAAGGAAACCCAGTATCCTTCTCAACCAAATTGTTTGAGTAGCACAATTAGAAGCTGCAATATACTCAGCCTCAGCAGTAGACAATGCTATCACTGGTTGTTTTTTTGAACTCCAAGAAAACACACCAGAACCAATGAAGAAAGCATACCCAGAAGTGTTTTTTCTTTGAACTGTATCACCTGCCCAATCACTATCAGTATACCCCAAAAGCTTTACTGGTTCACCTCTCGGATACAGAATACCATCTCCTTGAGTACCCTAAATGTACCTCAATATTCTCTTTGCAGCCTGCAAATGCTACTGACAGGGATTCTCCATGAATCGGCTTATCAATCCAACACTAAAATTTATATCCGGCCTTGTAGAAGTCAAGTATCTCAAAACTACCAACCATACTCTTAAAGTATGTTGGATCTACAGAATTTCTAGTGCCTTTCTTCGTCAACCTCAACCTTTCTTCAGTTGGAGTCATGATCGAATTAGCACCATCCATCTTGAACTTCTTCAAAATATCACCAGCATATTTTCTTTGAGAAATAAAGATTCCACGATCAGTCTGAGAAACTTCAATCCCAAGAAAATATGACATTAGCTCCAAATCAGTCATCTCAAACTGCCTGATCATTGCCTCCCTGAAGTCTGACATCATCTTTTCATTGTTTCCAGTGAATATCAGATCATCCACATACAAGCAAATAATAACAATATCCCCACTTGATGAAGGCTTGACGTATAAAGTATGTTCATATGGGCACCGCTGAAAATTACTTTTGATAAAGAAGGTGTCAATACGAGTATACCAAGCTCTCGGAGCTTGCTTCAATCCATACAAAGCTCTCTTCAAACGATAGACCTTCTTCTCTTGACCTCTTTTCACAAAGCAGAAGGTTGATTAACATACACCTCCTCTTCAAGAACTCCATTCAAAAAAGCAGATTTCACATCCATCTGAAAAAAATTTCAATCATTCTGGGCAGCCAGAGAAATTACCATTCTCACATTATCAAGTCTAGCAACAGGAGCAAACACTTCAAAATAGTCAATTCCAGGCTTCTGATTGTACCCTTTCACAACAAGTCTTGCCTTGTATCTATCAACGTCTCCACTAAGCTTGTACTTTGTCTCGTAGACCCACTTTACACCAATGGACTTCTTTTCACTCGGAAGGTTTGTAAGCTCCCAAGTATTATTCTTCTCAATGGAATTAATTTCTTCATCCATTGCCTTCACCCAATGATCATCTCCAACAACATCTGTAAAATTAACAGGATCACAGTTTGCAAACAAAGCAAAATTCACAACATCCTCATTAGTCAAATTATCAACTTCATCCCCAACTACATAATCATTCAAACGAACTGGGAGTTTTGACTCTCTCTGCAGACGTCCACTTGAGGTGAAAGCTGTAGAAGTGGAAGAATCAGAAACTGGTTGTTGAACTGGCTAACACTGCTTTTCAGTTGCATTATCTCCACCAACATACACTGCTGATGGTCGTTTTACAATTTTTGGTGCCTTCTTTTTTCAATCCCAAACTCTCTGTTCATCAAAAGTAACATCTCTACTGATAATTACCTTCCCAGTATCAGGATTAAACAGTTTATACCCTTTAGTTTCTCTGTTATAACCAATAAAGACACATTTTTCTGCCTTGTCATCCAACTTCTTCCGTATTGCATCCGGAACATGGGCATATGCAACACATCCAAATACTTTAAGATGTGAGGTATTTGGTTTCTTTCCTGGCCAAATCTCATATGGAGTCTTCTTACCAATACTTCTTGTTGGATACCTGTTCGACAAATAAACTGCACAAGCTACAGCTTCAGCCCAGAAATCCTTAGGCATAGTTTTGGCCGTCATTATCGACCTCACCATATCCATCACTGTTCTATTCTTTCTTTCTGCAACACCATTCTGCTGAGGAGTGTACCTGGCCGTCATATGATGCTTAATCCCATGATTTTTTAAAAAATCAGCACATACCGTATACTCAGTGCCTCTATCAGTTCTCAGAATTTTAATGGAACGCCCACTCTGCTTCTCAACATAAGCCTTGAAATTCTTAAAAATATCACATGTATCAGATTTAAACTTCAACAAATAAACCCAGGTCTTTCTACTAAAATTATCAATAAAAGTGATAAAATACTTGTTACCACCCCGAGAAGGAACATCAACAGAACACAAGTCAGAATGAATCAGCTCCAATGGCTGCTTTGCCCTCCAAACTTCACCTTTTGGAAAAGGCTCCCTGTGCTTCTTACCCAAAATACACGACTCACATTGTCGAGATTTAAAGTTAAGTGATGGCAATCCAGAAACAATATTATTCTTCACGATAAAATTCAAACCGCCAAAATGAAAGTGGCCAAATCTCATATGCCACAACCAACTCTCATCACAGCCAGTGGTACTAAAGTAAGCTGAATTATAATAATTAAGAGTGATTGGAAACAACCTGTTATTATTCATGTCTACCTTTGCAATCATCCACATCCGTTCATCACGAATTGTGCAAATACCATGCCTAAAATTAATATCATAATTCTTCTCCTGCAACTGACCAAGACTCAATAAATTCTAACTAAGATTAGGCACATAATAGACATCACCAATTGCACTAGTCTTCCCATTTTTTAAAGTAATAGGAATACTACATTTCCCAACAACAGACATAACATGATTATTTCTAAACCTCACTGTATTCCTGTAGGTCTCATCAAGATCAGAAAAAATTTTCTTTCTCCCACACATATGATTATTACAGTCAGAATCAATGTACCACTTAGAACTTTTATCTTCTTCACCAGCACTAGCAATAAATAAAAAGTTTCATGATTATCACCACTACTTTCAGCTATTTGAGCATGTCCAGTATTGTTATTTTTAAGACCCCAACAATCCTTTTTTATGTGACCCATCTCTTCACAATTATAACATTTAATTTTAGACCTATCACGTTTTTGCCTATTATTTTGAGCATCCGAATTAACCTTTGTTTGGTAAGAAAAATTACCTCTACCATGGCCTTTGCTTCTGAAGCTTTGACCGCCACGTCCTCTTCTTTGAGAATTCTGGCCCTGCTGATTGGTTTCACCACAATCAGATTCTTTAGGCTTATATACCAAAGCCTTCAATGCTTCTGACGCCGCATCAATAGATGGTCTGTCACATGACATCTCATATGTCACCAATTCTCCTTCCAAATCAGCATACGAAAAGGTAGAAAGATCTTTAATGGCCTCAATAATCTCATTCTTTGTGTGAAATTTCGAAATCAACGTCCGAAGAACTTTAGACACCATATGCTCTTCTGTCACTTTATAACCGTTGATCTTCATCTGACCAGCTATGGATTTTACCCTAACCATGTATTCTTGCACCTTTTCATTAGGCTTCATCTCTGCCAACTCAAATTGTCTCTGTAACTCCTGTAGTTTGACTCTTTGAACGTTTTTGTTTCCTCGATTGGTAGTTTTTAACTTGTTCTAAAATTCCTTAGCTGTCTCTACCTCTATTAAACTTCTGCATATGTCTAATCCAACCTTTGTTCTTAAATAATAGAGTGCATGATTATTGTGAGAACGATTTTTCTCCAATTCTTTATGTTAGACCCGGTTGGTCTTAATCCTTATTTTGATTAATGAGTTAACAAATATGATAATTAAATTAACGGTTCTTCTAAGTGCAAAATGTAGAGAAATATTTACGGAAGAACCGTCGCAAAAAACGGCAATGAAAAATGAGCTAAAACGAAGAAACGACAAGGAAATGAAGAAAGAAGAAAAATACGACCGAGCACGTCCCAAAGTGGGACCCACGGTGTTTTCAAGTCAGAAAATAAAGAGAAGAGTTCACGGGTGAACTAACGCAAAAAACGGTGAAGAAAACAGAGTTAAAATGAAGAAACGGCAAGCAAACGAAAAAGATGTCAAATCTGGCCGACAAGGGCTGACAGCACGTGCGCACGCCCAGACACCGCGCACATGCGCTAACAGCCGCGCGCAGGGCCACGCCGCACGCCTGCGATAGCGCGCAGCAGCCACGTGCCTGCGACAGTAGCCTGCGATTGTCGCGGCTGTCGCAGAGGCTGTCGCTGAAGCTTCGGGAAGTCCAACTTTTGCCCGTTTTTCAACTATTTCAAGAGCTCTCTTCATTCCTATAAATACCCCCAAGCTGAAAAATGAAGAAAAATGACTCCCCAACATCTCCTACACTTTAACAACACTTTCAAGCTTTATTTCAATTATTTATATATCAAATTAGCTTGTCAAGGTAGGATTGTCAAGAGGCACTTGTGCCCTGTTTTTGTGTCGAATTGTAAACTCCATTTCTGGAGTATTTCATCCTTGTAAACACTTAGAGAAAGTCCTAGACACTTGTGTAGTGTTGTAGGCACATTGTATGTGAGGTTAAGTCCAAACTCTTAAGGAAGGAGTTAGGCAAGAAGAAAGGGGAAGTAAGTAGAAATGAGAGACCCAACTCAAGGGGTTGAGTTAGGGCAATTGTAAAGTCCTATTTTAGAGTTAAATTAGGCAAATGGGAGAAAGTCTTGATCAAGAGGTTGATTAAGCAAAAGTCCTAGTAGCTAGGCAATGAAGTCTTGAGTAAGACCCTAAGTCCTTGAGGAAGGAGCGGGGGCAAAAGATTCATTGTTAGCCGTTAGGCACTTGTAAGGATTGGAACACTCCTTTAAGTGTTTTGGTAGGGATTGGAACACTCCCTTAAGTGTTTCATAGATAGGGAAACAAGTTGTAGAACTTGTAGAGTGGACTAGGATTTAAGGGGAATCCGAACCACTATAAATTTGGTGTGTTCTTGCTTTGTTTGTTTAATTGCTTTTATGATTTGCAAAACACTAATCACACACCTCACTTAATTTGTAAACTTTGTTTTTACATTTGCTTTGAAAATGGTTGCTTATTGATAATTGGGATTTCACTTTACTTCCCTCAGTTGTTAATTTTTCACCTTCCTTGTCTTTCTCAGGTTCTTCAAAACCTGGCTCAATTACATGCCAGATACCAACCATCTTGAAAAAATTCTTCATCAATTGACACCAGATTTCAAAATTATTTTTTCCATCAAAGACAAATACATGGCACTCAGGAGGATTAAATAAAAAAGACATCTTGACTCCCAAAAAATAACACAAGCTCTGATACCAGATGTAGGATTCAAAATAAGCAAACCTACAAGAATTCAAACAAAACAATCTGCAATCGCTGGCCAAACGAATGAGTTCAATCAAAGATGCATGCAAATCAAAATAAATTAATTGACTCCTAGTTGATCTGTACGGCCACAAAGAAGAAATCAAACCAGCATATTATTTTCATATCCTACATTTTTCATTCTATTTCAGAAAAATCATCACTTTTTTCTTCCTAAGTTTTACATAAAGAAACAACCTCATTTTCTACTAAATTCAAAATTCAAAATTTAAAATTTCCTTTGAATCTTCACTCACATAAATTTAAAAAATAACATAATCATTACATTTTTTTCTCTTTCCTACACAAATCCTCAAAAGAAATTTCCTCAAAAAAAAAAAAAAATCATACCAAAACCAAAAAAATTTCAATTCAGTCACAAAGCGAATGGAGCCGAAAATCCACTGAATGAAGTTGGAGCAATTTATCAGCAAGCATCACCAAAAAATTAGTACAAATTATCAGGTATTTTCATACTAATTTTAGTGCCCCCTTTAAAACAAGTAACCAAGTTATCCAATGAATTCCCCTTCAAGTTATCAGGCGAAGCTCCCAATACCTTATAAATTTTATTTTCAGAGGATTTAACTTCTCTGGAATATCCAATATTCACCAGAACAAAATATCATCCGAGCAACTACTTCAATATACACAATCTCTTTAAGTTTCATAATTAACATGAATCACATTCTCATTAGGAAGATTTGGAATATAAGACGTAGCATACTCATTATTGTCAATCACTTTTATATCAAACCTAGAAAAATTATGATTCTCCTCAATTCTAGTCACACAATCAACAAATATTTCAACTTTATCAGAAGTGGAAAGAGAACTTTTACCTTAAGAAGCCTCGACAAGAATTGGCTCCTCGTACAGTTCATTTTCTGTAATTACCGATGATTCAACTCCTGGTTCACTTTTCTCCATATAAATTTCAAGTTCATTTTGCTTGTCTATATGCTGCTCATGTGTGTTAAATGATGCCTCTAGTTGCCCCAATTCTAGGTCCTCATCCATGGCCACCCATACTTTTGGAATTTCTAAACTTACTATCACTTCGTATTCATTACTGCAAAATCGATCGAATATGCTGCCAAATTGATCGATGATCAATTATGAGAAAATTTTCTAATAAATATGATCTCTCTACAACTATACGGTTTCAAAATAGAGTTCCGCCCTACCCTTCAAGTATGGTTCAAATAGCCCAATTTTGCAAGTCCTATGTACTGAATTTACTGAGAATAAATTATCGAATTTATATGAAGCCACAATCTAGGATTTGTTTTTTCACTGAAGTAAGAAAATTCCATTATGTCGAGATTAGAGTCTAAAGGACACTCGCTTTGATACCAATTTGTCATGCCTTCAGAAAATTAGATAAAAATATCATAAATATATTGAAATAAGGGAGTGATCAGAGAAAGAAGATAGAAGAATTAGAAATGAGAAAAAAGAAGAGGATTTAGAAATGAGAGAAAACGCACAAACATGGAGAGAAGAAGAATTGGGGAAGAAACTCAGAATATTCCCCTCATCCTTTAAAAAGTTTCCTTGTCATTTCAAAATTTTGTTATTTAAAAAGTGTCATTTTACAACTTTCAATGCAAACAATAACAAAAGTTCTATCTTTCAGAAAAAAATAATAATAACAAAAGTTCTAATTTTATCCCTATAGCACAATAAATTAAGAAAGAGAAAATTTTTATTAAAAAGACACAAGTTTGTGCAATAATTAATTAAGAGAGATAAAAAAAAAAGTATAACATAATTTTAGGGTAAAAATGATAATTTTATAGTTTTTTTAATTTGTGTTGTATGCTCCAATAACACTGATTAGAGGACAGAAATCTATCATTCAACACCGATGAACATAAAAGTAAACCTCCTACAATGATACTAATAAAATTTGGAAAAATTGCAAAAGTAGTTCACAATCTTTATCCCAGTTTCAAATGTAGTTCACAATCTTTAGTAAGTATCAAATGTAATCCACAATATATCTATTTTGTTTCAATTTCAGTCCAAAAGACTGAAATTAGACCAAATTAATGGTCAACGAGTTTGACTGTTAGTCAAAAGTGGTTTTGACTTCCTAAAATCACCCCCAAAGATTGTGGACTACATTTGAAACATAGGTAAAAATTATGGATTACTATTATTTTTTTTCCATATTATTTAAGAATAACACATTTATCTTACTTTTGAAGATATTGACAATTTTGATTCCTTTTACTTATTATAGGAGCTTCCAAAGTCACAAAAAAATTATGTTACAATTGTATTATATTCATCTCAAGTTTGCATTTTTAAAAATTAATTACTCCCTCTGTTCCATCAGAAGAATCCATTTTGAAAAATATTTCTTGTTCTAATAAAATAGTTAACTTTTAAATTGTTTTACTCTTCATACCCTTACTAATATAATAATGTGTGGTCCACAATTATCTCATACTTAATAAGTATATGTGTGGAATAAATGGTGTCAAATTAGTTATTTTATTTGTTGTACCCTAACATTCATAATAAGTATATTTAATAAACTTATAAGAGTATTTTTATAAAAAGAATTTTAGTTGAGAAATATTTTCTTTAGAAAATTTTATAAAATCATAAAATTATTTTATTTCAATAGTCCCGAATCAAGTAAAACCGATTGCACTGCTGTGAATAGTAAAAATATAAGTTTTAAAGAATATTATAGGGCTGTGTAAGTTTTAAATTTTATATATTAATAGAGAATATAATTTTTTATGATAAGTATGTTCTAAGTTCTGATGTGAACTAGGTAGACATCTGGTGAAGTTACCCCTTGTATGCGGGGTGTTGAATCTGGGGTGTCACAGAAATTAAGGTGAAAGAATGTTTTAAAAAAATAGAAAATAAGAGTTGGGTAGAAAAAATAAAGAAATAAATGAGAGTAGAGAGAGAAAAAAAAAAAAGAATGACAAAGATATAAAAAAAAAGGGACAAATTATAAGGATGAATAGAGAAAGACTAAAACAAAAAAGATAGAAAAATAAAATAATGTTATAAGTTTGAAAATGGAAAATTATCGAAAACAAGAAGCTATTTAATTTCAACAATTTCTCATTTCCTAAATTCTCATTCTCATAATTCTAAAAATTTCCTACCAACAATTTTGAAAAAAAATTAATAGTAGTCCACAATCTTTATCCATGTTTCACATATAGTCCACAATCTTTGAGGGTGGTTTCAGGAGGTCAAAACTGCTTTTGACTAACGGTCAAACTTATTGATCGTGAATTTGGTTCTTTTGGACTGAAATTGAAACAAACGGATACATTGTGGACTACATTTGAGATTTACTAAAGATTGTAGACTATATTTAAAATAGAGGTAAAGATTATGGACTACTTTTGCAATTTTTCCAATAAAATTTGATAACAAACTAACTATTAGCTAAAACAACATCGTTTGAATTCCTAATCCTGATAGACTGCAACATCAACATATACTTCCGACTTGGGTATGTGAGTGTCAGGCTGTCAGCCCAACCTAAATTGATGGGCCTATCCATTCATGCAGCCCGTTCAAAAAAAAAAAATCTCAATCACAATTTGCTCAATTTACTATATTACCCCTCCAACGCGAACGCACTCGCTCTATATCTGTCGTCTATCCTGGGTCCTTCATTCACTGTTTTAAACGACGAAGCTCAGCTGATTCTACGAAACCCTAAGAACCTGACCTAGGGTTTGAATTGATTCGAACTTAATTCGATTCCGACTCCAATCTGAGATGGCGGAAGAGGACGTTTCGGTTTCCTCCGCCGCCGCGCCGGAGGAGAGTCTGGTTCCTCAACTCTCCGACCACGAGAAGAAGCGGAAGCTTGGAGATTTGGAGACCGAAGCGCCGGAGCTGCTCTCCGGCGTTGATTCGCTGAGAAACCACGATGGAGAGGGTGAGGTTGAAAATGCGGACCAGGAGGAAAAGGTTGAGGATGAGTCTGAGCTGAAACGACCTCGGTTGGAGGATAATGGTGAACAACCTGCATTAGGTATTGTTCCTCTTTTTACATTCTCGGTCGTATTGGCTTTCGAGTCTAGTATACTGTGTATTTTAGGGTTTCTGACTCTCTCGT
Source organism: Leptodermis oblonga (assembly GCA_016801395.1). Classification (NCBI taxonomy): domain Eukaryota; kingdom Viridiplantae; phylum Streptophyta; class Magnoliopsida; order Gentianales; family Rubiaceae; genus Leptodermis; species Leptodermis oblonga. The sequence continues at coordinate 941,357 of CM028752.1, forward strand.
TCAAGTATTCGTAGAATATGAACTTTTGGAAAATATCATTGTCTTGTGAGTATTTATGTCTTTTGGTAGAATTTCTGTCCTTTGGTTCCTACAGTTCGATTTCAAGCCATTCGAAATGAATATATGATGGTGAAAGAACAGGCAACCTTTTGCTTAATTGTGTCCGTGTAGACTTACTCGAACTGTACTAAGCACGGACCATTTTTGCTTATAATACCGTTCAACTCGGTGAATTAATCCCTTTATGGGTAGATGGGGATAACTTTGTAATGCAACTGGCAAGCATTTGTAAAACGGTTCGACAACTTGTCTGCCCTAAATTGATTTTTCTTGAGAACTGCTTTTGTAACTGATTAATGTGTCTAATTTGGTTTGCAGTAGCTGAGAATGGACATAAAGTGGAAAACATTGGTGAGAATCCTGCAAAGGTGGAGGAAAACAACAATTTAGAAGATGGTGATGAGAAGCCTTCTGCTGAAGATGAGCAAACTCAGGAAGCTCCTGTTCCAGTTGAAGAACCACCTGCAGGACAGCTCCAGAATGATGCTGCCGAAGATGAGAAGCCTAAGACTGGAAGTGCTGATGAAACGGAAGAGTCCAAGGGGGAAGTCGAGGAACCTTCTGCAGCGGGGGAGGAATCTGGTAATCAGCCTGAATCAGGTTCTGATGGGGCAACTACTTCAAAGAAAATGGAGGTCCCTAATAATAAGGTAATTTTGTTATTCTTGCTGCATTGAGAACTATGATCCTTTTTGGGTGGTTATTTGTGGAAATCTCTAGATCTTCATGGGCTTAAGACAAATGTTTATACTCTTTTGTTTATAGAAAATGGTTGCAACTGGAAAATAATTTCTCTAATGTTACTTAATTGCTGTCATGATGTTTTTACTCGTAGTATTTTGGTAAAATTCCATTTAACTACTGTAGTCACTTTGATAGCCACACCCCATCTGAAGGAATTTCTTATTTTTGCCTCTGATTTTTTACATAGGTTGGGGTTTTGATTGGAAAGGCTGGTGATACTATTAGATTCCTGCAGTACAATTCAGGTGCCAAAATTCAAATCATGAGGGATGCTGATGCTGATCCACGCGCAGCTACCAGGCCTGTCGAACTGATTGGAACTCTAGAAAGCATAAACAAGGCTGAGAAATTGATTAATGATGTGATTGCTGAGGTTTGTTTAAGTTGCTCTCAATTTAATGGTCCTACAACCAATTGTGCTACGGAATGTGTTCTTTCTTGGCTGTAGAAGTTATATTGATATGCATATCTTATGATATTTACAGTGCACTCTCTTTTGAAGTGTTTTTCTTTGATGTGTTGTGTAACCAAATCCTTTCTGATTTCAGGCGGATGCTGGTGGTTCTCCTTCCTTGGTGGCTAGGGGTTTCAGTACTGTACAGGCTGTGGTTGGAGATCAAGTTGAGATACAAGTTCCAAATGAAAAGGTTTGCCTCTTAGTGTGTCCTGTCCTCTTACCATCGTGATTGCCCCGCTGTTAAACTTACTTGAATGTTATTTGATGTCAGGTTGGGTTGATTATTGGGAAAGGTGGGGAAACTATTAAAAACCTGCAGACTAGATCTGGAGCACGTATTCAGGTAGTAAAGGTGGAGCAGTTTTGCTCAAAAATATGTGCTGCTAAGTAGAATAGTACCAAGAATGGGTTACCATGTGATGCTTTATTGATGGTTACTTATGTGTCAGTTGGTTCCTCAACATCTCCCAGCTGGTGATCAGTCAAAAGAGAGGACTGTACGTGTCACTGGTGATCGGAAGCAGATTGAAATGGCCAGAGAGATGATTAAAGAAGTGATGACCCAGGTTTGTATTGACTGTTCTTTCTTTCCTTGGTTTTAAAATTTTTTTTTATTTTATAATCTCCTTGCATCTTCTAGTTATTTCATTCACTCATTTGGCTTGGATTTTTCAATCATGATCAATGATGGTCTCTATTAGTCTAGAAATAAATTTGTTTGTTTTCCAAGTATGCTGTTACAATATTTTCTGGCTTGCTTAGTTGAATGGAATTTTATGCTGACAGTGAGCTGAACAATTGTTGTTGCCTATATATTTGCTCCATGAGTAATGTTGCCAGTGCTGCTGTATGGTTTACAATTGGTTTTATTGGAAGTGTCTTCTTGTGAAGATAAGGTTTCTTAATCATTTCCATGATACCATTCAGCTGTTAAGACATGATAATAAGTCAGCGGTACACCAAGTATTTCCGTTTTGATAATTAGTTTTCTGTTAGACGTGAAGGTTTGTATGATTAACACAGTCATCAAGAAGGAAGTTTAGTAGGGAGAAATGGGAGTTAGCCATACATTCCTTAACACTTGAATTTGAAATTTGGATGTAATGCTGTGAATCTTCACTTGTCATTAGTGTGCTTTATTTGTGTTTCTGGCCTTGGTCTGAGCATGCTACTTGGTTTTTGGTATTCAGTGTAGTAAGTGAGAAACAATTGGCCAGGTCTTGATAATCCAATCCATGTCTTGTTGCGATGATGTAATGAGCTGCATTCCTGACTTGTTTTCTCATAATGTGATGTCATTTCATCAGTTGAAGACCAATGTTTTATGCCTTTATCAGATGGTCTGAGAGCCAATTGCTTGAATAGAATTCTAAGCATTTATCTGTATAAGGCCGCTTGGATGCAAGTTAGGAAAACTTATGTTCAGTGAGATGTCGGTTGCCATGATTTATTTATCTTGAAGGTGCCGATTTCGAATTGCTTGGCTTTAAAACTGCAGATATGGCTTTTGCCTCGGGTCAGCATTGCCTTCTTGGTGTAGCAATAGACAATTCACTCTCGTCTACAAAGAGAGGTACCAAGCATTAACCTTCAAGATTGCAGGATGTTAATAGTTGGTAAGATTGCTTTGAGACTTAAAATTGAAAGTGATAGTGATACTAAGACTGTATTTGATTAGCCCTAGTGCACGCTGATGTACCCATGTTCTTTGCTTGGAACGTTTGGAGAATAGTGCCATGCTCAGTCAAATGATGTTTCTGAAGTGCTGTAGGAATCATACATGTTCGTTTCTTTGGGTGATATTGGAAAATGAAGACAATGGTGTTTTGCCTGAATGCATTGAGTTGCTTCCAATGTTTGGAACTGAAATTTTAGAGAGCCATCATATCTGGAGTATTAAGCTATAATTGGAATAAATCTGGTAAAGATGATTTTCTATGGATTGATGCTGTGACAAAATGTAGACTTGTTATGCTATAGTTCTGTAAGTTTGAGAATGTTTAGCAGATTAAATTGTGGATTCTTTCTTGTACTATGTCTGATTTGGAATTTTTGTTCTCTTATTTTTGTGCACATTTGCAATAAATGCTTGGGCTGTAACTGCTTTTAGTTTCCTGAGTGGCGACTTCAACTACATCCTATACTTTTGTGGATGTGAACTTTGTTGAATTTGACAAAAATCTTGAAGTATTCAGACTTACAAGATGTTTCCTCTGGCATTGTGTTCATGATTCAGAAATGTCAGAAGTATCCTATGTTTTAGAATAAGTAGTTCACCTCTATGACTTACCTTTTAATTTTCTATTTGAGGCTACCATTTGCTATAATTGTTGCATAGTAGGTTTTTGATTGTGGTAATTAATGAGTTTCTTATTGTTGGTTTCTTTGGTTAATATTATACCTTTTATCCTTGGGCAAAAGTGCTCTTTTCCTTGGTGCTTTTACTAATTGCAGAAACTTCTAGCTCCTACAATTTTCTAGCTAGCCTGATTTTTCTGAATATGCAGTAATGATTATGTATTCATCATGACATGCCTTTCTATGGGAATGATATTCTGTTAACAGTGATGTGGTTTGGATAAAGATTCTTGTGTTCTATAGCCTCAAGATGTTTCTTTCCATTTGTCTGCAAATATTGGATGTTTTGAGTTGGAGGATTAATCTTTTGTTTTGTCGTATTTGACCTTACATATGATGTCTCATAATTCCTTTTGTATAATCTGTTTGGTTCTGGATTTATTTCATCTTTGTTGGCTTGATCATTTAAGCTTCTTTGTTATTTCATTACTTTTGGCTGCTCTGTGTTCTCAGATTATATGTGGTAGAGGCTTGTGTTGCCTGGCTGATTACTTTGTATTTTGTGTTGTGGCAATTGTGTCATGTTTTCTGTTAGATTTTGTCCTTAATTGTAACTCCATCCATTTGACTGACTTTATTCGTCTCGATGTATTCATCTGCACAACTCTATTAGGCTGTATCCGATAAAATCATCGAGTGAGGACATTTATTATTGTTCATGGATGAAAAAGAATAAAGGATAATACTCTTTGCATTATTCTCACTCTTTAGTACGTCTCCATGCTATTATTTTTAATGATAAAAGTAACCATGTGCTAACTTATGGTGTTTCTGTTGATTTCTACAAACCTCTATTCTTTAGCCCATGAGGCCATCACCTCTCTCAGGTGCTGGTTATCATCAACCGGCGTTCCGGCCACGTGGTCCTGTTGCCCCGCAATGGGCAAACCGTGGTCATCCAGGACCATACATGGGAGGGTATGATTATCAGCAAAGAGGACCATATCCATCACAGAGCTCGCAATATCCAGCTCCGCAATATGGTAATTATTCTCAACAAGCACCGAGAAGCAGCTATGGTCCTAGTTGGGAGCAAAGGCCTCCAGCGGCTATGCATGGTCAACCTCCGCAGGTTGGTGATTTTTGAATTTTCTTGTGAGCAAATCCATATTGCTGAGTCCACAACTTTAACTATATTATCTGATAATGTCTCTGGCCTAACTATGGTGCATCTGAATTTCAGGCAAACTACAACTATGGGCAGCCACAAGGTCCAGAATATGGGCAACCAGCTCTGTACTCACAGGCACCTGCGCCGAGCTATGGGCTAGGATACAATGAAATGAAATATGATAATCAGTTGCCATCCCAGCATCCTTACGGTGGACATGGGATGCCCCAATCAACAGGTGGTTACCCTCAAGGCACTGCTGCCCATCCTGGATATGGTCCTCAGGATCAGTATGGTCGGCCAGGGTCATATGGAGTGCCTCCACAAGGAACCCATAGCCAAGCTTATGGGCAGCAGCCTAGGGCTCATCAACCTGGAGAAATGCCTTATGGAGGTCCTCCATCTACACAAGCATATGGTTCTAATGCTCCACCTCAGCAAACTTATGGTTACAGTGGTGCGGTGCAACAAAGTTATCCACCTTATGGTTCGGGACATGCTGCTGATGGGTATAGTCACCCTCCTCCTACAGCTGCTGGTCCTGGTTATCCTCAGCCTGCTGGTCAGGCTGTATCGGGTTATGGTCAGCCCGGTGGGCAGCAGCAGCAGCCATCTGCATATGCTCCTGTAGGAGGCTACAGCTCATATCCTTCACAGCCTGGTTATGCTGAACAAGCCACTGCTGCGAATACTGGTTATGGGTATCAGGAACAGCAGAAGCAGCGTATCCTGGTTCTGCAGCATATGGTGCTGCCCAACAAGGTTATGCCCAACCACCTCCAACTCAAGCTGGGTACGATCAGACCAATACTCAAGCTGGTGCCTATGGAACTGCACCAGCTCCTGCTCCGGCACCTGCACCCGCAGCTGCCCCGGCCCCTGCCCCAACATCTGCAGCGGCAGCCGCACCTGCGGGTTATGGGAAGAGTGTTTCACCCCAACCTGGTTATCCACAATACGATGCCAGTCAAATGTATGCAGCACCTAGGTGAAACTTTTTTATATGATGTCTTTTATAACTAATTGAAGCTGTATTAGGCAAACTCATAGTAGGTGTTAGCTTATTGCCTTTTTTGTTGTCACAATGATCATCAACACTTAATTGTTTTGTTGTGATATGTTTTCCCCCTTTATTGGGACTCGCTAGAGTGCAATTATGCATGAATGCCTGAGGTTTCAAGTACTAAGAACTCCCTCATCTCTCTACTGGTCTTTTTGGCTATTGATGAAATGAATGAAAGGACTGAAATCTTGTTACTTGTTTTTGTGCTTGGATGAAAACGGTGCATGTTTACTGCCTCGTTGTCTTAGGGCCTGTTCTTTACAAGTTCTGAGAACTGGTTTGAGTTTTTAGGTAGAGACTAAATGGGTTGAGACCCAGAACAAAGAAATGTCGTTATCAACCCTAAACCACAACACTAATTCCACCACCACCCTGTCTGCCTCGTTGCCGCCACCGCCGGCGGCCCAAAACTTAAATCCCCAAAATTAAATTCTTCTTCTTTTTTTTTCTGTTTCAATTAAAAGAAGTTGAGCTTCAATTCCATATTTTCCCAAATTTGGGATTTGGGGATTCAAATATAAATTCCACTCACAATTGGGTTTGTGAGTGATTGTGGAGGGAAGAGGAAGAAGTGCGAAGAAGAAGAAGATGCGAGAAGGAGAAGGAGAAGAAGAAGAAGATGCGAGAAGGAGAAGGAGAAGGAGAAGAAGAAGAAGAAGAAGAGGAGGAAGGGCCGGTGGCGCGAAGAAGAAGAAGAAGAGGAGGAGGAGGAGGAAGGGAAGAAGTGCGAAGAAGAAGAAGAAGATGCGAGAAGGAGAAGGAGAAGGAGAAGAAGAAGAAGAAGCTGGGAACCAAGAAGAAGAAGAGGAGGCCAGTGGCGGCGGCGACAGTGGGAATTGATGCTGAAAATTGGGTTTCATTTTCACTTAAAGAACATTGGGTTAGGTTCGATTTTTGGGTTCTGAGAACCGGATAAAAAACAGGCCCTTAGTTTAGTAATGTAACTGTTTTTGAGCCATAAGGTAAATTTCAAAATGATTTTAGAATCAATGTATATTGGTTCGGTGGTAGATGGAAGTAACTGTTTTTGAATCACAAGTTAAAATTCAAAACGATTTCAGAATCCATGTATATTGGTTCAATGGTACAGTAGATGGACTACAGTTTGAGAAGATTTCAGTTTTGTTTTGGGACTTGTCATTTTGAGATTAATGGTGAAATTCAATCCGATTATAAAACCTGCAAAAATCACCCTCGCATTCTTTTTAAAAATCTTTACTCCGACGCATTCTTTTTCCATTAAACCAAAATAATTCACACAATTTCTTCCCAAAATCATACTTCAAATGGGAATTTGTTTTTTCGAATAAAGAAGGAAAACTTTCAACCTTCCAAACAACATAGCGAATTTCTGTGTAAACAGGCATCGGTAAAGGCAAACCAAGTACGCCTTAGTTGCATTGACCACAGTTTCAAACTTGGAATCACTCCGATCTGCATCAGCTTTCCTCATCTACAAGAACAGTAGACTCGTTGCTGGCTCCAACGTCAACCAAAGATGCCATATCATCATCAAGTAATGTCGGAAAAGGGGCGCCCTGCAGATTCATAAAATAGTCGTTCACTGGCAACAGGAATGTAAAATTTTACCATGACTAATAACTTTACAGAGAAAAGCATCCATTTGTCAATTGGGTTTGCATTACAAGCATGCAAAGAATTGCTTCAGTCATCTTTATTTGAACAACATCCACCGCGGTATTCAGAAGGCGAACCTGAATTCTTAAGTTCCTATTGCATCTAGTTAATACATGTTGTGAAGGATGTAGTGCTGGAAATGTGAAAAATAGCTCGGTGTGGTCCTAAACAAGCCCCCAAGTAAAAGCCAATTTACAATATAACGACATCAAGAAGAACTAATGGCCTATCACACTGCAGATTATATGCTGGGACCATTTGTACTAACCTCTTCCTGAAGAAACAGTTTTGGCTTTACAGAATTTAACTTGAAGAAACTTTCACATAGGTTCTTCAGCTTGCCAACCTGAATAAGAAACAGAATCAATATGCATAAACTCGGTAGAGCATCTGCAACAAGAGATAAAAATCAGCAGGTAAGAACATCACCGTTGTAGTTGAAGGCAACTTTTTTGTCAAGGGCGCCTTTTCACCTATTGTAGCTCCAACACACTTCAGGGTTATGGCTGCATAAGGCAGGTGTAATCATAGGCATCTATGGATATCTTATGACAGTAGAGGAAATTTTAAAGTTCAAGAACATACAGATAAGCCCTGAAGACATTTTCTGAGGTCCTGCTGCACCAACTGGGGCCTTTACATCATCAATTCCATGTAATTTTTTAAGCTCAGAAAACCTGAAGTAATCAACACCAAATTAGAATCACTATTATTAACTCTCCTATGCAGTACACTCCATTAAACAGTAAATTTTGTGGTATCAGAAAACAGAACTATGTTTGTGTTGTAGAATCTCAGTGCATTTGGTAAGCACACCAACTTCAATCAAATTCAGCCATAGAGAAGCAATTGATATTTGTTTTCCTTTCAAGAATAAAGCTCCACATGACAATATATACTGACATAGGTTTCCCAGAAATGGGATTTTTCTTGCTCTGTAGATTATTTAATCAAAGAGAAACAAACAGATAATTTGGTTGGATTGTAGGAGGATTGGCAAGTTAAGAGAAGACAGGAAGAAAGTGATCTGAAGTTCCAAATACGGACATTCAATGTCCTCTCGTTGTCTGTGCCTCCCCAATCATTGTTGCAGGCTAACTAATTCAACTGAAGTTCTAAAGTCTGCGTACTCTCTCATGAACCAGTTGAATCCATACTTCCAGGTTTAGGCACAATAAGCCAATCAATCTTTTTATGATTCTACGAGGCTCATGCATTTAAGTGAAAGGCTATCAACGATGCTGAAAGGAAAAAAAAAAAAAAAGGGGTGGGTGGGGAGATAATGACAGTGCAGAAATTAGGGTCATTTCATAACATGTGTTATTTTATACAAATTCAAAAATATTTGACAAACAAACTACTGGTATATGTTTGCTTTTCTCCTAACAAAGAACATCTTGGAAAATAATTGGAAGTTAGTAAGGAAACTATACCGGGGGTGGAGCAGTATAATATCTTCAAGATTATCATTATACTTCATCATAACATGGCGAACATACCTGAAAAGCATTTGAGACTAACTAAACTCAATATCCAATTTTACACAAAATGCAGTGAATGAGAAACACAATAACTGAGTTACAGATTGAAACAATTTATCCTATAACTTGTTAGTTACTTAAGGTTTAACTCATGTGTGCAATTTGAATGAGACCAAATTTATTTTCATACTTACTAATACAAGGAGAAGCATTAGAATCAAAATGTTTTACAATGTCACTTTATAAAGGTAACAATAGGATTAAAGTTAAAATCAACGAACACGAATTAAATGAATAAAAAAGTATCAAATATATAGGGTCTATAATTATAGAAAACTGAGGCATTTAGTAAAGATATTACACGAACAATTTAAGCAGAGCGAAACAAATGGAGAAGTGAGTATGCAAAAAATCAGAGCGAAATGATGCTTTGCTGTATGGAGTGCTGGGTGACTCCATCTGAACATAAACAAAAAAAGAGTGTGACGGAAATGAAAATGTTGAGGGGGATGTGTGGACATACTAGGTTAGATAGGATAAGTAATGCAAGTATAAGAAGGAAAGTAGGAGTAGACAACAAAAATCAGAAAATAACCATAAAAAAATGACATGTTATATTTATACAAATAGAACAATATGTCCCGGTACACGATGGCAAGATGATCCATATATCCAACCCCATATAGTTAGATAAATGCTTAGTTTATTATGTTGTTCTATGATATAGAAGTCAAACAAAATCACAACTAGAAAAGAAAGAATTTTAATCTCACACAACTTTTACATTTTATAAGTGCACAGAAAATGAAATAAAATATGTACCGACAAGAAGCATATCCTATTCTCTATTTGAATATATTCATGGTAGACCAACTACCAAGTTCCTCTAGGCAAGGCCTTACTAAGGAAGACCATTTGAAATAAATCATACATTTCAAATAAGCAAACTGGTGCAAAATATTTTCAAGCATGAAATTTGTGGAGAGAGAGAGAGAGATTCTCTCCCTTTAGAGCAGTAATTATGCTCGAATAAAAGTGTAAAATCAGAGGTTATGCACAGTAAAAGCGTAATACAAGGGATAGCGAAGTGGATGCTTAATTTTGAGCATTTAACCATGGGGTATGTTCCACTTTCAAAAGCAAGGGCCTACCGAATTTCAGAATCCTTCCTCTCTCTTGCACGAATCTGCATACAGGAAAAAGCATATTCATATATGTAGTAACTGCAGATATATACATGAAGCAGGACTGTTTCTGGAAATTTAACCTCACTTCCATTCAGAATTTTAATATTAGCCAAACGCGCAATCAAAACATATCTTGGGACACCATCTTTTGCTGTATCTGCTATTGGATTCTCAGAAAGTCTAATGTCCTGAACAAAACAATGAACTATCAGTCCATATACGAAGGATGTTAACAAGGTCAACCAAGATCTCAAACAAAATCAGTAGAACATGATTGCAAAGGAAATTAAGTAATTACTTGTCACAAGAAACACATCAGTTGAGATACTTCATTAGGAATAGCGTTAATCTAACAACCACAATAATTTTTCTTTTTTAAAATATTCCCCACCAAAATCTCAGAGTAGGCTTTGTTATTCAAGGTAATCAAGGCAGAACCATATTCTTCATATACACCCTAGTTGGTCGGGACCAAATTAGCCAAAATTTGAAACAGCTAATCTTAACAAACTGTATTCGCAGCTGAATAGCTCTACTCCTACTTCTTGTTTGACTGACTCAACAGAGTGAACCCGTCACTGAAGTTCCCACTTTTATGTCAAAAATTTTCTGTTACGTTATTGTCAGTAAAAACAAATTCATATATATTTCCTTAATTGAAGATATCCCAAAATCAGTTACTACCCTCACCATCAAGTTCGGGAAAGAGTTGAGTGAATCAACAGAAGTGAGATCCTTGATGTTGTTCCCTCCTGGAAGACACAAGGAAAGAAGAGTAAAGATCCAATTAAAGAGAAAATGTACGCAATGCATTAACTACAGTCAGACAATTACCTAGAAGAAGGCAAGACAACTTCTCAAAAGGCCTAAAATTACTCCCTAGGGATTCCTTGGCAGCTTCACCCAATTCACGAGATTCTGGGTACCATATTCGGTCAAGATTATTCTTGTTTAAAAGAAGCTGCTCCAAGCTGAAATCATGGACCCAAATAATAACATCTTATGAGAGTATAACGCATGTTTAGGACTGAGAATTGAAGGATTGATACCTTTTTAGTTGTGAAAGCTTAAGAACTTCATTCCAATCAGCAAAGCAATTTTCTTCCAAGTTAAGAAGATGCAAAAAATCAAATCCTTCTGCATTGTTGGAAGATGGTGGCTAGCCATAGAAAGAAATACACTTAATTACACAAATGGTCCACAAAAGCAGTTCTACATGTGAAAGTAACATCTTTCTCAAGCATCTTAGTACCAAACTGGATACAGTCAGCAGATATACAATTTAAGTCAGACAACCTTTTATTTATAAAGTAAAACAAATGTGAGAGGAAGTTCACGTCAGAAGACTCAGAACATGCAAGTAGAATAATGCACAAATGAAAACTACACACCGTAATTTCTTGCAAACGGTTCCCCATCAGATGAAGCTCCTCAATGAGTGGAATAGAGTCTTTAAGTACTTCAACCTGCATATTGAGTTGTATTACCATTTACTCAAAAAGGTACCTTGACTTGTTTAAGGAACCAAAAAAAGAGGAATTAATAAAGGAATATTGAACTAATATGCAAGCTGAGTCCTGACCTGGTTCCAACTTATGCCAGTAAAGTTCAACACTAAAATCCTAATATTGTTCAGCTTGGGAAATCCAGTTACATCATGTGACATCAAATTATAGGAGAGGTTGAGAACAGCAAGGACTTGTAACTCTTTACAAATGATGCCAACATCCTGGGATGTAAAACCACATTTAGGCTGTGATTACCATACTTTGAGCATTAATTTCACTATTTTGTAATGAAATTAAATACAACATTTGCAAATCATAATATTCAAGGATATCAAAGTGAACATACTAATAATACTGTTGAAAGTCTCATTACAAACAAGGTTTTATAGTCCAAAAACTTATCAATTCAGAGCAGAAAATGCCTCACAGAGCAATACTCAAATCAAAATCAGCAGAAGGATGAATGTTCACAATATCCGGTAACCACTTGGTAGAGAAAGCAATCAATGAGAAAGTGAACAATCATTATCCATCAACAAAAAAACCTAACAGGTCAGTAATTTTCACTTTTGTGGATGTACTTCTTTACCAGTAAAATGACATACTTTCCAATCAGAAAGAAGATTCCCAGTCAAATCAAGCTCCTTCAAATCTGCAACACAGACAAATTAAAATGTTCAGTAATAAGTATGAACATCTTACATATAGTAAAACTCCACAAAGAACACTAAAGAAAGTACAAACTTTCGATGCTAATCTAATAGTAACCTGCAATTCTATTTTTCTTACAGAATTCTAATGCAGACGTTTCATTGTTTCTTTTCTTATCAAGAATGGAGACACATTATTTTATGCTCAGTACTTCAAAGAAAAGGGTGAAATAAAAACAAAAAACACTTGATATCTTAGTGTTTTGCTCAGCTGAAAATGTCATAACCTGAATGAGAAGTTACAATGAACACACAGAAAGAAACAGTTGCATGAATGAAAATAACAATAACACAAGGCACGGACAAGTTTTGTATAAACACAGGGGAAAGCTGAACAGGTAAGAAACAAAATATTAATTGACGGCAGACCCCTCACTCACTTGGTATAGTTGACCCTAGCATGCCTGAGGGTCCAAGAGAGCGGACACCCATAAAAGACAGTGATGCTCCAGTCATCTCCTCAAATTTGCTCACCTTGTTTTGAATTTTGTCTTTCCCAAGAAGCTCAATTGATACCCGTCTATTTGTTGCAGAAAGCACATACATCTCATCTGAAATAATAACAAGAGTTACACAAGTGTTTGTACAATGCGCTAATCACCATGACAAGACACGAAAAGCAATCATCCCTCACCCACACCCTACAGCTCACATGAAAAATACTTCAGTGGATGCTTTACTACATGCAAGTGCACACAAAAGGTATAATCTTGCAAGGAGAAAGTGCAACGCTTGTTTAAACAATAAGAGCTCTACACCAGAATTCCATTGGCTTCACAAACATCAGAACCTATAATCCCCTCAAATGATACACTAGTCCCCAAACTAAGGATAAGAAACTCCATACAAGTTTGCATATCAAGATAAACATGAAAATCTCCATCACATAAACAAAGAACCGGCACACCGAGGGGCAATCTTTGGCAGGAAGTAGGACAATTGGCAACAAACATGGCATTTTAAGATCTTCCCAGAAAATACAAAAGCCCATTATTCCCTAAAACCACCACTCTCCACATAACTGTACAAAATTCAGAGCAAAGAGTAGCAGTTTTATCTAATACACAAGAACTTACCTTTGCACTCAAAATCTCAAAAAAAGCATGAAGCCAATCAACAAAAAGCAACTCACAGATGTAACAAACTTTAAAGCTAACTAAAATTTAAAACTCAGTATCTTCAACAGACATGAAAACCCATCAACAAAAAATAACTTCCAGAAGTAAAGGTACAAACTTTGAAGCAAGGAACACAGTAAAAATGGAGCAGCTCATACCCTCTTCTTCTTTCGTTGAAATGCTCCTGTATCGAACTTCAAGAGCTTCCAAAAGCGTGATCCCGGAGCTCAGCTTACTGGGCCGAGCAAACGACGCAGTTTTAGGTCCTCTGGCCTGGAAATACTTGACACCATTGTGTGATCCATCGTGCTTGCCCTCGCCGTCATTGTCCCAATCAACTCCGACCCATATCCCCACAGTGCCTTCCACAGGTCCGACATATTTCACAGTTCCGATTCGCCTGACGTCGCCGGCAGCGTGCACTCTCTGTCCGGGCCTGAAGCCTTGGTCTGGGTCATTGGCAAGTTCCGATTCCCCCTGGTTTGGTTTATCAGAAATCTGCATTTTCCCAATACGAAAGAACTTTTTAGGGGGAAATTTTTTGAAGGAGACGTGAATTTGCAATGAAAGCTGCTACAACTACTATTTTGCAGTGTCTTTATTGTCCTGTAACTTTTCAATTTTTATTTTTATTTCATTTCTCATTTCAATTAATCTTAATCAAGGGTAGTAAAGGAGCCTAATCTCCCAAGTCTTACCTTTTGTTAGTCTTTTTTTTTTTTTTTTTTGGCTTTTTAATAGGTTTTTTTTGTAATTTAAATGAATTGGGATGGGTGATTTTGGGAAAAAAGAGTCTTCTGCAAATTTGTGTGAGAGAGTTCCGCATTTGCCCTTTTGTTTGTCCATTTATTTTGGATTTTGCCCAGTTCTTTCGTAAATTATTTGACAAGAAGAGGGTGAATTTGGGAAGGGAGGCCCTCATGCTGATTTGGAGGAGAGGCCAAAAATTGGGGAGAGCATGCGTGGGGGATTTCACGCTAAAATTTAAGTCTTGAGCTCTAAGCAGAGGCAAAACGACGTCGTTTTGACTCCTCCTTTTATGTTTCTGCGCTTTTCTTCTTTCTCCACACATCTGCATTTCCCGCTGAAGCTTGTGGTTCTTGCTTCTTCTGACTCCGAACAGGGAAATGGATTGACGCTTTCCTGTTTGGAGGGATGCCCAAGCGCCTTCTTTTCCTCTTCTTCTTTTCTTCTTCTCTTCCTTTATCATTCTTCATCTTCTCTGATTTTTTTTTTCCTTCTCTCAGTGAATATGTTTTTCTTGCCGTATATTCCATTCTTCCAATGTGTAAGCTTTAGTTTAATTTTGGCTTATTTTATTTGTTGTTTTGAATGCTATTGTTTTCATTTTTCCCCCAACAGAGATGGGTTCTTGCTGGCTTAGGGTTGTTTTGTTTTATGTTGCGGAAGGATCTCATTTTTTTTCAGTTTAGCTCTGGGTTTCGTTTCGCCGGCGTTAGGGTTCATTTGTTTTAGGTTGTTGCTAAAGGATGAGAGTCAAGAAGGCAATAAAAATCATGGCTTTCTAAAGATATTTTTCCACATTCTTTCTCCCTTCCATTATAAATTTCTTTTCCTTAGTTCTTCTTATTTTTGAGGTTGTTGTGCTGTTCATGATGCTATTTATGTAAATGTAATATGTTATGGACTCTTGCCTTCTTTATTCTGTTCTTTAGCATTTTATTACAAATTTAAGTGATAATGTTTGTGTGTGTTTTTTTTTTCCAAAATTTGGCTGGCTATGTTTTTTTCAGGTAGAGAAGAAAGATTTTGATGGTGCTTGCAACTTGGGGTTTCCGATCTCGGTCTTCTTCCTCTGCTCTCTCACTCCAACTGTTAAGGAGTATTGCCGTCGTTTAGGTCATGGTGCCGGCTACAGGTAATTCTTTTTCTCAATTTTGTTTTGCCTTTGTTTCTTTGATTGTTAGGTTGTTTTATGTTCTTTTATGCTTTATGTTTATCTTCTAGCTTCTTTTGTGCTTTCTGAAGGATAAGAAAGCTGAGGAAAGGATAAAATTCATGGGTTTTTCAAAGGTTCTTTTCCCCTTCTAAATGTAAATCTGGTAGCCCACTCTGATTTAGTTTTGTTATTTTTACTTTGCCATTTATGGTGTTATTTTGTTTTCCTTTTTGTGGTGGCAGGTTCATGGTGTTTCGGGGTTAATGGAAGGTGAAAAATTCATACTTTCTTCCACTATCCCTTGTTTTCTAAATTTTCCTCTCTTTATAGTTATGTTTAACTTTTTACCTTTGGGTTGATTTATTTCTTTTGTTTTCATTACCAGTTTTATTTATTTTTTGCCCAATCTTGTTTGTTTTTGTCGTAGCTCAACTTCGGGAGGATGAGAAACATTAGGATTTATAAAGGTAGCTTTTGATGTTTTTTTGGAAAACTTCTTTTGTTTTTTTTCTGGTATAATGTGTTCTTACTGATGATTGATTTATGTTGTATATTCTATTATGCTTTTTGAATGATAAGAGAGCAAAGAAGAGGATAAAAGTTAGGGTTTCCATAGCTATTTTTACTCTTACATGTACTAATATGGACTCTTTGTTTCTCTATTTCATTCTTTCCCATTTTGGTATAGATTTATTTAAATTTCTGTTTGTCCTTCCTTTTTCCAAATTTGGCTACCTATTTTCTGCTAGATACTTCTTGTGCCACTTCTCTCTTATCATTTACTTGCATGTTTGCAGACTGCCTACAATGTGATTGCACACAAGCACAAACCCCGTCTACAAACATCTCTGGAATTGCTGCACACCACTCAAGAGATCGAGCGAAGATTGGAAAAAGTGTGTCAATATTGCTTCGTTGTTGCTTAAGTACTTGTGAAATCTTCTTCATTTGTATCTTCCTGATCACCATTGTTTGTTTAATTTTGTTAATTTGGTAATGAAAACTCTCTTTCTCTGCTTAATGACACCATAGTACACTTATCTCATTGATGTTTACTTGTGCTCTGTTTCAGATTTCTCTGCCATTATTGATCCTCCATGGAAAGGGTGATCATGTGATTGATCCATCTGTAAGCAAGGCCTCCTATTAGAAGGCAAGCAGGGGTGACATGAAATTGATTATGAGAGTATTTAGTGACATTTTTTCTGGCTTAATATGGTTTCATAGTAATTGTATTTCTCAAAGATAAGTATTTATGATGTTTGTAGGGAGCAAGCTGTTAAGAAAGAAGAAGAAGAAGAAGAAGAACAAAGGAAAAGAGAGAGTGAGAAGGTACTTATCACATATGCATTCTTGGCTTCCTCTAGATTAGCATGTTGTCATACTTCTACTACCCATTAGATAGGATATATAAACATTATACTAACATATTTTGTTCTTTACTTCAGGAAAATATATGAATTGGTAAAGAGCTTCTTGGAAAAAGAACAAAACTAAGGAAGAAAATGATAGAAAATGGTGTGCTTTAACTGTTATATATATTCTTTTTTATGCTTCTGATTTGTTTTCTTTCTCCTCACCCACCTGTCATTACTAGCACTCCTGCAGGTATCTAATATGAAGTGGAAAAGTTCCTTTTTTTCCAATCAACATTGTTACGTCATAACTACTTGAATAATTAATTTTGCTGATTCAAAAGGATTTAAAGTATTGAAATATTATTTTGGATGAACTATGTTTGTTGAGGCATTCAAGTATAGCTAGGCTCCATATCTTTTTTTTCTTTTTTTCTCTTACTGTCCTACAGTAACAAGAGTAAACAAAAACAATTATTATTTTTTTGACAGAAATGAAGTATGGATTGGATTCTGAAATACATTTTTCTACTGGTCATGTCATCATGGCATATTCCTTTACCTGGTGTGGATGTTTCTATTGGGCAAGGTTGCAAGAAATAGTTTCAATTTATCCTGTATTATCTCCACTAATTGTTTGTATTTGTGTGAATTGAACATAGTTGATTTGATATATGTTGGCATTGAATTCAGTTTGTCCAAAGCTGTGGAGGGAAAACTAATCTGATAATTGGGTCTTTAGAGTTTAAACTATCAACATATCATTCCAAGTTTAAGCCTTTATAAGCAAGGAGCTGTTGAGCTGTTTCAGCCTACTCCAAACTCCAATGTGATAGCTCATCTGAATTGGCTTTGTGAATTGCAAAAGTTGTTTCTGCCCTTTTTTTGTTAGTGTGGATGTACTTTGTCCCCGTTTTTTACCTTGCTCTCTTGAATTTCCTTGTAGCAATTGAGTTTTTAGCAAGTGTAGACCTTTTTGGGTAGACCTTTTTGAGTTTTATTAAAATATTGGAAAATTGGTAACTGCTGAAAATTATTCTTTGTGAGAAAATGTATACAAGAGCTGTATTTTCTTCATTGAGTCTTGATCTATTTAAAAAACTGTAGGTTATATCAAAGGAACCCTAGAGAGGTGACGAGTTCAGAATCGAAACACATAAATTTTCTGTGGGTTCACTTCAATTTGCATCAACTGAGAGCCAGCTGGCTTGTTTCTCTTATTGCGAAATAGCATATGTTAAAACTTTCTTAGTTTAAATAAATTGTTGTCCTTATTTTCTCACCTTTACTTTATTTTCTTGCAGCCATTTGTTGTTGTTGGCTTGGGGGCTAATTCTTAGAGAATCAGCCATTTAGCTTATCAAACAGTAAGTGCTTTTATGGCATTGTCAACCTTGCAGTGCTTTATATGTGAAAGAAGTGATTTAAGAAACTGATATTTTTTTCATTTCGTGATTCGCATGTTCCTGTATTCCTCCTGCTTGTTCTTATTTGTCTGATGACTCTAATAGTCTGTTTGACAGTGGAATATGACTACATTATCATTCTATTCTGATTAGCATTTTATGAATTTGTTGATGAACTCAGGTATCTTACCTTTTGGAGAATAATGATGACACTATTTTCGTACATTTGATTCTTCACTGTGGTGTATATCCACTTTTTCTTGATTGTCTTATGCGTGGGTAAGCTCAATGTTTACAATTCACACTTTCACACCTGAACCGCATATCTCTATCCGTCAAACTTCATTTGTATCCCCCTTTTTGTTTTGTTTGTGGCCCTATTTTGATGGAAAAGTAATGTTGTGTCTTTCCTACTCTTCCCTAATCACCTTCTTTTCTACTCACATCTTATAGAGCATATTCACGCATTTATGTAAGTTTAATTAATTTTTTTCCCGTAGAGATGAAAAAGTTGCAACTGCATCAATGGAAGCCATTAGAAAATTGGCTGTTTCTCCTAAGGGCATGGCAATCTTATTTTTCCATAACTATCTGTTTTCCTAAAACTTGTGTAGGTTATAGTTTTTCCATCAAATAGCAGTGAAGCGACTAATCTTGAATATTTGGCTAGGAAATGTTCATCACTGGCATGAATTTACCAGTATTTATCTTTTCTTTTGTTAATTAATTAAATTTATTTTTTGATTTCTTACAATCTGATGTTCCGAGTAGAGTTCGAGTTTTAGCATTGATAGTGAATCTCTTCTCAGTTTCCATTTCAGTCGCATCAGTAGTCTATACTCTATAATTCTAAACTTCTTAGTCCATTGGAGAGAGAAGTTAGTAACTCCAGTGACACTTGTAACTTTAACGGTGCTGGAACTTCTATATGAGGGTTGTATACTTAGTTGCATTTCATGATGCTACTGAATCTATGTGCCTTTATGTGATTGCATTTTTTTCATTCTATTGCGTGCTATTGCCAAGTCAGGTGCTGAACAGATTTGGAAATTTAGGTTATTATTATGTGGCAAAACCATGATGACTTGAGTTGCTATTAGCTAACTAATACGTACCCGGGATTTTACTGTTCTTCTGATGTTCATTCTTGCAAACAATTGCATAGAAAAAATAAAATAAGTAATAAATCTTTGATTTTGTGTTACAGGTTGAGTCAGATGGCACAATTTTATCAACTAACTAAAAAGAAATTGGTGCAAAGAAGGTTGAGGCCCTCTTAATGGCATGGAGTTGAAAAAATGGGAATATTGAAGAATGTTGTTGCTCTGTTTAGTTGGCACTTTTAATGTTTGTCCAGCTTTGTTTTAGTTTTGCCCTTTTTTTGTGGTTTCTATTCCATTTATGACCATGAAACCGTGACTGGGTGGAGTATTGAGGGATTGTTTTGAACTTCTGGCGTCACTGTGCCTTAAAAATACAGGGCTCTTTATCTTTTAAAAAAAAAAATCCATATTAGACCAGAAAAGTCTACAATATGGAACTATGGAAGGGAATTGAAGTTGTTATGTGGCCTATTTTCAGGTTCTGAATTCCAATTTGACTTGGAAGTTGCCTACAACATACTGGCAAGGAGTAGGATTGGATTACTAAGGTTACTAATGTTGAGTTGTAAAAGTCTTTTAGTTACAGATGATAAAATTTGCAGAATTGTTTGTACCATATTAAAGGTTTTCATTAATCCAGATTTGGATTTTGGCCACTATCACTTGTTTTTTTTTCTTTTTTGGTTCTGTTTACAATTTATTCATCATTTCTATCTTAATTCACTTGTGTTGCTATTCCTAGACAACAATCTGTAATAATTTTTTTTTTGAAAATATAAAAATACATAATTAAATAATAAATAAAGTGTATTGAGAATGATGAGATATTTATATGAAACCCCAATAGTTAAGCAGTTTTAGCGAGTTTTTTGTGATATAAATGGATGGGGAAGGGTGATTTTGGGAAGAAAGGATCTTCTACTAATTTGAAAGAGATGCCTTACTAAAAAAAAACAAAAACAAGAGGCTCAAAAATGAGAGAGAGTGAGGTTTCACGTGGGCTTCTTTCCCAATATCAGAAGTTCTTTCCTTCCAAAAACTAGAAGAATGCATTTCCTTCCCTAAATCAAAAGAAGGCCCTCCCTTGCCAACATTCCCATTCGTCTTTTGGTGATTTTTGGCCTGTAAGTCCCTGTCTCTTCCTCTTTTCTCCCCACCCCCACCCCCTCCTCTTTCTTCTTTCTATTTTTTGATATTCATGGGTTGAGGCTAATTTATAAGCTTCATTTTATTTGAAATAAATTGTAGTTAGAAAAATACAAATACACCTAAAATCAAGAAAAATCAAACAAAAAAAATATTATATATATAATAAGTATAATTAATATTAATCCACATAGTAATAAAAAAATAAATATTAACGCGCCATGGCAATTCCTCATAGTTTTATTTTTATATTTCTAATATAGACTGGACTTTAATTTGTTCGTTATAAAACAAAACATGATTTTAAAAATATATTTTTGAAAATTAATTTTTAATATAAAAAATATATTGAAAATGTAAAATATATAATTAAACAGTAAAATATTGTACTAGAAATGAGAAAAAATGATTATTATATTAAATTTATTATAAAAATCAAAAACAAAACCAAAATCCAAATAAAAAAAATGAAAACGAACATACCCTAAAATTTAAGCTTGCATTCTTCTCTTTTGCTTTGATTTTGTTGACTATTAGTCATCTAGAATTTTAGGTTTGAAGAAATATTATTTCGTTTTAACATAATATATTCTATTGTTGTCAGAGTTTATTATTCAAAGCAAATTTATATATGAACACATTCAAATTTGCTATAACTTTTAGCTATTTAACAAATTATTATTATGACAATAGCATCAATTATACATGCTAATAGGGCTGGCAATTTCTGACACGACACGAAACCGACACTATATAAGCGGGTTATGGTTGAGCCTTAGCAGGTTCGCGGGTTATATGGGTTGACCCAAATAACACGAATAAATAAACGGGTAAGGTTAGGGTTGAGAAAGTCGACACGTTAACCCACCAACCCGAATCCAACACGAGAAATTTATACTACAACACGAAAATACGACACGAACCCGACACGACACGAAATGTTCGTGGGTTAAATGAGTCGACACGAATAACACGAATAATTAAACATGTAAGGTTAGGGTTGAGGGGTGTTAACACGGGAACCCGCCAACCCGAACCCGATAACCCGGATGCTAACGCAAATTTGATCAGCATAAAAGGTATCAAGAAGTAGTCAAAAGAGAAGTGTCAAATGAAACTAGGAATGATCATGCACAACAACATTGAAGAGCGGGGAGGGGGTTGGGTAGTGAAAACGAGATAGTTATAACTTCAAATCTCGAGATGCAAGGGTGGGTGTCAAAAAAAAAAAAAAAAAAAAAAGGTGCTGGCAACTGTGTTTATTTAGTCATTATTCAAATCTAACAGCAATCAGTAGATTGATTGAAGCCCTATCTTTCTTCATTCATTCATTTTGCTAGAATTCAAGAATACTGCCAATGCCATGACATTAATCAATCATCATCATTCATCTTTACTTCTATTCACCTATGACAAAAGAACGATTCTAGAGCCTATTTTGATTTACACAAACAAATTAGACAGAAATATGCTGAAAACAACCAACATTTTTTTTTAAAACAGTTGAAAATATGTCGTTTCACTTTCACACAGCACTGGAAAGATTCTCTCAACTTCAATTGACTTAACTAGATTGTCAACAGCTAGTATGTCTTCCCACATGCAAATAAAAGACAGAGATGCTTCCAATCCTATAAGAGCAACATGCATTATCCATGAACTACTGCTGCAATGGTGGAAAGCTAACAGCACAGATTCTGTTGACGTCTGAACAACGCAAAATAATGTCTTTAATTGTCAGCTTGGAAAAACTGTTCAACCTCTGCTATTACTTTACGGGCTTCTTCGATTTCTACACCTTCAGTTTGGTTTGACTCTTCCAACTCAGCCTGGAAAAAGATAGTTTGATTATCCAACCGCAATCAGAATCCTCTCCCAAAGATTTTGAATCTCAAAAAATGGTTCTAGACAATTGGATACAATAGAGAAGCAGCACTAGCTGAAGACTGAGATGCATCCAATACATTGAAACACTTATAGTTTCAACATTTCAGAAGATTTCATTTTAGTTTTTGTAAAGAGTTTGCATTTCAACAGTTCCATAAATAAGCAATCACAAACTTGTATACTTATATTTATTCCATAAACTCACAAGTCATTTAAGTTTGGGCATATCTCTGAATATGTTATAGAACTCAATCACAATAATAATGAGACAAGACATCTTTAAATATGATATTACCAGAACGGATTTTAGATCAGCTAATGCAGCTTCGAGGCGTTTGTGGCAATCAGGAATCATCATCCTAGATTCACCAAGCACATTCTCCTACAAATTTCATGAAACACAGAAAAGATTATGCAACATACCAGAAAGAACTAGGTAGTGCATATTCCTATCTTCTAAACGGGATATAAGTTCTGTCAACAAACCAACACAGTTTATTCAAGTTGCTATCACTGAACCACTAAAGCAACTTAATGAAAAAATTCCTAGAGCAGATGACTGGATTCAGTTCAAAAACCATGGAAAACACAAAACTACTCAAACATCCACAATGTCGGAAAACAGTTAAAAGCAACCAACAATTTGGTGAGAGAGGGTATAACTTCAACAATCAGTAGATATATTTAATTGTTTGATCAAGAGAAAAGACTCTGGACATATAATGACGTGTTGACTTCCAAATGTTCAAACCTAGATCACGAGATTCAATGAATAGAGTATTCTATAAGTGTTAGGTTTGTTCAACTTAGTTTTGAGAATTGGAGATCAAAATGTTCCTGCATCTTACCCATGAACTTCCAGACCTCAGGAAACCAAGGATAATAATAAAGACACACTAACCCCTAAAGTTAATCGTTTACCCATATTACATGAAGTCTTCAACAGCGGGTTCAAACGACAACATATGAACTATATTTGCCAGTAGTTAGTCATTTTACAGATCCAGAGATATTGAGTTTGAGTTAAATTTTCAATTTATCAAAACAAAGTTACCACCTAAACATACAAAGACGGCTAAATACACAACAAAAAAGCAAGGAGCTTAAAACCTGGTTATCAAATGGGTTCTTTGATTTTATTACAGATCATTAAGAGACAAGTGAAATTACCTCAGAACTTCAACAGGTTGAAATGCCTCAGTATTCCAAGCTATAGTAAGGCCAATCAAGTAGTAGATGAATCAGCTAAATTTAGTTGCAACAATTTGCAGGTTAACACATTTGATCAATTTTCAGATCTTCCCTAATTGGTTAGGCAAGTAAAGAGACTTGAATTAAAGTAAACCATCTCATCAACCAAAACTATCTCCAATTTCTTTCCTCACCATTGAGATGGACCTGTGTGTTTTAAGGCAACTTATAAACGCACCACGAAAACAACAAAAACTGAGTCTTTATCCCACTACGTGAGGTTGGCTATCTAGATCATATCTCGCCATTGTGTACAATAGATATACACATTGTTTCAATTACATTAAAATAAAATGTCATTTTTGTTTTCGACTTTCCTTTCCCCTATTAATATTAGTAATACCTATTTGTTTTCTAGCCGTAGTATTAGGGCATCTAAGAGTCTCCTATGCACGTGTCCAAACCATCTTAGGTGTGTTTCTCTCACTGTAAACAAACACTGTATTTTTTTAAAACATTATATCATAAAATTGTTGCCTGCAAGTGCATGATCAAAATGTATGCAATACCTGTTGCTTAAGATCATAGGGATCAGCGCCTTTATCCTTCATATCAGCAACCTTGGCGGCTTCTCTCTCCACCTCTTTCTCATAGGAGTGGAGCTCCTTCACTATTCGCTTGCATGTTGATGTCTTAATCTTCAAGTTTCTCATAGCCATATCAAATCTTTAAAGTTGCTGTCAGAAGACCAAAAAAATCTGTCATTTTTGGCTGTAGGCATGTAAATGATAGGGTATGCATATAAAGAAAGAGAAAATGATAAAAGGTTGAATTGTTTATGGTAGCCATCCCTTGTTGGACATAAGAGCTGTCTTATACCTAATTAAATAAACCTACAGATTTTCAAACCTTGGCTAAAGGTACAAGCATGTCAGGTTTGGCTAAACAAGGTTGAATTGTTTAAACACACTTTTTGACGTATGAGTTAGGTGAAGTACAGAAAAATACTTGATTTTGTTACTGGTCTTATAATGATGGTTCAATTCTCACTCCAAGTCCCCTAACATTCTTTTATCTCTTTTAATCAATCACTTTTTCACATACCATGTCATAATGCGGATAATTCAGAAGAAAATTTTCAAATATTTTCTGAACCACTGAAATAATGGAATGACATAAATACCCTATCCCCAGCAAAGTAATATTCAGTAAATGGGTCAATAGTACTGAAGTAAGACAGATGAAAATGACTTTTCATTGTCTAATTGGTACCGGATCAATTTAAGGGGTACAAGGGACAGAATACATATTCTCCCCAAGATGATGGCACTAGCAAGCATTTCCAAGATGCATTCCACATCAGATGAAATCATGAAACGGGATTCACATTCATCAACTAAAGGTACTCTCTCATCAAGAATGATAACATCATTTCACATAACAAGAGAAACATTTGAAGTTTAAGGCTTTTAGGGACCTAGATAGTCATGACAGAAACCAAGCTGAGCAAGCATAAATATGGAAAAGTTCTTCACTTTAGTTAAGGATGCAGAATTCCTAAGCACCTAAGCTGGGAAGAAAAGTAAGCATTTTTATTTTACTAGGCAGCCTCTAAAGTAACAGAAATGCTTCAGAACTGTTAGAAAAAGTGGGAAAATTTGGTAATACAGATTGCACTTCATTGATTCCACTATCATTAGATGATGAACCCATTTTAAAGAGGCAAAAATAGGCCTAAGTTCACAATACAAACAAAGACACTACAAAGAGAACAAATGGAGTAAAAAGCTGACCCAATAGGAGAAAATGGAATCTCAGGAACTGAAGGAAAACCAGCAACAGTTCCGGAGAAATTCCGGTGGCGGTACAGCGGCGGCGGACGGGAAAACAGTAAGTGGAGAAGCTAGATAATTTCAATAGAAAGCTAACCGTGGTCACGGATTAGAAAACGGACCACAGAACAGCTCTAGATCTATGTTTGAAGTTCGCCGGAGAAACAAGGGGGCAGCCACTGACGGCGGCGCGTGGCGGTGGATTCTAGTTCCGAAAACAGCCGAGGGAGCGGCCGAGACTCAGGAGCACGGAGGTGCTCTCACTTTTCCAATCGGAGAACTATGTGAGAAGTGGGCAACAAAAGAGTGCCCACCTGAGAAGAGAAAAAAGAATCAACCGGAAAAAGTAAAGAGGAATTGCCGGATTCCGATGAGAGTACTTCTCACTAATGCCTGCCAACGCTAATGTAGCTCTTCCCCAAGTCAGTGGACCTCGGCGAGACCTCTATTTTTATTTTATTTTATTTATTATTTCAATTGATTAATTAAAAAATAAACTTTGTTATTATTATCATAAATTTAGGCTTTGTTCTCTTAGTAACATAATCAAGAAAAATATTATTATTTTTTTTCAAAAAATATTACACAAAAAAATAACATCATTTTTATTAAATTCACAATTCAAATTTTAAAATTTCGTCTAATTACTCACTCATATAAATTCAAAAAAAACATAATTATTATACTTTTTCTTCTCTTTCCTACACAAATCCCTAAAAGAAATTCCCTCCAAAATAATTTTCTTCCCTAACTAAAAAATTTTCTAACTAAGTTGACAAGATAACAGAGAAAGAGTTTAATTTATTTAATTGTTATTTCATATGTGATTAAAATATAAACAATTATAGTCAACTCTACTTAATTATAAAGGGAATTTTGAAATTTTACATAATATAATTATGAAAAACGACATTTCAAAGTACCCAAAATTAAAAATATAATAATTCGTGTGTCGAAACTACTTTTAATTTAGTTTGTATTTTATCAATCTTCATTGCGATATTAATATAATTATCATTTAATTATTAACTAAATGAATTTATCATATTAGATGAAACTGCAAAATAAAACAATTATTTGGGATTTTTGTATAAATAACTTGAATAGTACAAAGGTAATTAAATTAAATTTAAAATTATGTGTATGGAGGAATCAAATTAGAATATTTTTGAAAAACTGAAAGATAGAGTTTTCTGTTGGGGTGAATTTACTGTAGAAATTGGGAGTTAGATGTAGAGGTGACTGGAATAGTGAAAAACTGCTGGAGTTGGCCTTAGAGGTTAGGCTCTGATAAATGCCTTACACTCTAATGGCACTTGGGACCTTGTTCCACCTCATTTTGGAAAGTCTCTTGTTGGCTGTCGCTGGATATATACTATCAAAGTCTCACTTGATGGCTCTTTTGATTAGCTTAAAGCCCGCTTGGTTGCAAAATGATTTACTCAGATTCTAGATGTTGACTATGATGATACGTTTTCCCCGGTTGCCAAGTTCTCCTCCATCCGACTGCTTTTTGCCCTTGCTGCTTATTATCGGTGGCCTCTTCACCAACTTGATATTAAGAATACTTTTCTTAATTGTCATCTTAATGAGGAGCTTTATATGGAGCAACCTAAGGGGTTTGTTGCTCAAAAGGAGTGTGGTCATGTTGTCTGTCGACTTGAAAAGGCACTTTATGGTCTCAAACAATCTCCTAGAGCTTGGTTTAGACATTTCAGTAAAGTAGTGTTAAAATTTGGTCATCACCGTTGTGTTAAAGACCATTTTGTTTTCTACAGGAATTTTACCAATTGGGAAACGCATTCTCTTGGTAGTATATGTGGATGACATCTTGGTCACAAGAGATGATCTTGAAGGGATTAAAAATCTAAAAGAGTTCATACAGTCCCAATTTCAAACCAAAGATCTGTGATCTCTAAAGTACTTCTTAGGTGTTGAAGTTGCTCGCTAGCCCAAAGGGATCTTCATATATCAAAGGAAGTACACTCTTGATATATTATCATAGGCAAGTATGCTTGGATCTCGGCCTTGTGACTCTTCTATGAATCCAACATTGAAGTTGCTTCCAGAAGATGGAGACTCATATTCTGATCCCTGACGTTATAGATGGATGGTTGGAAAACTCAATTATTTGACTGTCACTCATCCTGATATTGCTTATGCAGTTAGTGTGGTGAGTCAGTTCCTAGAATCTCCTTGTATCCCTCATTGGAATGCAGTCATTCGGATTCTCCGATATATCAAAAATGACCCCAGGGAAATGTATTTTGTATCAAAGTCATGGTAATAATGAGATTTTAGGATATTCTGATGCTGATTGGGCTGGTTCACCAAAGGATCGACGATCCACATCAGGATACTGTGTATTTTTGGGAGGCAATCTTATTTCGTGGAAAAGCAAGAAGCAAACTGTTGTTGCTCGGTCTAGTGCAGAGGTTGAATATCGTGCCATGGCTTTTGCCACTTGTGAGTTGGTTTGGTTAAAACACATCCTATTGGAAATTGGTGAACAAGCATCTAATCCTATGAAGCTAGTGTGTGATAATCAGGCTGCATTGCATATTGCCTCGAACCCAGTCTTTCACGAACGAACCAAGTACATTGAAATAGATTGTCATTTTATCCGTGAAAAACTTGTGTCTAAGGAGCTCATCACTACTTTTGTTAGCACAGATGATCAATTAGCTGACATTTTCATAAAACCACTTCGTGGTCCCCGTGTTGATTATATTTGTAACAAGTTGGGCACGTATGATATATTTGCTCCAACTTGAGGGGGAGTGTTAAAAGGCTCTAGTGGTATTTAGATGATTCTAGTGGTAGAACATTCTAGTAATGCATTTAATGTTAGTTGGTAGTTGGGATATAGGTATATATATATATATTCATGTACCCTCTTATGGCATAAACAACAAGTCTTTTCTTTCATCTATTCTAGTTCCATTAACAAGAAAATCATTTGTTAAAAAACCATTTCGCAATATGAACATAACTTGAGATGATTTCACGTAATCTCGCATTTCTTTCTCAAAACTAGGTGGGTTCTCTAAACTCATCCACCATTAATTTTCTGGGACAAGTTTGCCTCCACAGAGTACAACTACTTAGCATGGGATGAACAATTTTTACGGGATTCAAACAAAATTAAAAAACAAAAACCTTAAGTACAAGTAATTCAAGCCAGAGTTACCACATTGAACTCAATACCAATGGTGGAAATCAAACACAAAGTAGAACGGCGGAAATCAAACACAAAGTAGAACAGCAGAAAACATAACCCGACCCATGCATTAAAAGGCCTCCAAAAAAGAAAAGAAAAAGATAAAAAAGGAAAATGCTGTATGATTCTTACTGTGTTCAATAACAATTGCAGATGATTCAAGCTGCCAGTGGTTCAAGAATCAAGACTGAAAGAGTGCTGTTTGGGAGGGTGAAGGATGGATTTGTAGAGTGGGTGTGACGGGAGATTGAATGAAACGCCCTCGTTTTAATGCTGGATAGATCATCGATGGTTTTATTTGAGGGTAAATTAACAAAATCCTTTAGACATGTCCAAATTAACAATTAGACCTGAATTTTAATATATTTATTAGAAAAATACTCAAGTTTTAAGAATTATTAAAAAATCCCCTTAAAATTTAAGAAATTACAAACAAACTCTCAAACTCGAATCTCAAGATTATTTGATAATGTAGTGTAAACTAAAGGGGTTTCTGAACATTCATCAACATTTAGAGGCATCGCTAGGGATGTAAATGAGCCGAGCTACTCGTGAGTCGCTCGGTCAAAGCTTGGCTCGAGCTTGGTCAAACCCGAGCTCGAGTCGGCTTGTTTAATAATCAAGCCGAGCTCGAGCCCAATTACTATTGGTTCGAGGGGTTATTGAGCTTATCGAGCCCAGCTTTTTATATAATTTTATAATATTTTTTTAGTATAAATTAAAAAAAATTAATTCGAGCTCGAGTTTGAGTTCGAGCTCAAAAGCTTGCTCTACTCCGAGAGCTCGAGCCTATTATAATTTGGACGAGCCGAGCTCGAGCCCAAATATTTAATGTCGATCGAGCTAGAGCCTGACTGGTTTTTATCAAGTCCAGCTTGATAAGACCCCAGCTCGGCTCGTTTATAGCCCTAGGCATCGCCATAGGTCCGTAGTTGTCAAAAGTTACATAAATAAATGAGATCAGGTCTCGATTTTCCTACTTGCTATATAAATTGTTATTTTGTGGGGTTGATTGAAATAAATACCTATTGAAAAATAAAAAAATATAAATTCAATCAGAAGCACATTATGAGTTGGTGTTGGTCATAGGCTTTCGAACATTACTATTAAAATTTGTGCATTTTAGGTAAATTATTATGAGGACTTTAGGGTCGATAAAGGTCTCAGGTGCGATAATATTAAGGTTCCGATGTGCTATGTAGAGATGTCTAAATATGGTATCCATAACCAGAAAATTATATTAGTGGGGACTTGTGTAAAATATAAAATAACATTCTTCAGCTACGCTGGCGAGAGGGTGAAATAATGAAGAGTCTGAGTTTGAAACTACAAATTAGGATCTCTCGATCGACGATAGTAATTTTACATAAATTATTATTTTTGTTATATGAGTAAATAAAACGCTAGCGCCTTCTAAAAGGCACTAGTGTTTTACTAACTGATACAAAGGCCTGGGCCAATTAAATTTAAAAAAAAGAGGAAAGAAAAGAAAAGCACGACAATTCACCATCGTGAAAGCCTGCACTGGAATTGCCGAATTGCCAATCGAAACGGAAAAGGACTACTGAACTAGGCTAAAGAAAGAGAGAAGAAGACTGCAACAGCGCTACTGGGGGCTGAGCCGATGGTGGTGGTGGGGCTGTTTCGTCTTGACATGAATGGCGGGTAATATATACCGGCGGCAGCCGGCGAGCTTGGTGGAGGGTTGGAGCCCACACCAGCCCACATATAGTTCCTCCCCAGTCCGTAACTCAAATATGTTAGGAGTCATTCTTTACTATGTTTATACTCGAGTATTTGTATTTTTTTCCCCTTTTTTTGGGTATATAAATGTGTTTATTTGTCATAATTAACTTGGGTTGTATTTTTTTTTTTCCCTTTATGATTATATTATATGGGAGAAATCTGAAAATAAAGACATCAAAATGCAATCAAGCGTCTTAAAAGAACTCCATTCCTGACATGAAGAATATAACGCAATGCTAATTAACCTTTTATTTCATGACACAAACAACCTCATAATTAAAATATTCTTTATTGATTTTGAAAAAAAAAAAAAAATTCTTTATTGATTACTAGAAAAATAACAACGTCATTAAACGCAAGAAGATTAAGAAACTGTTACAAAAAAATAACACATCATTAAACATTAAAATCAGAAACTGACCAAATTATTATTTTTTATTTTTGTTTTTCTTTTGATCGAAAAAAAAGGTCGGAAATAGAGTTATTGCATTTTGCAGCAGGCCGGCGACCCTCCTAACAAAGTTGTCACGGTTTTGCAGCAGGACACTTCTTCATGCAATCATACACGCAGTCCGGCGTCATCTTTTTGCCACTGCATTCATCGGCACATTTCTGACTGCATTTTGCGAGTGGATCATTTTGATGTTCTTTAGTCCCAGTTGTTGGTGCTGAATTCGCCATCGTTATTGTCATCATCAACACCATTAGTATTACCACAGCTCCAAGACTTGCCTTCTTTCTAGCATCCATTATTAAATTTCTCTTTTTAAATTTTTTTTTTTTTTAGTCTTAACCAATTATAACTTGATATATATGAGAACATTTATTTTCCAGTTTCTCTCCACACATATATATCTAGGTGGGTAAAGTCTTGGAGTGGCCATTCCAAAGATGCGGGGTCAAATCAATTAATCCCACAAAAAGAGAGAAATTTCAGGCAACTATCTTGCAAGGAACAAGGATTAAGTAATAATAATTTGTGGTGACAATGGATTGGTTCGTTTTCATTGTTTTTTATTTTAATTTCTACAATAAATATAATATATCAGAGTATTTTCTTTTCATCATTTTAAAAAACAGTTTTTACTGTTAACTACGGCGATTTTTCTGTTTTAGTAAAGAGCCTTCACACCCCCAACCATACTATATATTACTAAAAGAAGAAAAACATGTTCAATACACTAATTTTTTACGTTAAAAAAATTCTTTTTAAAAGCAACTCAAAACGAACATATCCATAATCTGTTTAATTTCGTACGACATTGTAATTGTCCTTAATTTTGTTCTAGTTCTTACCACACGTGTCCATTAATATTAATACTTGGTTTGTGATTAATTCTTGCATTATATTTGCCTGAAATTTATCCTTTTTGTGGATTCAATTGATTTAACCCCACATCTCTCGGGTGGCCACTCCAACAATTTGTGGTCAAGGCAATTATGGATTCCCATATATAAGTGGAGAGAAGTACCCAATGTTCTCACCATCAAAATCCAAGTTAAGAGTTAAAAGAAATTAAGTAACGATGGATTCAAGAAAGATGGCAAGTTTTGGGCTAATGGCGATGCTGTTGATGATGGCAATGACAATGGCGAATTCCTTCGATACTGGGAACAAAGATGTAGACGCAAAGATTCATCAAAATGATCCATTTCTACAATGCAGTCAGAAATGTGCAACCGATTGTAAGAATGACATAACTTGCGCGTATGAATGCGCTAAAAAGTGTCCTCAACTAGTTACGACCTAAGCACATGGAGTACTAGAGATTTCGGACGGTGGAATAACGGTCTCGCCTCATGCATTCATTTCAGCAGTCAGAAGTTCGAATCGTAACTGCAAAATGCAACTATCTCATCCTTGATCTTCTCTTAAAAGAAGGATCAATTCCTTGTCGTGAGTGTCTAATGACACTGTTATTTTGTAGCAATTTCTTAAGCTTTTTGTGTATAATAATGTTGCTATTTTCATAGCAATCAATGAAGAAGATTTTTATCAGATTTTTCTCGTGTCATGTAAAACAAATGGTAATTTAATTTGCATTTCCTAATAATTTTCATGTGAGGAACCTTGACAGCTTCTATATTCACTTCTCTCATAAGAATAAACCTCTTTTTGATGCTTAATTGGATGTTGACGTCTCCAAGGTTCGATTATTGTGTATGGAAGTATAGATTTCATATGCATAGAACTAAGGCTGGGCGAAAAGGAGCGGCCGCCTCAATACCGTTGTAAGTACGTTGATTTCCACCATTGCTCTGTATTTCATAAAACGATATCGTTTCACTTGAAGAAGAAAAGAAGTTCAAACATTAAATTTTTTCAAAACCCCTGATTAAAAATTTTGAAATCCCTAACCCAACCCCATTGCTGCTCAGCGCTCATTATCCTTGATCCCTCCTTCTAGACACGATTACAGTTCTGATTTTAACATAAGGGGCAAAAAATGTATTTAAGAAACACATGCGAAAAATATCAAACAAACCAACAAACCCAAGGATATTTAAGCCCAAATTAAAATGAAAAAAAAAACAATATATATAAACTAAAAATGTTAGAATAATTAATAAATTTACAATAGATAAAAGATGTAGAAAATAAGTTTTGGATACTTACAAGTAAATAAAAAAATAGAAAAAATTGAATCAGCAAAAACAGGGTTCGGAACCGTGACGTAGTCGGAACCGTCACAAAATCATTTCGGAACTGTCTCCCCAAGGTTCCGGTGCCATTTCCCAAGGAACGCAAACCGGCGGTTCCAAAACCGAGGTCATGTCCCTCCCCTTCCAAGTTTTGACTGGGTCGCTGACCACCACCATCAAGTCGCGCCCTCTTGATATTTGGTTTTGGTACCGCCGCTATATATAGACACACCCATAACCCTAGAGATGGCTGGTATGATACACGGTAGATATACATAGCTGTTGTATATTATTAATTAAACCAAACTGAAAATAATTAGGAAACTATATTTGTACTAGAATTTAGTAAGTACTTGTTGAGTTGTTTCCAATTTAATTTAGGAAATTAGTGTTTGAGTAGAGATTGGTTTTGATAGTTGATTCTTAGTTGATCTTGGGTAATTTCATGATCTATATAAATGAGTCATGGGGTATAGATTTTAGTACAGAGATTTATAGAGAAAATTTAGAGATTAAAGATGTGACAGGTTATGAGGTCAAGAGTAGAAAATCCTATCTTGGTGATGTGAAAAGCCTTTTGGCTTTGGGTACCTCCGCTCCGTGTTTTATAGAGCTTATAACCTCGGTTGTTTTGTTTTGTTTGATATAATTAAAGTAAGATTTATTTTCGCTGTTTTAAACTCTGTGTTATATTATATATATATATATATATATATATTTTGCAACTCCTATTTTATATATTTATATCCTAGAATAACTTCTGAAATCACGTACTTTAGAGAAAATATATTACACATTTTAAGAGCATAAAAAAATGAAAAATAAAAATCAGGTTACGAAGGACAGCCATACACTTGTAAAATGTGACGATAGATTATTTGTGAGATATTGCGGAATGTCATTATATATTTATTTAAACATTTTAACTGTTATAATTTTGACCGTTCATAATGTTTTTAAAGCATTAATTTCGTAATCTTTAGTAAACTAAATTGAAATAAAAATCTAAATTGTAATAAGAGATTGAGGCGTGTTCGTTCTCATGTTTTGAAAATATATATACTTTTGGAAAATAGTTTTTTAATGTAAAAATTGTATTAAAAAAAAAATATAATTAAATAATAAAAATGTGTATTAAGAATGATGAAATATTAATATAAAATACAAATATTAAAAAACATATATTTTTGAGAAACATGTTCTCATTAATTTGTTGCAATAAGCCTTGAACCGGGGGGAACTCTTTATGGGCAGCAGCAATTATACATTCCGGGCATCTCCAGGAAAAATCCTCCCTCATGGCAAGCACTATTGCAACGATAGCTTCTCCCGCTGAAAATAATTAATTTAGTGACCCAATTTCTATGCTCACGTTTTTGCCCCTCATGCACAAGCAGCATGCAGATCGATGCTTGTGATTTCCATCTAATGTAACGTGTTTTATTAATGGAATAATTATTGCTAGTCTTTTCACTATTGCAAAACAGACTATTTGTCGCGGTTATTTTAGGCCAGCTTATACGAAATTTGCAAGCGTAGCGAATGCAGGCGCTACAAAAGGTCATATTGACCGTGGTAGGAAAAAGCGCGTCTAATATTGATCAAAACTGTGGCCAAAAGTGGCGGAGAAAAGGAGGCGCTTGTTTAATTTTTTTCCCCCCTCCTTTTCCTCTTTTTAGAGGCGGTTATTCGATGGTCAAAAGTGGCGGAGATAACCGCCTCCTTTCCCCCTTTTTAGAGCTGGTTATTTAATTAAAATTTTCATTAGTCTAGTGCCTAAAAGTGAGTGAAAAAAGTTTATTGGCCAACAGTGAGTGGCAAAGTAGTAAAGTAGCATGTGGTATAATTTGCCATAGATATATGAGAAATTTTAAAATAAAGACATCAACATGCAATTAAACCTCTAAAAGAGCTTCAATTTTATAAGATAGAAGTGGAAGAGAGAAGAGCATTTTGTATGTAAATTTTGTTATATTATTGAAAAAAACAATAATTTATTATATTATTGCAAAAATTTTGTTATATTATTGCAAAAAACATAATTTATTGTGAAGAGCATTTTGTATGTAAATTTATATGTAAGAAAATTTATTCTGATAGTAAGTTATTTAGCATATTATTGCTGTGAAAATAATATTAACCCATGAGAAATGCAACACAATTAATGCAAAATAACCATTTATTCGTGACACATAGAAATTCTAATAAAAATATTATTTATTGATTGCTACAAAAATAGCAACATTATTAATTAAAAACAAAAAGTTTAAAAAATTGCTACAGAAATAACAGTGTCATTAGACACTCGAACAAGGAAATTGATCCTATTTTATGGTACTTTTTCTTTCTGAACTAAGAGAAGAGGATGAAATAGTTGCATTTTACAGCTCTTGATCCGAACTTCTTACTTTTAAAACGAACGCATGAGGCACAACTGACACGCCTGCCACGTGGGAAACCTCATGTACCTCCATGTTCTTATTGAGGTGGTTGAGGACACTTCTTGACGCAATCAAAAGTGCATTGCAATTGATTATTGCAATCCTGAGCACATTTCTGACTGCATTGTGCAAATGGCTGAGCTTTGTTAATCTTGTCGTTAACTTCTGCGTTCCCAGTATCGATTGAATTCGCCATTGTTATTGCCATCATCAACACCATCGCCATTAGGGCAAGACTTGCCATCTTTGTTGAATCCATCTTTAATTATTTTTCTCTCTTAAACTCTTTTCTCTTAACTTGTATTTTGATGTGAGTTCATTAGGTACTTCTCCCCATTATATATGGCAATCGATAATTGCCTTTGACCATAGATTGTGAGAGTGGCGATCCGAAAAACGTGGGGTTAAATCAATTGAAGACACAAGAGGGATGAATTTCAGGCAAATATAATGCAAGTAATATATGATAATGGACACGTGGTAAGAATTTATTTTTCTTGCAGATGATAAGATTATTTGTTGCTTTCTTGGTTGTGTGGTGGTGTTCTCGAACGAAAAGAAGAATTAAAAACAATTAAAAATCATTTTTACTTGGCAACAAAATTATTTTCAATGCCCGCTTTTGGTCTTTACATTACATTGGGAGGGAACCAGTCACGTGTCATCTGTGAGCGCGCTGTTGGCGAGTGGCGAAAATGTTCACACATACATTGATTTGTTGCCACTAAAGTATTTTCGATGCTCAATTTTTACCACTAAACTATTGGTGACGTGGAACAAACTTAAACGACAAAAGTGGCACATTTCCTGTGAAACTCGAACGTATAATTAATTGATCATCTTGATCGTGATTTTCTTCTAGATTAAATTGCTAATATTTTGTTTACCGTACGTGATGAAATATTCACATTATAAGGACAGGTTTTATGGGTTCTTTCATTCATATTTTAAGTGTTAATTTGCTTAGTTTTTGTGCGTGCTGGTTTCTTTTCTTTCTTTCTTTTTTATTTTTTATTTTAAAATTTTTTATTATTAAAATTGGGTGATATATTGACTCAAAGTGAAAATGGCTAGTTCACTAAGGTAGAAGATAATGAAGTAATTTACTTTATCAATTTTTAAACTTGGCGATTTGTAATGTGACTGCCCTAATTTCTGTGTGTTTTGTTTGGATTTACTCAATTAAATTGGGTAAAAAGGAAGCAGCAACAAATTAAACAATTTTTGTGTGGACACTTTTGCCCTTCACAAACAACACGAGGATGGCAGTTGACTAGTTTCCGTCCAATGTAATAGATTTAAATAACGAAATCACCACTAATGATCACTTTCATTAATTCAGTGATTAAAAATGGATGAAAAAATAAGACGTTTCTGGTAATTGATGTCCACGTACCCTTGGTGATTTGTGGTTTCCACTGAAAATCTTGTACTTCAAATTCTCGTAGATCTTTCTAATGGCCGCCTAGTTTCTATGCATTCTATGCGAATTTACTCAATCAAATTAGATAGAAAGGAAGCAGCAAGCAAACTAACTTCTATATGAACATTTTTACCCCTCACAAACACCAACCAATGGCACGTCATATAACTACTGTATTAACATGTCTTATTAATGAAATGACCACTACTCATTAGTTGACTATTTTCATTATTTTGATGGTCAAAAGTGAACGGAAAAAAGTTTAGTACCCAGAAGTGAGTGTTAGAAATAGTTTAGTGGCAACAAATCAGTTTGTGTATATGTCTTTGCCCAAAGATCACAAACAGCATACATATGGCACATTACAGGTTTCCGTCCAACGAAATGTTTCTTATTAGCGGAATGACCATTAATTAGTAGTATTTTCGTTTATCAGTCACTAAAAGTGGGTAAAAAAAGTTTATTGGCCAAAAATGAATGCCAAAAATAACTTAATAGCATGTGGTATAATTTGTATTATATATATATATATATATATATATAAGTGAAATTAGTAAAGAGAGGACCAAAAAGGAAATGACGCTCTTGGAAATGCCTAGCCAAACCAGTTGGAGAGAATGGGTTAGGGCTTCGACGAATGCAAGAAGTCCTTGATGCTTTTTCATTCAAACTCTGGTGGAAGTTGCATAATTCAGATGTTTTATGGGCGCAGTTCATGAGGTTGCTACAAGCTTCAGCTCATGTATCCAGGGTTTGGAGGTGCATTGGCAATGTGCAAGGTGCTATGATGGATAATACAGGCGTGGTTAAGCTTTTAGATAAAGGGACTTCTTCTTTTTGGTTTTCTAATTGGTTTAATGTGGGTCTCCTAGCACACCATGTGGGAGAGGGGGATATACAGGACCCCTCACTTACGGTGGCCTAGTTCTCGCATGACAAGCACGAATATATGCTATTGTTCCTTGGTTTATTTGAGCCTGGGCTTTGGCTGGCTTTGCGAGATGCGGAGGAGGAACTTGACGAAATGAAGGACATGATGGCGTGGAAGCCCGAGGTGGATTGGGGTTTCACAATAAAATATGCTTTTGAAATAGTCCGGTCCCCGGCTCAGGAAGTCCAACACAGGCCTATGTGGCACCTTGCACTTTCGGTAAAGTTGTCTATATTTATGTGGAGGGCGTTGAATGGTTTGTTGCCTTTTGATGACAAGTTGCAACGGATTGGTTTTTCTCTTACCTCTAAATGTAGTTTTTGTGAGGCAGTGTCGGCCTTGGATCATGCACTTTTTAGCTGTCCGAGTGCGTGCTAGGTGTGGGAGGAAGTCTATGATTTGCTCTGGGTTCATCTGCCCAACTCCAGCTCCTTAAGTCGATGGGCTGGATTTCTTTATGGGAAACTGATTTGGGACTACCGAGGCAGGTCCAGGATATTATGCCATCCCTGGTTTGCTGGGAGTTATGGAAAGCGCATAAAGCAAGCCGTTATGAGGGGGTAATTCATGCACTAGAGCACATTGTTAATGTTGTCCGGCGTTTGCTCTTTGAGATAGCTAGGTGGGGTTCGGCAGCCTTTGTTTGCCCCATCTAGTTTTCTGGTTCACGATGGCATCATCCCAAGATGGGCATATAGAAAGAGGAAGCATCCCATTTTTGTGGCATGGAATCATCCCCCCCGGGTGTTCTCAAGCTTAGCACAAATGGGTCATCAAGGGGCAACCCTGGGCCAGCTGGGGCAGGAGTGGCGATCAGGGACTCGACATGAAGGCTTGTGTGTGCGGCAAGTGTTTATCTAGGGCCCAAAACAAGTTACCAAGCGGAGGCTTTGGCGATGGATTTTGGGCTCATGATCTATGTCGATGAGGGTCTTAGTCCTTTGCAGGTGGAGAGTGACTCTCAAGTACTCATTGGAAACATCGGCAAAAAGGTATTCCCGTGGCAATCTGCCGTTGTTATGAAGGTGATACAGGAGCAGAAGGGATTGCTGGGGTCAGTGGTTCTTGGGCATATTTTCAGGGAGGCCAATACTGTGGCGGATGCATTAGCCACCCTTGCTAGTGGTTCTATGCAAACTCAATTCCATACGTATGTTACTTTGCCGCAAGACATTAGGGGCCTTGTTGCTCTGGATGCTCGTAATTTTCCATATATTCGTTAGATTACCCATAGATTGTATCTAATTTTTATGCTTTAACATTTGCACACTGCATATTGTTTTTGCTCGGAGGTAAGGCACATTATGTCCCCCCTTGTTTTTACCTATTTTTAATAAAGGGTCCTCATACCCCCAGCCACTTAATAGGCTGTTACTTAAATAAATAAAAAAAAGTGAAATTAGTAAAGACATAAACATGCAATTGAACATCTAAAAGACCTTTATTTTATGAAAAAGAAATGAAGATAGAGCTTCAAACTCTCAAAGAGACATGAAAATTGGTGATGTTATTGCTAAACCAATTAATTACTAGAGCAATTTGTATGTATCCAGAAGTAGATTTGCTTTGATGTTCAATGCTACGATACTAAAGAAAAAAGAAAATAAAAGAAGAAAAAAGTAAATTTGCTATGACTATAAGCTATTCAAAAAATGTTGTTCCAATGTGCAAGACCTGTAAAACAACAAAATAAATAAGGGAAATAAAATGAGACAATTCGTTAGTAAAGCCAATATAGAAGAGCTGAGGCGGTGATTCTCCCTTTTGCAAAAAATTATCTTTGTACAACAGAATTGTTGAAACTTGTCACCCTACGATACAACAGTTCAACACAGTTGCTGTGATTTCCTAACAATTCGCACAATTATTAAAAATTATAACCAACCCTTCTAACACTTTTTTCTTACTTGACAAAACTATATTTTAAAGGGAGTTTTAAAAGAACATAAAAATATTTATTCACCACTCTACTTCTCTCTTGGGATGTAAATATAGATGTATATACAAAGAATTCAAATTGTTTTAATTAAAATTAGCAAATCGAAGGTTCCATGTAATAATTGAAATATGTTTTTTTTTTTTTTTCTCTCTCACAAATACGAACAGATAACTCTAATATACCAAACGGATATGATCAATGCATTGATACTCATTGAAACTAATGCCCATTATAATAAAATATTGATGTAATATTAATTTTGATAAAAAAACTGATGAATAATATTTTAATGCTCAAAACTTTTTGTATCAAACGTCTCAATGAAATAATTACTTCGATTGCATATTTCAAAATTCCGGTTACTAAAAATTAAGCATTCTTACAAATGCTATAGACTATTGCTCAAATTATTTTTGTAATTTATCAAACTTGTAACTGAATTTTTAAGACAAAAATTTGAAAGTTACAATTTTGATTAATAAAGATAAATTTTATTAAATATGTTTCAAAAAAAAATTATTACTTTGACAATAACATTAATCCATGCACTACTACAAAATGGACTTTCTATGGCGGTGATTTAACGGCGGAAAGACCAAAACCGCAATTAAAAAGAAAGTACGGACTTTCTATGGCGATTTTTGATAACCGCCGTAGAAAGTCACCTTTTTACGGCGGTTTTCAAAACCCGCCGTTAAAAAGGGTACTTTTTACGGCGGTTTTTCAAAACCCGCCGTAAAAAGGGGTACTTTCTACGGCGGTTTTATTTCTAACCGCCGTAGAAAGTCCCTTTCTAGACGGTTGTATTTCTAACCGCCATATAATTAATAAATATGATGAATTTTTCTATAAAATTGATAAATAGTAAAATACATATTTATTATTAAATTTAAAAAAATTTGGGGGTTACTTTACAAAAATAGAAATTAATGGGAATGGAGGAACGGGCGGGAATTCACAATTACGGGCTTTCTACGGCGGATTTATTAAAACCGCAGTAGAAATGGACTTTCTATGGCGGTTGTAATTGAAACCGCCATAGAAAGTTACTTTCTATGGCGGTTGTAATTACAACCGCCATAGAAACTTGATTTTTTTTGAATTTTAAGGGTTTCCTTTGTTTCCATCTCCAACCGGCCGCGGCTAGCTTCCCCCTGTTTCCATCTCCAGCAAACCGAAGCATTCTCTCGTTTGCCGACGCCCATCCTCTTTCCGTGGTTTTTCTCTTGTCTTCCCCCGAAGTCGTTCTTCCGGTAGCGTTGATAACAAGATCCGCCATCACCCAACTCCGGATATGGTTTCTTAATCGGCCATCACCCACCACTTGGAGTTAATCCCCCATCATAATTTCACCCAATCGGTCCTTGTTTGTGCTTCAAATCATAAAAAAGGTAATATAGAATAGTTTCAACTTATTTAAACTTTATAAATTTTATTGTTACTTGATTATTGTGATTGGCCTAGGGGTATTATTAGTGTTAAATTCGGGTTTGGTGAGATGATGAATGATTAAATTCGGGTTAGTGTTCTATCGGTGATATATATTGTTCTTACTGTTAATGATTAAATTAATTAGAATTTGATGGATGCAAG
The DNA here is from genome assembly GCA_016801395.1 of Leptodermis oblonga. Lineage (NCBI taxonomy): Eukaryota > Viridiplantae > Streptophyta > Magnoliopsida > Gentianales > Rubiaceae > Leptodermis > Leptodermis oblonga. The sequence continues at coordinate 982,548 of CM028752.1, forward strand.
CAAAAATTTTTGAAGTTTGGTGGTTGTTCGTTTATTAGCATGGAGTTTTTGATATATATATTTGAATAAAGTTGAAATATATATATATAATATATATATCAAAACCTTTCTAAAGCTGTTCCTACTATTTTGATATATATTTTTTGAATGTAGAGAAAAAAATAAAATATTAAATTTTTTTTTTACAAATTTTTTAACTTTCTACGGCGGTTATCTTCAAAACCGCCGTTGAAAGTTAACTTTCTACGGCGGTTCCTAAGCGAACCGCCGTAGAAAGTCCGTAAACTTTCTACGGCTGCCAGATAGATGGCGGTTCAAAAATGCCAAAAACCGCCGTTAAAAACCCTAAAAAACCGCCACTAAAAGTCCTTTTTGTAGTAGTGATGAAAACTATAAAGCAATGCAAAATAACCATTTATCGGCTACACAAAAAAATAAAAATAAAAATCCTCTTTATTAATTGCTATATAAACAAACACGTTTATTAAACAAAAAAAACCTAAGAAACTGTTACAAAAATAACGCCAGCATTAAAATTATTCTTTTTGAATTCAAACTCTCGCTCTCGACATAGGATGAACGCACAAAGCACAACCGTCACCCCGCTGTCCAAAACCTCTGGTAGTACATCCGTGTTCTTACTGTGGTCGAGGACACTTTTGGACGCAATCAAACACACATTGTTGGGTAGGACAATCATTAGCACATTTCTGGCTGCATTGTGCGAATGGCTGAGCTTTCGCAAGCTTGTCGTTCACTTCTGGGTTCCCAGTATCAACTGAATCCGCCATTGTTATTGCCATCATCAACACCATCGCCATTAGACCAAAACTTGCCACCTTTCTTGAATCCATTCTTAATTAATTTTCTCTCCTAATTATTGAACTCTTTTTAATTCTTTAATCTGTTGGATTTGATGTGAGACATTAGGTAGTTCTTTCCATATATATAAGTAATTATATATGAGAATGCACCACAAATTGTGGGGTTAAATCAATTGAACAACACACAAATTAAAAAGCTTCTAGTGGAACTGGTCGTTTCTTTTGACCGCCTTATTCGATCTATCACCCGAGACCATATCTAGAAACATGACACCTTTTTTGAATGGAGAACATTAATGAAATAACAAAAAATTAATATCACCAGAATAAATATTTAATGAAAAGTAAATCATAAAATCACTACCCGAAACAGAAAATGAAAGAAATTGACATGTGACCCAATTAAGTTGAATCCCATAGCAGAATTTTTGTTTTTACTTGCAACACACGGTAGGGTCGAGTCCCAGCTTATTGATTGATTTAGTGGGTTTAGGATGTAGGTATTTGAGATCAAACCACGTTAATTAAATTGTCTGTTTGTTTCATTATTTGTTTTGTTTATTCCGTTACACATTAATCTTTTTGCGGTATGGATATTTCTTATATCCTAAATATAGTATCAGAGCCAGAACTAAAAGAAAGGAGAAAGAATTCAGAAAGTACAATCTTCCGTCCGTTGGGTTGCTACACAGTTCCGTGATTGGAAGAAAAAACATTGGAGGGAGAGTTGTTTAGCTTTTGTGGGTTAAAAAAAAAAAAATAAAAATAAAAATAAAAGAAGGAAGAAAGAGAGAAGAAGATCGAAGGATTCTATTACTGTTGGTGCGTTGGTGCACGAAAAAAAGCAAAGGTCAAGGGTTTAGTTTATTTTGATCTTGAGTTTGGTTAATTGTTTTTTGGAGGTCTAATTAGGATGCAATAGAGAGATTACTAAACTTTTTTGATTGGAGGTCACGATGGATTAATGGAATCAATTTTTGCACAAGGAAAATAATTGGAAATTGTTATTTGCATGTATATTTTACTAAATACAGGTATCATTTAAAAAAATTTAAGAATGAAAAGACATAACTAATCCTTACACTCAAATATCTCACAAACAAACAAATGGTACCTCCAAAATAGGAGAATTGCCTATCTTAAGGTGCATGTTTTAGGTAGGCGATTGTTTTTTTTTTTTTGTTTTTTTTTCTTTCTTTCTTTTCTTTTCTTTATTTCCTCTGCACAATTCCAGCACAAACAAACAAATGTCCCTACAAATAAGAGATACACCTACCTTAGGCGCATGTTTTAAAACAAACAAATGCGCCTAAGGTAGGCGAATGTGTTGTTTTGTTTTTGTTTTTGGTTTTTTTTTTCCCCCTTCTTTTCTTCCTTTCTTCTGCACAATTCCAAACATATGCTTGGGGGTATCTTTTCAACGACGACAATTCCGCGGTATAAAAGGAGAGAAGGCAGTCCCCGACGCTTGCAATTGAAATTGGAGGTTTATGGCGACGAACAGAGAAGAAATAAAATAGGAGGAAAACTTCGGCCTGTGGTGGAAGTTTTAAAAACTTATGACTCAGTCACACGTAAGTTTGTAAACTTTCGTCTGACTGAGGCATAAGTTTCAGTGAGGGTAAGTTTGTAAAGTTACGCCTCACTCAGGCATACGTTTTAGAAATTTACGCCGGAGTCAGGCGTAAATTTCCAGTGGCTATATTTTTTTAATTTTAAAAAGGTTAATTTTGTCCTTTTGACACTACAATTTTTTAAAAGGTACATGCATTTAGTAAATTTGTACCTGCAAATAACATGCCCCAAAGAATTTTCATTTTCGTGGAGATTTTATTGGCGATCAAAGTACAAGATGGCGTTGGATTTGTGATTATGCAAAGTTTGGTTTAAGGGGGCTACTATATTGGACGATCAAACCAAACTTATTTAGGAAATTCTATTTGTGGTAGGATTTGATAATTATTTGTTTAGTTTGTTTCCAATTTAGATTTAGTTAGTTTTGGAAAATTAATTTTTGGGAAGGATTTGGTAATTATAAGTCTATATAAAGAACTCATGGGTATAATTTTTGATTGAGTTCAGAGTTTGAAATATCAAAGATGTAGCCTTTCGGCTCTCTGTTTTTGAGTTTTTCTGAGGGAGTCTTTTTGGCTATTGTAATGTGTTGTTATAGGGGCCCAAGTCATAAGACGTACATGTGTGTTCTTGCTTATTTCTGGCTATTGAACTCTATGTCATAAGAGATGAACTAGTCCTGCTTATGCCTATGATGTTCGATTGTTGATGTTAATATATGTGTAAGTAAAACAATTTTAGCTTGCCCGTCTTGATTGATTTGGTGGATGCAGGTCTGTTGAGATCGAATCACGTTAAAATTATGTATTTGTTTTGTTGTTTGTTTTGTTTATTCCGCTGCTTGTTAATCTCATTACGATTTGGATATTCATTAAATGTACGCCCATCACAAGATCGATGTAGCTTGAATTATATTATTAGAGGGGGCTAACCAACAATTAAATTTATAAATTTAAATTAAAGTAATATTTTATTTTGGTGCTTTCGAATTATTATTTAGTGGTGTGTTATTTAAATGAAGTTCAACTAATTAGTATTTTTTAAAAGTGTAAAATTCAAAATTCCCTATAATTTCATGAATGCACAATAGTAAGAGTTTGTTTTGGCTTATATACTCAGTGTTTGTTTGTACTTTTAAAAATTTAAGAGTTTACTATGTACATTATAAAACCTTAAGGAATTTTTGTATTTTTTTTTATAAGCTAATCAAAACTCAAATTATATACTAATATATTTTAATTGAAGGGGCCAAACATCTAAATTATATAAATTTCTTTATTAATATACGTATATAGTAAAAAAAGATATAAATATCGTTTGTAGTGGCAAAACAACTGTAGGTCTTCATGAAGCCCCATCGTTAAACACTTGGGGTTAATCTGAATATACGATACATCAAAAGCTAAACTTAATACAAGATACTTATATATTATTTTTTCTAACTAAAAGAAGAGGATGAGATTGCAGTTGCATTCTGCAGTTATTGATCCGAACTTCTTACTTTTAAAATGAACGCACGAGGCACAATTGACATCCCTGCCACGTTCAAAACCTCATGTACCTCAATTTTCTTATTGTGGTGGTTGAGGACACTTCTTGACGCAATCAAAAGTGCATTGCAATTGATTATTGCAATCCTGAGCACATTTCTGACTGCATTGTGCAAATGGCTGAGCTTTGTTAATCTTGTCGTTAACTTCTGCGTTCCCAGTATCGATTGAATTCGCCATTGTTATTGCCATCATCAACACCATCGCCATTAGGCCAAGACTTGCCATCTTTCTTGAATCCATCTTTAATTAATTTTCTCTCTCAAACTCTTTTTAACTCTTAACTTGTATTTTGATGTGAGTTCATTAATTAGGCACTTCTCTCCACATATAAATAGGGTAGTCCAAATTGCCTTTTGACCATAAATTGTGAGAGTGGCGATCCGAAAAATGTGGGGTTAATTTAATTGATCCTACAAAAAGGGATGAATAATCACAGGCTCTTCTAATCTGAACTGCACGTTTACCTCACATATGGCTCAAGAGGCAAAGAAGAAGACCCTTTCCTTCGTGTTAGGTAAATACTTTGGAAGGCCTTATTCTATCGTATGAGATCCAAATCAATACTGGCAAAAAAGAAACATTACAACATTTTTTTTTAAAAATTCCCCTTATCAATTTTTAATGAAAAGTAAATCAAATTTATTCAATAAATCTTGGTTTTTATTTACCAATATATATATATATATTATATTATATATACACATATAGAATCTAATGATAAACGTATAATTTTATAGTAGAAGTCTGTCAATGGAAAATTTGTTACTTTTTGGTAAAATCACTCCAATATTGGTCCCTCAATTTAGACCCTTTTTGTCTCTATTTGATTATTTATCCTGGAAACGTTTGATTTTTGTCCTTTCACTTCAAATTTGGTTTCAAAATTGTTCCGAGTCTAAATTTTGGTAATATTCGACCTCAAAATGAGTCGTCATACAACTCAAAAAGCTTTTACCAATTTAGGGACAAAAGAAGTGGTCACCTAAATTCTATTATTTTATTCAAAATATCACTACCCGTTTGGTGACCATAATTTATGGTCACCATTAATCACTTTTTCGTCACCAAAAGTTGTCACTACAGTGTGTGAAATGTTTCCTCACCTTATCTTTGATGACAAGAAAATTTAGTCACCTAAAATTCATAAATTACTGACCAATTTTTTGCTCACATATGGACTATATACACCAACTATTGGTGAGTACTTTTCTTTCCGTCACCAATTTGGTCACCGAAGGATTTTTTTTTTTTTTTTCTAATGATCACCAAATTTTAAGAAGGGACCAACCTTTGTTTGGTCACTAAAGACATCATCATTGAATTAAGCATCTTAAAGAGCTCTATTGTTATTGACATGTCAAGGTTGCTCACACAAAAAATATTAAGTAGAAAATCCAAAATTACCATTTTTTTCATGACATGGAGAAAATCCCAACTTCTAACTTTTAATTAAATGAACGTATAAGGCACAACTATCCTTAGTTAATTTTCTCTCTGAATTAAACTCTTTTAACTCTTAACTTGTAATTTGATTTTTTAAAATTTTTTTGGGTAATAACTGATTAAGTAGGAGGGGGCTTGGGGACCCTTTATTAAAAATCAACGGCAATTAAAATGTCAAAAGCGTTCTAAGGGGACGTAATGAGCCTTACCTAAGAAATAACTGGTAATTTGATTAGTGAACATTAGGGAGTTCTCTCCACATATATTTATGTATCGGAAACCATAATTTCCTAAACTGTGCGAGTGGTCATCCGAAAGATCTGGGGTTAAATTAATTAATCCCACAAAAATGGATAAATTTGAGGCAAATATAATGCAAGGATTACCACAAAAATGAATTGCATTTCTGATTTGTATTTTTTTTCTTAAATCAACATGTTTAATTAATTAGCTTGTTCAGAAAGTGATATTTTCAATCCCAAATTTTTAAGTCTAGCTATATAGTCCTTGTTACAAGGAGTTGTTCCAATTGCGCAAGTGATCTTCAAAACGTAAAACAATGAAAGAAAAATAAAACATATAACTTGTTAGTGAAACCAATATATCTTTATAAGATGATTCAAGAATTATCTTTGGTGCAACAGATCGAATTAACTATTAGAAAATATAACCAAAATTATATTATAGAGGGAGTTGTAAAAGAAAATAAAAAGTTTACTAGTGATCTTCTTTTTTCATCTTGCACGTATGTATACCTGGTCATAGATAATTATATATTTCAAAAACGCAAGAGGAAAGGACGACAACCATTTACCCTCAAGTGCGTGTACATCAATATATATTGTAAAATTAGATTTGACGTTAAATTAAGAATTGAAAACGGATAACTAATGGATGAAACGCAAAACGGATGCATTTTCTTCAAAGCATTAATATAGAAATTGATTGATCAACCTTTGATTTCAAAACTGATAAATCAATATAATATTTTAATGTTCGTTTTAAACAACGAATATCAATAGTTAAAATGATAAACCTTGATGCATTTAGTTTTCACTGTTTCTTTTTCATTTTAAATTCTGCAATCAATAATATTAAATTGATAGCTAAATTCATAAACTCTTGCTTTTGTAACTGGTGTAAAATAATAGCCAATTAATTTAAGATAAAAATTAAGAAATATTATTTATTTAAATATTTCAACAATCTCATACTCATTTTAATAAAATAAACCTTTATCTTTTGTCAAGAAAGTAACTATAATGCTTCTATATGTTGCAATGTTTTGAACCTATATTTAGCCTTAGGATAATTTCCTATACCAGATCTATAGTGAACTTCGGTCTTGAACTATGACTCATATAGAGATATAAAAGATTATTCCACACACACTACTGTTTACTCTATATATGAATTGTTTAAAATTGACACATTTCGACCATATGCTCTATCCTAATTTTTCATGAGTGTATAAGTTGACTAAGTCCCTAGTCCCTTCAGGGGGACTCCACCCTTACACACATGTAGGTGAAATTCATCAATCTCCCGTTAGTCTAACACTCCACTTATATAGAGATATATATTTGATTAAGGGCATATTATGCGACAAGCTGACAACCCTTAAATTATCATGACATAATGTATACTCATGTATCACATGGTTAATTTTTTATTAAAATTTTCCAACACAAGGTTAGACGTTCGAGATATGAAATTAATTTCTAGCACTATGTCAAAACTATGTTGTAAGTAATTAGAGAAGTTGATATGATTTGAAGAAATTATTACAACTATTCTACGAAGACCCTTACCTATCGGCTAGAGCCAAGCTTCTCCAGTAATGGGTTGTATGGTCAAGGCAATTTGGATTACCCTATATATATGGGGAGAAAACTGCCTAATGAACTCACATCAAAATAAAAGTTAAGAATTAAAAGAGTTTAATTAAGAGAGAAAATTAATTAAAGATGGATTCAAGAAAGATGGCAAGTTTTGGTCTAATGGCGATGGTGTTGATGATGGCAATAACAATGGCGGATTCACTTGATACTGGAAACCCAGAAGTGAACGACAAGCTTTCGAAAGCTCAGCCATTCGCACAATGCAGCCAGAAATGTGCTAATGATTGTCCTTCTCCACAATGCGTGTTTGATTGCGTCCAGAAGTGTCCTCGACCACAGTAAGAACTCTGAGGTTTTGGACGTGGCGGGGTGTTGGTTGTGCCTCGTGCGTTCGTTTTAAAAGTCAGAAGTTCGGACCAATAACTGCAAAATGCAACTGCAGTCCCATCCTCTTTTCTTAGTTAGAAAAAAATAAAATATCTCGTATCAAATTTAACTTTTAAGGTATCCTATATTAAGTTTAACATTCGGTGTATTTAACGACGGAGCTTCATGGACACCTACAGGGGTTTCGTCTATCTTTTTTTCGCTATAGATGTATATTAATAAGGAAATCTATCTGATTTATATATTTGGTCCTCCAATTAAAATATATAATATGATTTTTAATTATAGCTTATAAAAAATGCAAAAGATTTCTTAAGATTTCATAAATGTACATTATAAACTCTTAAAAGTTTAAAATTACAAAACGAACACTGACTATATAATCAGCCAAAACAAATCCTAGCTTTGTGCGTTTATGCAGTTTTGGAAATTTTGTATTTTGCACTTTTTAACAGTAATAATAATAATTAGTTGACTTTAACAGTACACCCCTAAATAATAATTTGAAAACACCCAAAAAAAGATTACTTTAACTTGTAAATTTAATTATTGGTTCACTCCACTATGGGAAAAAGGGAGATGGGAGGCGGGTATTTGGAGCCTTTGGAGGCGGGTGGTGCGGCTGTGCACCCTATTCACTGCGGGCGCCTCCAATTGGAGGGGCCCGCACCCGCCTCCATTAATCTTGTTATGTTCACCCACCTCCAATAAATAGTTTTTGGAGGCGGGTGCAAAATACCAATTTTTTTTTTTGGAGGCGGTTTTTCGCCTCCAATGCTCCCCAGTACAAAATTTAATTTCGTTTTCTTCAATTTATGACTTCGGTAGGAGTCGAATTAGCGCCTGCAGAATCACTTGACTCTTGCAAATTAAATTTACCACTAGGCTACATATACTTATGTATTTAAAGTTAAAATCGAAAGGATATATTTCTATATTTCCTTCTAAAACTTGTGATTTTTATTACCTATTAATTTATTACCTTACTTGAATCTCGAAAAAATTTCAAAATTATTTTCAAATTTCAACAATGCAAAAAAAAGAAATTTCTAAAGAGTATTAAAATATTTGTTACAAAATACACCCGCCTCCAATCGATAGCTATTGGAGGCCAGTGCAACCTCCAAAGCTCTTTGGAGGCGGGTGCTACATGCATCCGCCTCCAATAGAGCTTTGGAGGGTGGTGCATAATAGCTATCTATTGCACCCGCCTCCAAAGGCTTTGCCTGCCCCTTTGGAGGCGGGTGTTTGTACACCCGTCTTCAAAGGGGCGCATCCCTTAGGCATTTCTTCAGTAGTGCTCCAATAATATAATTGAAGTTCCATCTCTGGATGTATCAAATTTAGCCTATGTTATATTGTTGTTATGAGTTTAGCTATTGAAGAACGCGCATTGATGAGTTTAACTTACGTTATATTGACTTTAACCTATAATTTATCATGGTTATGTTAAAATATATGTATCGAGGTGAATTTCTTGTGATGCATCGCGCGTTTGCATGGTTAGACATAAGAGATAAGACTTGTTACGTGCAATTAATTTATAGCGTTATTTTGAGATTCTTTTATTGGATTTAAGTTTTGATAATTAAACTTGATATAATAATTCTAACAAAATGATGTTGTTTGATTAAATAATTAAAATGATGATCTTTTAAGTGTAATACATTAATGGAATACAGTATATAATAACGAAGATACTCAAAGTGATAGAACGGATCATGTTTCATTTCCAGTCACATATCAAGTACTCAGTCGCTACTTGTAGTCGAGTTCTGTTTCTAATATTTTGTTTTAGTGTCTTAATATAGTCTTGTTTCCATTTTTTACATTAAAATTATCAACTAAGTTTAATTTCTCCAGAATCGAGTTACATAAAATATAAGGTTGTGTTTAATCCAATATATATATATATAATTATATGAAATATTCTTTAATCTTGTATTTTATTATAATTTCATTTTTTAATAAAAAAAAATTTAAAAAAATTAAAATAACTAAACCCTATATACAAATAAGTGAACTCTTAGACATAAGATTTAATTTTAAAAAATGAATATCAATAAAAAAAAAATCATATACAAAATTTAAAATAACTATATGGCGGTGAGCAATCACTGTTACCCGACCCGACCCGGACTGACCCGACCCGGTCGGGTCCGGGTCATATTCAGACCCGACCCGGTTGGTCGGGTCGGGTCGGGTTTCTGGGCCGGGTCGGACTTTTTTTTTTTGGGGTTCCTTCCCCTCCAAATTGTACTTCCTAAATGTATGAATAGAACACATTTTATTCATAGTCTGACATCTAAAAAAAATTTAAAAATTGATTAGTCAAAACTATAACAGAAAATTGTTAAGTTTTGAACTGAAAGAACATGTCTTAACTTGCAAGGGATTGTGTAAAAACAATAAAAAGTAAGTGACGTAGGACTGCTTCAGTCCAAAGCCTTTTGTTATTGCAACATTTCTATTCTACAAACTGAAACCAAAAGGCTATCTATATATATAAATCAACTATCTTATACACAAGCTACATAAAAAATCTTTAACAAGCCAAAAAAAAAAAAGATAGATATACTTAAAAGATAACAACTGAAAACAAACAAAATTCTGGCCGTTTTTAATCTATATATTTGTGAAAAGGAGAACAGTACTGTGTTCAGAAAAAGAATGACAGTAAGAACTTCAGATCGCCTTCTAAATTCTAAGGATACCATCACAACTGCAAAAACAGGAAATGAATGTTGCTTCTGTAAACATGATTTTGCATGTTGAGACAAGGGTTAGAGGTTTTTTAGATTCCACAAAACACACTGGTATATGTTGTGACAAAGGATACATTAATGACAAGAAAAAGAGTATAATCAAAAACACCAATCCCACCAACATTCAAGGCAAAAATCTAATTCTTCTCATCTAATACATTGCAGATGCAGAAAGCATCTTCAAGATGAGACTTCAAAGAATGAACAAAAATCAGCCTGAAAATCTCTCTACTACATTCTAGAATCTACATGTTGGTATCAACTATATCTGAAAGACAATTGGAAAGGAGATGATAAAGGGGGTGCACAAAAATGAAAAAGCAGCATATAGCTGCATGTGTTAGTTCTAAAAGATACTGCTCTTCTTATTTCCACTAGTGAGTAAGCCTTAACAATCCTTCTGTCTACTCATCTTCCCCATGTCATCCTATTCATTCCCCCCCTTCCTCTTCCTTCTTGAGCTTAGATAACCTCTAAAACTTGTAACAACTAGTGTGCCAGATATTAAATTGAAGTAACATGCTACCTGGCATAAGATCCAAAGTGTTGGCAGTGATCTGAAAACTTTGAGTATTGTAAGTTCCTTTGGAGTTCAAACATACCAATGTCTTTTAAGAGGGGGGCTGCACAAGTAAAATGAATGTACTTTAAATATCTTCCCATTTGGGAATCACCAAGCTCGGTAAAACTAAGAGGATAATGTCAAGACAAAACAAAATAAAACATTCTTGCCTGGAGTTCCTATCAATCTAACACCACCTTTAAAAAAAGGGAGTGAAGCTATCTCTGCTGCTGCATCCACACATCTGAATTCAGGTGAATGAAATGACAAGTTAAGCAATGAGTGCTGTAAATAATCAAGTAAACGAAATAATAATAATTCTCAAATACATCCATTCAAGTAAGTAAGAATACTTCTGTAAATGTGTCTCCCAGTACAACTGCATCCAATCATCGATGACTTCATCCTTCACTTCACTTTTTCCTGTCAACCAATTACTACGACAACCCTGAGTACTACTGTAAGGCCAGCGCTTCTCATATAGCCTCTTCCATGCCATCTCAAAATTCAACCATCTGTAAGGAAATGCATTTCCAGTAAAACTTTACCACTCTGGCTATACATTCCACAAAATTCTTGCAATTCTAGCTATCAAAGCATTAACAAGCAGAGAGTTCAAGGAATCCATCCTTATTTCATACCTCTTTCGCTTTCTCGTTGTTCTTGAATTGTCATCCTGAGGACCATAGAGTGGCCTGCACAACAAAATCCATATTCTCGTCAATTTACAACCCATTCACCAAACGCATATGCCCAATTACATGGGAAACCAAGAAATCGATGTGGAATGATAACTCCCTACATTCTGTACGGCAATGATATTTTAAGTTTAATTCCTTTTGAGCTAATAAATCTAAAACATGACAAAAAGAGGACTTGCCTTTTTATCTCCAAGCATAGGGGTCAGGCCACCAGGGAGGTCCTTCTCAACAGTTGCAAAGCCACTTCTAGGATCACTTGTTTGCCTAGAGAAATGCAAAAGCTTAGGGAAGAATTCAGATAACTTTCAAGGAATTAAGTTTAAAAAAACAGCAATACATGTAATATCTTTGATCTTCAAAAGAATCAAAACAGAATCAACCAATTTTTGAAAATCTTCCTTCTTCAAAACCATACTCACCAAAAGAGCACAGCAACAATATCCCAAAACCCAGCCCTTCAGCCCTCTTCTCCACCCATCAATGGAGAGTCCCAACAACACCGGACCAAATGACCCCAATAAAACTTCAGCGTCCAATCTTTTACCGAAAATGAACCACAAACCAAGACCCGAAGCTACCAAAATGCACAAGAATCCCAAACTTCTCTTGTGCTTCCACCTCCGCCCCCACGCGTCGAAACCTCCCCAGCCAAATCCTCTCCGGAACCCCAAAAACCCAACTCGATTTCCACCTCCGAAGCCGAGTTCTTCGACCAAAACATCCAACGGCTCCGCCAGAATCTTGAGCTTCGATTCAATGTAAAATGTAGAAAAGGAAGGCTAGGTTATTGTGTTTTGAACGGGTCGGGACGGGTAATTGGGTTTTGAACTTCTCCCCGCCCCGTCCCGAATTTTTTGAGTGTGGAACCAAACCGACCCGAAAAATATGGTCGATTTCGGTTCGGGTCCGGTTCCGACCCGCGGGTATTTACTCACCCCTACTATATGTTATATACAAATAAATGAACCCTCAGTCATAATATTTATTTTGTTAAAAATGAATGTCAATGAAAAAAATTTATCTCAAAAAAATTAAAATAACTATACCCTACACGCAAATAAGTGAACCCTTAGTTATAAGTTTTAATTTGTTAAAAATGAATATGAATGAAAAAAATGTATTAATGGCGAAAGTAAGGTACTGTATTAATGACGCTAGGAATCGCCCATCAACGTTTGAGATACAAAAGGTCGAGGTGTTCCCCAACAATATTACTGTTCTATGGCGAAAGTAAGGTACTGTATTAATGACGCTAGGAATCGCCCATCAACGTTTGAGATACAAAAGGTCGAGGTGTTCCCCAACAATATTACTGTTCTACGCTTGTGGAACAACAATAACATTTTTATTTTGCTCTACCCAATAAATCCAGCGAAGCCCAAGCTCCCCCACCTTAGCCGCAATGGTCGCAATCAGATCCTGGGTCTCGCCTGTGGCCCATGATCACCCCTCACCGCCGAAACCACCATCGCTGCATCGCTGACGAGGGAGCAAGACTACCACCCCTGCGTGACTATAAGATCATTCGCCGCTCTACACGCCATGGCCTCCCCGCCCTCCGCTGTCAGCATTCCAAATGTCCGCTTTGCCATCCCACAGAGCCAACGATCATCCTTGTCGCAAACAAACACAACCGTCGCCGCCCTGTCCGTAGCTGGATGAAATGCCGCATCAAAGAAAACCCGAATGCCCGATGGAGCACTTTGCAGCAGGGAAGCAAAAGCATGTGAGGTGTCCTCCCTCTCCAGGCATGTATTCGCCATTTTATAGTTTTGTAAAGAGGCAGCCGCAGACTGCATAACCCCTACCGGGTCCTGGCTAGGCTCCTCATGCACCCTCCTACTGAGTTGAAACCATATCATATCCAGGCCACTTCCACATACCCACAAAGTCCCCGGAGCATGCAAAATCAAATCCCGCAGCCAGAGATGCACCAACTCCTGTCCCCCAGCCCTGAATCGTCTGGTCGCATCCCGCCAAATCCCACGCTGCCACAGAGAAATAACACTCAAAGAAGAGGTGACACAATGTTTTTTGCTGCTTATTTATGTTCAAACGAATCGGTAGGAGTTTAAAAAATAAAAAATAAAACATAAAAAGAGAGAGAATGTTCATGCGAAGATAATTGAAAGAAATTATGGGAGTACAGGAAAGAGGGGAAGAAATTAAGCTGACGGTTCATTGGACTCACAGACAAACCTAAAGCGCAATGATTTGGAACAGGGAGGTAAATGAACTATGATAAACACTTGTATGTGATGGTCGGATAAATCCCGGACGTGCCTATCCTGTTTAATTTATGATGTGTTGAGGTAGTGTTCTGAAAACACGTATAAACTCTGATTTATATGGTATCGCGTATAACTTTTATCTTATAATGTATCAGGCGTATTCCTGATATCTCGTGATTATGGATTTAACAACTGAAATATTGCATATCACATATATATATATATATATTTTAATGCATCATGTATAGCTCTAATCTATTGCATTTAGTTATCGGGGGTTATATTAAAATAAGTATCACATGTAATGAGCAAAACACGTGTACGAATTTAGGAGGAAAATATATATTGCCTATAATAAAAAAAACACGCGTATTAAGCTTTGCATATAATATATCACGTATTAATAAAAATACGCGTTAGTTGCTAAACTGTCAAACGATGGTACCTGATACTACCAATCAATTATCACTCTTGGACATCCACAATAAATCCTAATATTTTCCTGTTCAATTTCGTTCCTTTTCTACATCGGGTAGTGATTTACTTTTCATTTATAAATATATTCAGGTGATATTATTTATTGTTTTTTCATTAATGTTCCTAACTATCTGGTGTAGTACTACTTTTCATTCATGTTTCTAGATTTGGTCTGAGGTGATAGATCGAATAAGGCGGTTAAAAGCAACGACCAATTCCACTAGAGCTTTAATTTTGTGGAATCAATTGATTTAACCCCACATTTTCGCATGGCTACTCCAACAATTAGTGGTCAAGAAAATGATCGATTGACATATATATGGAGAGAAGTACCTAATTAATGAACACACATCAAAATACAATTTAAAGAGTTTAAGAGAGAAAATCAATTAAAGATGGATTCAAGAAAGATGGCAAGTCTTGGCCTAATGGCGATGGTGTTGATGATGGCAATAACAACGGCGAATTCAATCGATACTGGGAACGCAGAAGTCAACGACAAGATTAACAAAGCTCAGCCATTTGCACAATGCAGTCAGAAATGTGCTCAGGATTGCAATAATCAATTGCAATGCACTTTCGATTGCGTCAAGAAGTGTCCTCAACCACCTCAATAAGAACATGGAGGTACATGAGGTTTTGGACGTGGCGGGGGTGTCAGTTGTGCCTCGTACGTTCATTTCCAAAGTAAGAAGTTCGGATCAATAACTGCAAAATGAAACTATTTCATTCTCTTCTCTTAGTTGGAAAAGAAAAAAAATACAATAAAATAGGATCAATTCCTTGTTCGGGTGTCTAATTAATGACACTATTATTTTTGTAGCAATTTCTTAGGCTTTTTGTGTTTAATTAATAGTTGCTATTTTTATAGCAATCAATAAAGAATATTTTTATTAGAATTTCTTTTTTTTTTTTCATGAAGAAGTAATAATTTTGCATTTCTTTATATTTTTCATGTGAGGACACCACGTTAAAGAATTGAATACATAACTTATATGGAATATACTTCTAACTTGTAATTGATCATTAGTGTAATGTTGCACGTTTCAAGATTTGGTAGAAATGTTCCATGATTTTTCATTTAAATATGGACGCTTGAATGTGACAGATAAACCCAAATCCCATCATCATTATACAGTGATTTTCTTTTAAATATGATATCAATTTATTTTTGACTCCGCCACTGGATTCAACACATGGAGCCAACTCTGTATTTTGCCGCAGCGATTCACCCGGTAGGAAACACTGCTACAGCCGCGTCTGCGCCAAGGCGGCAGACGCGATCGTTGCAGAGGCGCTTGCCATGAGGGAGTCATGGAGAGCTGTACTTAATCTTGTTGGCTTCCAAGTGGCCGGAGATGCCCTGAATGTAATTGTGTCTGCCCATAAAGATTTTCTCCCGGATCATAGATCAGATTCAAGGCTTATTGCATCTAGTGGCCGAGCTAGAAAATAATATCTTTGTGAAGCCAATGTATACACTAATATTTTTTTGGATTGCATTATGACTAGGAAAATTTTATTTTAGGGGAGAATTTATTTGAAAGGAATGATTTTCAGGAAATTGTGTGGGAAAAAAAGAATAAAAGGTGTAATGATTGTTTTATTTTTTGTAATTTTGTGAGTGAAATTTTTAAGAAAATTTTAAATTTGAATTTGAATTTAAAAAAGTGAAAGTATTTTGATATAATTATTTTTAGTGAAAAGGTGAGAAGTTTTTTCTTTTAAAAAAAAGAAACTAAAATAAACGGAGCCTAAAATTCTAAACTCGCTAAATCAATATCTATAAAATACACCTACACTATCACGTGTCACAAAGAGATGCCGATTGTGGTACATGTATATCTATATTTTGCAAAATTCACATTTAACGGCATTAACATTTTCAAAATATATAATATCCATAATTAAAATTCTAAATACCTTGTTTTTCTAATTCAAATTTTCATCAATAATATTTATTAACAAAATCTTGAATTTTTACTAAAACCAAAGTAATTTATAATCTATAAATTCAAAAAATAAATTTTTTACAAGGAAGTCCCGTAAAGCTTACACCTCCTACATGAATAGGGAGGGGAGGTTTACCAACACCCCCCGCCCATGATTATGATGCGGATATGAGCATGTGGATTTGGCGTAGGCGTATATGGAGATGTTAGATCGATAAAAGTGATGTATGGATTTTTTGGTTTTTGTGGGCCTAGATTGATGTAAAAATGGGCCAAGGAATAAGATCCATTGCAACGCAATGAGCCACGATGCTTTTCGGCCGAATTCCATTGTTTAGGGCATCAAAACTCAAAAGGCTGTTTTGTCGTTTTCGGTAATTTTTGTTTAGGTAATAGCTTTTGACTGAAATGTTCTTTTCAGTGCTATCTTTTACCATTATTCTTGTTTCCTTTTGTAATTCGACTGCATGTTGGTTTCGATGAATTTTCCATTTTCTGGTAAATTTTAGAATTTTGCGAATTTTCAAATTTGGGCACCTTTTCAATAGGAAAAGGGCGTGCCATCTATTCTAGTACTTAGTTTCGATCACTGAAAATTCCGATATGATATGTTTCTAATTTTTTATTATCCTTGTGTCAATGAATGAATATTGAAGGCCCGTTTAACTGACAAAATTGTATATGATCGTTTGATGAATCCCGACATGATACATATCAAGCTTAACTTATGATTTATTGCAGTAATATTATGAAAACACGCATGTCACCTATAGACTCTGATGTTTCTTGTTTCGCGTATAACTTCTAAATTTCTAATGTATCTGGTGTACTAATACACCGTGGGTATGGATTTAACAGGTGAAATATCACATCGTGCAGTAATTATGTTAAAATAACAAGTATCACATGCAATGAAGAAAACGCGTGCACAAGTTTAGGAGGGAATTATGTATCTCCTATAGTGGATAAAAGACGCGTATCAAGTTTAGCCTATATTATTAATAAAAATAGGAGTTGGTTGCTAAATTATCACCATCAATCCCTCAGACAAATGATACATGAGACTCCGTAATGAATTATTACTCGTGTGTCTGATGAGGTGTAAACTTCCACAATAAATCCTAATATTTCCCAGTTCAATTTCTTTCCCTTTCTATTTCGGGTAGTAGTTTTGTGATTTACTTTTCATTAAATATTTATTCAGGTGATATTATTTATTGTTTTTTCATTAATGTTCCTAACTATCGGGTGTAGTGCTACTTTTCATTCATGTTTCTAGATTTGGCCTCAGGTGATAGATCGAATAAGGCGGTTAAAATCAACGACCCATTCTACTAGAGCTTTCATTTTGTGGGTTCAATTGATTTAACCCCACATTTTTCCGATAACCACTCCAACAAATTTGTGGTTAAGGAAATTATCGATTGCTATATATTTAAGTGGAGGAAAGTACCTTATGAACTCACATCAAAAAACAAGTTAAGAGTTAAAAAGAGTTTAATTAAGAGAGAAAATTAATTAAAGATGGATTCAAGAAAGATGGCAAGTCTTGCCCTAATGGCGATGGTGTTGATGATGGCAATAACAATGGCGAATTCAATCGATACTGGGAACGCAGAAGTTAACGACAAGATTAACAAAGCTCAGCCATTTGCACAATGCAGTCAGAAATGTGCTCAGGATTGCAATAATCAATTGCAATGCACTTTTGATTGCGTCAAGAAGTGTCCTCAACCACCACAATAAGAAAATTGAGGTACATGAGGTTTTGAACGTGGCAGGGATGTCAATTGTGCCTCGTGCGTTCATTTTAAAAGTAAGAAGTTCGGATCAATAACTATAAAATGCAACTATTTCATACTCTTCTCTTAGTTCAAAAAGAAATATAAAATAAAACAGGATTAATTCCTTGTTGGAGTGTCTAATGACACGGTTATTTAAGCAGCAACTTTGTAAGCTTTTTTTTTGTTGTTGTTGTATTTGTTTATTAATAACGTTGCTATTTTTATTGCAATCAATAAAGAAGATATATATTATAATTTCTTTGTTTCATGAAGAAGTAATAATTTTGCATTTCTTTATATTTTTCATGGGAGCAACATATGGACACCACGTTAAAGAATTGAATAGATAACTTATATGGCGTATACTTGTAACTTGTGTTTGATGTGAGAATATTATGTATTTCTCTCCATATAAGTATACGGCATATAAGTTCAGGGTTCAGCTTATTAGTTTGTTGTAGCAACGGTGTTTGGTTTTCCTAATACAGTCTTGCGTATATTACGAGCGACGTTTTGTAATGTATATAATAACCCTATATATGTAAACAGATATTCCAACATGAGTTGTACTTGCCGCTCAATATAAGTCATTTTGTGATTCACATAAAACAGTTAAGAGTATTTAATATAGAAAATATCTATTGTTTCTTCATCATTGAATAGTTGCGTTAAAATGGATCCAACTGAAAGATACGTTCTCAACTTTTACAATTTACCAATGTAGAATAATAAATACACGGTGAAAATTCATTTACAAAAATAAAAAATTAGATACTTAAAACTACAATTGGCGAGTGACTATTGTATAAGTATGCGTTATTTTCTATTTTCATATTTAATAAATGATTTTAATTTTTACTCTATTTACATATATATGATGTATGCATTGAATTTCCACAACTAACCCAATCAATTCAAAGAAGGTATGGAATAAAAATAGAACAATTAATTTGAACAGTATCAGAATCTTCTAGAAAAAATAAAAATAAAAACCGTGAGATTTGGACAACCTAAATCGAAGAATTGAAAGTATCGGAATTTCCGTGTGAATCGGACAACCTAAACCATCATTTGCTATGTGTTTTAGGACTAAATTCTTTGACTTAGAAAGGGATTTTTTTTTTTTTTTTTTTTGGGGGAAATGACTTAGAAAGGTATTTACTGTACGTTTGGCGATTTAATTGTAAATCTCTACATACGTAACAGATTGAAAACTTAAGAATTATCATTATTTCAAATCTTGAAAGGCGGAATCAATTCATATTTGAGGTTTGATGTTGTTTGAGTTTGAGAATGTGACCGTTTAAAAATTAATTTTGAAATTAAGGATGAAATGAATTCTTTTTAGGGGATGTTGTGTTCATTCTTAACTTAATTATTTATTTTGGTTACTTAATTAACTTCAAAAATTGTTTTAAAATGGTCTCAACCCCAAATTCTTATAATGTTGGTGCTGATTTGACTCCAAATTCTTATAAGTTTTATCAAGTTAGGGGCATAGTTGTAAAATTGCGATCCTATCTGGGATCGATTTTAGTACAGGATCGGTATCGATAGGATCGAATCATAAAATTGTAAGATCCCACACGAAATGTACAACTGTAAAATTACTAATAAATTATAAAAACTACTCTTATTTGAGTCATTTTAGCAAATTTTTATAGGATCGGAAGTAGGATCGATTTTGGTGTTTTGGGATCGTAGTATCGTACGATCCTACGATACGTATCGCGATACTACAAACTATGGTTAGGGGTGAACTGAATAATATATCATTTATTTTTTCATTTGTTGTCCATATTAATATATGTAAATCTCAACGTGTTAACCGAAAATAATTCAAATATTGGTGGAATTTGGATTTAAGACCGCATTGGAACAACTTTTGAAAGTTAAGGGATCAAAATGAAACATTTTCAAATTGAAGAACTAAATGGAAGCAATATCCCAACCTAGAGGATCATTTGAGTGATTTAATTAGGGTTTATTCGTTATAATATTTTAAAACATAGTGTTGAAAACATATTTTCTAAAAATAGTTTAGAATGTAAAAAAAATTTGTATTGAAAATGTAAAAAGTATAGTTAAATAGTAAAAAATTGTATTATAAACAATGAAAAATAATTATGCTATATTAAATTTATTGTAAAAATAAAAAACAAAACCAAAACAGCAAGAACGGGCATTAACCATGTAGTTAACTTTCTCAAGCTGTTAAACCAAATTATCCACACCATAACAGATGTACAGTTAAATGAAACGCGTAATTAATAAATTAAATAAACATATATCTCTGAGAAAAAGGGGGCAATTGGTTGGTGATGAGGTGCGCTTTGGCCGGAAGGTCGTCAATGGCGGATGGTCAAAGCTCCCGATCACAATCCTGTCAAAAGAGAGAACCCGTAAAGTATTCTGGGGATGGCTCCCTGGGATACACTCCAACGACCAAGTTAGTGTACGGTAGAGAGTGAAGCTTAGAGTCTAGAGAGAGAAAGAGAGAGAGAGAGAGAGAGAGAGTCCCCTTACCTGTGGGGTATCTGGACGTATTTATAAGAGTGAGTACCAAGTGGTTGGTGTCACCTACCACCTTTCTGGTGTTTGGGGGCCCTCATCGGGGACTCACCTGTAGGGTCGAGGGTCCCCTGTGGGGCTCTTATTTACTATTAATCCCCTCAGGCCGAGTGATAGGTGTCCTTTAGCTGCTGAATTTTAGAGCATATTTGTGTCAAATCTCACGGGTATGGCAAGTTTTTGTAAGATAAATGCAGATTTTAGGAAGAAGAATAATTAGAGACAGCAGATGCAAAAGAGGAAGAAAAAAGCAGTCCAACCCAAAGAAGCAATGAAGGAAGACATTATGAATGTCATGCATAAGGAACAAGTGGGCCAAAGAAGAGAAAGCCCAATGAAGAGAAAAAAAAGAAGTCCAGCCCACAAAGAGAAATTGGAAGGGAATCCAGATTCTTTAATTATCAGAGGATGCGCAGGAGCAATGAAATTGGAATCTTTAATTCTCAGCATGGGTGCTGCGCATGGAATTGTTTCCTAATACAAATTATCCTTCTTTATTTTGGAGATTATTTTTGGGTAGTATCCTACATGGACAAGAGTTTTAGTAGTTTACTATTTTTAAATTAGTTTCTACTCTCCATTCTACACCTATTTATAGGGATAGAAGGGAGAGGAGAACCACACGTTTTACTATTAATCCCCCCAGGCCGAGCGGTTGGAGAGTCTACTGGAGAAGCTTCTGGTCTGGATGGTTGACTGTGCTATTTCGATTGACTTGTGGTCGAAGCTTCCGCTGTAGAGGGACACAAAGTAGCTCTCGCCGTAAAGAAAAAGTGAAGTTTTGTGCTGTGGCGGAAGGTCAAGGGTTCCGTTGTAGAGGAGGACAAAGTGACTCCCTTTTTTCTTGGGGCGGAAGGTCAAGGCTTCCGCTGTAGAGGAGGACAAAGTGACTCCCATTTTTCTTGTGGTGGGGGCTCGAGGCTTCCGCTGTAGAGGAGGGCAAAGTGACTTCCATTTTTTTTTGGTACCGGAAGGTCGAGGCTTCCGCTGTAGAGGAGGACAAAGGAACTCCCCCCTTTCTTTTTTTCTTGTGGCGGAAGGGCAAGGCTTTCGCTGTAAAGGAGGACAAAGTGACTCGCTCTTTTCTTGTGGCGGAAGCTCGAGGCTTCCGCTGTAAGGAGGACAAAGTGACTCCCCTTGGTGTAGGTGGGTTGATGGGGTGGAACGGAGGGGAAGAATGGGTTTGGAATCTTCTGGAATGGGCGCCGACGTGTCTTAGTGTCAGAATGAGTGTCAGAAGCCGTTGTGACGGTTCATCTTCCGGGATTAGGGTTCGCTTCTGGTGGATGGGCCAACTGCTCTGTTTCCCAGGTAAAAGCCCATGAGTTCTTTATATAAGCTGACAGGGAAGGAGGGTGAGAACCTCATTTGTAATCTTTCGTGAGTTTTAGAGAGAGAAGGTCTGAGGAAAAGTGAGGTTTAGAGAGAGAAGCAGTGACGTAGGGTCTGCTGGGAGATCCGCGAGGGTTCCGGCGGAGGGTTCTCTTCTCGATCACTGGAAGTTGCAGCGGAGGTCACAGAATTAAGGCGGAAGGTATTCCTACTCTTCCTTCTCAATTTCGCAAGATATGTTGTATTGTATTCTCTTTGTTCATTATTTTCTGCTTTACTTTTCTTGCATATTTAAATTTCGTTTGTAAATAGTTGTTCCGGATGGGAAAGGTTTCGGCGGAGGGTAAAAGTAGGCCTATGTCGGACTATGTGTTCGATTTTAGTGTAAATAAATTAAGGTTCCTCCAATCTAGGTTTAATTGGCCTAAAAGGGAGTATGATTTTAGGTTGCCAGACGGTGTTTATAATAATATTAGGAGCCTGTCGGACGGCTACGTAACTGTGTTCGAGGGTTGGTTTAGGGTGGGATTAATATTGCCTCTGCATCCGTTTTTTGGGGATCTTTTGAAACATTATGGCCATAGCTTAACCCAGATAGTTCCAAATTCTATTCGTAAGATAGTGGGTTTTTTGGATACAGGCTCATAGGTTAAAGTTTGAGCCTACTATAGATATATTTAGGTATTTTTTTAATTTATCCCCCGTGTGTGGCGCCAACGAAGATGGGTGGTTCTTGTTTCAAGATAGGCCCAAGCCGAGTCCCAAAATGGTCTTCGAGTTGCCGGATAAGATTAGTGAATGGCGTTATGGCTTTTTTTACATGTCCAAGAGGCATCTGCCGAAAGGCTGTGAGAATAACTGGCTTAGTACGAGTGACGGACTCTGGAAGGAAAAAATCGAAAAACCTAAAACTATAAATAGGTCCGTTTTTAATAGTGTTTTGCACAACGCTCTGCCAAGTGACTGTATAGCTGACGAGTGGATGTTGGTTGTTTGTGGGTTAAGTTAGGTGTTGCCGAGGCCAGAACTTCCAATTATGACGGACCGTGGGCAAGGTATCTTTAACCTCTTTTTTTTTTTTTTTTTTTTTTTTGCTGATTGGCGGATGGTGCAGCTTTGAACTTCGATCGTTTCATAAAAAACATAGCGATCGTACGTTGGAGGCGATTGACGGAGACAAGAGTTATGAAAAAAGCCTACAAGGAGACGTACGAGCAAGGATCAATTCGAGGCTTGAAGAAGACGGTACCTTCCGTCATCACGTTTGAGGAACCTGTGAAGGTTCGCAGCGCGGTCCTTGGCGCAACATTGGTGGACTCGACCCTTCGGGAGGAGTTGCCAGGTAATGATGTAGGTGCTACTAGCAATGTACCTGCATCCCACGAAGTGGTTCCGACGGAAGGTATGGCTAGTCTTTATTTATTTATTTATTTATTATTATTATTATTATTATTATTATTATTATTATTATTATTATTATTATTATTATTATTATTATTATTTTTTTTTTATTTTTTTAATTAATTATGCAAGATCATCGTAGGTGTGGCGGAGGCGTCCCCATCACGGCAAAAGACAAGTGCCGTGAAGAAAAGGAAGAGAAAAAGCAAAGGCTTCGTCGGGGTGGTAGCGACGGAAGGCGTTGTGTCGGAAGATCAAGCGCAAGCTGAAGGTGGTTCCCGGAGGGGTGCGGCGGAAGATGAGCGCTGTAGTCCCCCTCCGCCGGCGAGCGACTTGGTCTCTGATCCCGAATTCCTTCGCGGGTGGGTTAGGGACAGCATGCCTCCGTCTGAGGTTGAACGTTTGACTTGGGCCAAGGAAGAGGACTTGCAGCGGAAGTTGGATTTGGCTGCTCTGGAAGCCCACGCCCATGCGGAACGATTTGCGTTGTTTCGGAAGGATCAACGTGATTTTTGCTGCCACCATGACAGGCAGATGGGGGAATTCGAGAGAGAAATAGCGGAGCTGAAGGCCAAGCTGGGCAGGACGGAAGAGAGTTTGGTTGTGGCAACCGATCAGGCAGCCACGGTAGAGGGTGCGACCGTTAAGGCCGAACTTGAGGCGGAGGGCTATAGACAAGGCCTGGTTAAGGCAAAGGCTTAGGCTCTGTTCTCTTGTGGCTTTGGTAGAGGAATTTTATTAGAGGGAAGTTTTTTTTTTGGAGGGAAGTTTTTTTTGGGAAATTGTGTAGGTGAGAGATAAAAAAGTGTAATGATTATGTTTTTTTTTGAATTTATGTAAGTAGGTATTTAGAGGGAATTTTAAAATTTTAATTTTAAATTGTTGAAAAAGTAAAGTTGTTTCTTTATGTAAAGTTTTGGGAAAAAAAAATGATGATTCTCTACCAAAGCCACAAGAGAACAGAGCCTTAGATTGCTATGCTGAAAAAAGGAAAGAAAGTCTTGCAGAAAGACTTGGGTACGACGGAAGAAGCCCTGAAGCGAGCCCTACAGGAGAAGAAGGAAGCGGAGGGTTCTGTATCCCAGTTGTTGACGGAAGAGATCGAGGTCATGTTGACCAAGTTCTTCTACTCATTGGAATTTAATGAAGCTCTAGGGTCGTTCGCTGGCGATTGCTGCAGCGATTCTTGTCGGAGGGCATAAGGATAGGAGCTCAACAAATGAAGCAGGACATTACATCGGAGAAGGTGGAGGCTCTTCGAGGTTTTGACCCAGAAGGGGTGGAGGCTTTCAATAACGCTTTTGGGGCGTTCCAACGGAAGCAATGGGCCTGCTTTCAGGGGTTCAGAGATGGGTCCATAAAGATCATTGAGGAAATGAGGGCCTTTTGTCATGAGACGAATAGTCCAGAAGTACCCTTAATGAACGATGCTGTTGGGGGGCTTCGAGCGGCACATGCGACCCGAAAACGGAAGTGGGCATGGACGTCTAGCCTTTTATAGTACCGCAGCAGCATCCGCCTCTGGCGGAGGCCGGGACCTGTGAGGCAGCCATAGTAGAGGAAGTTTCGTCCATTGGTCCAAAGCGTCTGCGACTTGGAGAGGCTGGGAATGTTCAAGCGGCGGATTCTAGTTCGTCATCTTCTGACTCATCCTCATCCTCTTCGTCTTCATCATCCTCCTCGTCGGGTTCAGAAGCCACCGCAGGAGGTCCAATAGATGTTGTCCACTAGTTATTTATTTATATATATATATATATATAAGGTTTATGTTGGTTTTGTTGTGGATATATGGGAATGTTAAATCTGTTTGTTTGTTTAACACCTTCCATTTTATCCTCCGTCGAAGGTCTTTGTCTTATTGTGGATATGGGAATGTTAAAGCTGTTCGTTTGTCTAACACCTTCTTTTTTAGCCTCCGTCAGAGGTCTTAGTCTTGTTGTGGATATGGAAATGTTAACCCTGTTTGTTTGTTTATTTCCTTCTGTTTTAGCCTCCCATCGGAGGTCTTTACCGTGCTTTCCGTCGGAGGTCGTTACCATGCCTCCCGTCGGAGGTCTTTGTCGTGCCTCCCGTCAGAGGTGATTGTCATGACTTCCGGGGAAGGTCTTTGTCGTGCCTTATGGGGAAGGGCTTTGTCGTGCCTTCCGGGGAAGGGCTTTTCATATTTTTATTAACGGATTCATTTAAGAATCTAGTTGGTTCCACCTTTCATTCAAGAAAAGAGGGTTGGCACGGAGCCTTGTATTAAATAAGGGGGTAACTGCCGAGGGCTTACATCGATGTGGGGCTCAAGGCACAAAATTTGTGGATGGAACCTCATACCTGAAGTTTCACTGCAGCAGGCAAGGAAACATCTCATTCTCTCATCTTTAGAGGACTAAACATTGGGAAGTACTCGTATATCCAACTCTTTTATTTGAAGGAAAAAAAAAAATCAATAATGTTAATGAACCAGTATAAAGTATGAAAATAATTTATAATTGATTCGAACAAATCTGCAATAATGTCAAACACCCACCTAATTGGGCACCGTCCGCCCTAGAGCCCCTTCCAAGATTGCGATAAAGGTTGGCCAGGCACGCTCCTCCCCAAGATAGTCCGCTTATTTTATCTGCGTCGCAGAGGAAAGGCAGATAATGCCCAAGCACGTGGGTTTTTTTCTTATCAACGAACAGGGTATTTCCAACCAACCATAACAAATACCCTGCGGCAGAATTGGCGGGGTCCACATGTCCACTGACACAATGGGCACGAAGGAGGGACATTTTCACACTTGCAAAATCTCGATCCCCGAACTCCTCTGCCTCTATCCCCAGCATTACTAGAAGCAGTTCCTTCATGTCCGACGACTTAATTTTCCAATGAAGTGGAAATCCGTCAATCGAATTCCCAATATGTAGGCCACATCGTGGAAAGTGATACTCATCTCTCCGAACGGCATGTGGAATGAATTGGTCTCCGGATGTCATCTCTCAACAAACGCACTGAGGAGTGCGGAGTCTAACTCTGGATGCATGCACCAGACCAAATGTCCCAACCCAAAACGTTCCACTATACTCTCATTTCGCTGTCGTCTAAATCCCACCTTTGCAGCCGCTCATGCCCGTTGTGGCATGTCAATATCTCACGTTCCTACGTAATTTAATAAATAAATTAACACATTTTAGGTACTAAGTTATTAAACATAAATCTAAACAATAGATAATAAGTATTTCACAATAAATAATAAAGAATAATAACATACCTGTCGATGTCATATGTAGTAGGAAATATGACTCTTAAAGCTCTTTAACAACTCTGGATTTGAAGGTTCACCATAAATCGGACCATGCAGAGGCCGATATTCCTTCCACCCGGCATCCCTCCCGGACCCGGACCCGGTCCCTGAAACTTACTTACGTGAGGAGAGCATTAAACCTTTTCCACTCAGCCTTGGTTGGTTGGGGTCATTAGTTCATTTGTTTTCATCCTCCATTCGCCCCGAATTATATTTTATGTACCCCTGCGACATAGACATTTCCCTTTCAAATCGCTCAGCATTTTCCCGAGCTTCATCCTCCTCCGCATCTCTAATGTATTGCGGTGCAAATTCCGCTTCACCATAATCACTGTTTCTTTGCAGGAGTATTAGTTGGTTGGTGGTGGCATGGGAATTTTTAATATTATGTAATTAAATGACAATTGGTTGGTTGATGAATAGCAGTACCTAGAAACTATGTAATGCTAAACTAGTAGGTTGATCAAGAGTTTATGTCTACTTAAGAATTTATGTTAGGAGTTATTTTATAAAGCATCAGTGAATTATGTACCTCTCAACTCGGTTAGATTCTTGTATTTATAGGAGATCGATGATCGATCCTTACCTACTCGCGGGCTTTGAGTACATCGGATAAGTAGAGCATGAGTTAGTAATTTAGAGCCGATCTTGAGTTTTTCGGAATCCGCATGAATGACAACTGACATGAATCGTTCTGACTCTTTTGGGATTCCCTTGCTATCTCAAACCTAGAAAAATCAGTGATTATTGTAAGCAATAATTGAGTTTAGGATTGGGTATGGAACATTGAACCTGTGGAGTCAAATCAGCACACAAATAAATAAATAAAAAAATATAAGGTATTAGAAGTCTGATTAAAGCTAAATCAAATAGTACAATTTAAGGAATTTTTCATAATTAATTCGTCTAAACTAAATTTATGTCTCATTTCGACGTGTAATTTTTTTCTTAAAATTTCAAACATATTGACTTACTTTTAGAACAAAGGTCTATTCCTTAGCAATTACGTTCCAATTAATCTGGACTTTAATTATTAATTTAATCTTCTCTCTCTCTGTATTTATATATATTATACCTCACCGACCAACTTAGCCTAGTTTTTAATTCATCCCACATGTTCATTCACCTTTCAAGTTCA
The DNA here is from genome assembly GCA_016801395.1 of Leptodermis oblonga. Taxonomy (NCBI): domain Eukaryota; kingdom Viridiplantae; phylum Streptophyta; class Magnoliopsida; order Gentianales; family Rubiaceae; genus Leptodermis; species Leptodermis oblonga. The sequence goes on from CM028752.1 coordinate 1,010,362, forward strand.
GCATAAACAAATAATAACCAATTTTTCGTGATCTTTTGTTTTCTTTCTTTTGAGTCAACACGGTCGCTTTTATAACCGTGTGAGCTGTGGTGCGGTCCTCTCTCTCCAGTCTCCAATCACAGAAAAAGGCACACCCACCAAAAGATGATACTAATTAATAAACAATGATTAGAGGCTTAGATCAAGTAGAAGTTCCATTAATTCGTCTAGCTTCTAACACGAAAAATTGTGTGAAAATGCTTCATATATGCGGCCGTATGTAATTTCCTGATTCATATTTGCAATTTTTCTATTTATACTTGCAATTTTCGGGTTCATAAAAAGTTGGCTTATACAACGTTTTGGATGTTGTATTGAGGAGAAAAAAGATAGCACCCAAAATAAAATGAAAAATAAAATCAATAATGTCACACATTATGATTAATTTAAGTATTTCACACATTTTAATATTAATATCATTATTTCTAGTTTTTTCTATCATCTTTGAGATTACGAGTATCAGTTGTTAGTATTACCAGTTACCAGGTATCAGTCAGGCGTTAGAATCATAAACAATATATTCAATCATGTAAAACCGTATTCTAATCGTCAATCGCATACATCAACTGGTTTTACAAGAGGCCATTTAATTTTCTAAAAAGTGTGTAATTGTATTGAAATTTGTAAGATAACATTTATTTAAGAATAAAAACTTCAAGTTTAAACCACATTTATTAGAGAATAAGTGTAAATTACCATTGCATGAGAGTCTTCACTCCAATCGTCTGATGGTCTAACAGGTGATACATCAATAACTAAACTTGATACAAGTGTTTTCTTTTAATATATGGGTGATACTTGTTGTTTTAACATAACTGTGATACTTTAATAGTTAAGTTCAATATTTCAGTAAGTAAATACGGTACGCGATATTTTAACACTTAAATTGAATACAAACGATACTTGCTAGTTTACATATACGCAGTACTTCATAGGTTTAAATTAATACTTCAACACTTAAAAATAATATGCGATACTTTAGCATCAAAATTCAATATATAAAATACACACAATATTTCAGAGGTTAAATTCAATAATTGCATCGTTGGACTTTCAGACGAATCGGACATACGTTTTTGTGTTGCATTAATTATTAAGAATACAAGGAGAGAGAGAGAGTATGATTTTGATAAAATCACATGTATGATTTTCTAACGGTACGATGACGATACTTCGTAGCTAAATTTTGATACGTGTGTTTTCATCAATACGTAATACATCAGAGGTTCTATTCGATATGCTTATTTACTTAACTACAGGCGATAATTTCTTCACTAAAATTGATACGTATGTTTCTTCACTACTATGACTATAATTTTTGTTTTAACCTAACCGTGATACATTAACAATTACATGTAATACATTACAGGTTATGTACGCGATAAGTAATACATCAATGTCTATACATGATATGGGTGTTTTTAAAATATAACTGCGATCCATTGTATTACATTAGATGCTGTCATATACGGAGTACAAGTTTTTTCTCCACATGTTTGATATATATAGCGAGTAACTACCCAAGATGACACTTATTGTGTACATATATAAAACAAAATAACTCTCTCACCTTGTTTCCAAATGCATGCATGTCACCAAGCAAAGATGAGGACGCAAGCACGTTGTACTAGTACTATTGCAAACATTAATTTTATCAAAAATGGTTGTTCAGTAGGAAAAAGAAATGCAACATCTGTCCGTGTTAACGTTGATTCACTGAGTGCAGTCATCATGTACTTAATGGCGCCTTTAATCTAGCAATTAGCACTGCACTTTGGACTACTGCTTCCTCGATCAGATATACATAATAAATATATATATATATTTATTTATTTGTACTCCATGAAAAAGTCATTGATAATTCTATCCAAGTCCAGCCGTACACATTTGGATGAAACAATTTATCTAGATTACTGAAGAAGCAGCCGTTTTTGGACCTGCTTTTCTTTTAAAAATTATTAAACATACATACGAGTATAATATAAGTGGACAGTGGAGGTGACTTTCCGACCCTACTTCCTTATTAATTAATTAATCAATCAGTATGGGGTACAGGTACATCCTCCCTTGATCAAGCTTATAAATACGAATTCGTAATCAAACCTTAACTAGCCAAGATTTGAACACAAAGTACAAGAAATTCAACAACCCCATCCCATATAAGATTCATCAAGAAACAAGGAATTCCCTCAAGGAGCTAGCTGGCTAGAGGTCTTCATTCTGTTTCGATTATATTGAGGTATGGCTACTTGTATATAATTGATCCTCGTACTTCTGTCTCACATAAAGAATCGTACTTGTTTCGAATTATACTTTGTAACTTCAAAACAGTTGTACTACCTTTTAATAAATAAATGGAGTACTATAAGTTAATCCGGCCAGATTCATTGGAAATAATGTGCACTGAAAATGTTTGTACATGTACATGATTAATTGTCTTCTTTCACTAAATACTTAAAGCTCATTTGTCATAGTACCACTACATATGTTAAGATTAATATTTGTGATATCCAATCCATATATTAATTGTTGCTAGTTAGGTTTATGATCTATAGCTTTTGTCCCTTGTACCCTTGTCATTAATTCATTTTTCCTGTCCTAATTAGTTCTTTGATAATTGCTTAATTGGTGTATTTTAGGGTATAATGGACATGATGAACATCTTCAACAATGAACAAATAATTGTCTCTCCGATGGATGATCTTGTTTTCGACGAAATGCTCGGTTTCTCTTCATCATTATCGCCTTCTTGCAACAGCAGTAGTACTTCAGATCATCCCTTCATGAATAATATTCATGTTATGAATTATGGTCAACCACAGCAGGCGTATCATAATCCTTCAAGTGCAGAAATATTTATGAATAGTCTTCAAAAACTTGCTCCAATTTCTTCATCTTCATCATCCTCAGCTGCTTTTTCTTCCCCTCAAATTATTTCTTTTGGAAATCCCACCAATGATCATCCAGACCTACCCAAACCCTTCTCATTTTCTATGACTAATAATATTACTAGTACTCCTTATAACAACATTCAGAACAACCTCGATTCATCGGACGATGATCAGGACTACGTTAATCATCACCGGAGAAGTACTAGTACTGGTATTGGTAAGAAGAATATTGTTTCCCAGCAGCAGCAGCAAGCCCTATGCCATGTTGAAGCTGAAAGAAAACGCAGAGAAAGGTTGACTGCTCTCTTCATTTCACTTTCCAGGGTGGTTCCAGGCCTCAAAAAGGTACCCTATATCTTAATCACTCTATTCGTCTCTTAACTTTGGTTGTTCTCTTACTCGCTTTGATATCAACTCCAAATTCAGGCAGTATATATATATATATAGGCGTTGTTTCCAACTAGTGTGTCAGGCATGAGGTGTTTCAGGTTAAGTTTACGATAAACAAACTGATTTATCTTCTTCTTTTTTTCTTTATATATAGCATGTCTCTGCTAATATGTGTGAATCTAACGCATATTATTTGTTTCAGCTGGACAGAATTTCTGTCCTTGAAGATGCAATAAAGCACATGAAAGAGCTTCAAGAACGATTAAGGATCCTAGAGGAAGAAGTTACCATGAAGAAAAACTCCAAAATTGTTGTGGATGATGATGATTTTATGGCGGAAACATGTATTGATGACATGAGTAGTTCTTCACCAGGGGAAAGACAACAAATGTTGCATGATATTAAGGTTAAAATGTTGGGTAAAAATGTGCTCATAAAAATCATGTGTGACAAGAAATACTATGGTTGCATATTAAATATGACAAACCAGCTCCAGAAATTGCATCTCACAGTCTTGGACACAAGGGTTCTACTCTTTGGGGGTTGTGTCATTGATATCACTTTTGCTGCTCAGGTATGTTATTGTTAGAATAATAATTCACTTTGACTCTAAATAAATTACCAAATATTGTTCTAGTAGTAACACAAAGACCATATTCAAGTATATATTTATATAACTTTTTTCGTTGCCCTTTTAAGTATATTTCATACGGAGTATTTAGTTTGTTTCAAATAAAAGTTAATCCTTTAAATGCAATTGAAGTCGAAACTTTTTCTTTGCTTTATTTTTTTATGTTTGAAATCATGTAAGTTTTAACTATCGATAGTACGAATTATTTATCTCAATTGAATTGACGCAACATAATTAATTCTTTCTTTGCAGATGGAAAGTCAGTTCTCTACTTCGGCGAAAGACATAGTGAAACACCTTGAAAGAGTCTTAGTTGAGTTCGACAAACGATAGCTTAATCAAAGAGAGGATGCTTTTGACATTTATTTGAAAGCATAAAATGTACGTAGATCTTGCTCATGTGTGGTGGAGAGTCTAAGGGTATCTCTGATCATCTGAAATGCATACTGGTATTCATCCACATAACTCCCAGCCGGGATCCATGCGTGTGTTTCTTTTCTCCTATTGATGACCATGTGCTCTAAGCGTGGCAGCTAGGAACAATTCTGTGAGCTCTGATGGATGACTGCGGTGTCGAGGTATAGATCTAACCTAGCATCTGAAAGAAGATTGCAATTGTGTAGCCACATCTTCTGCAGAAGCCAGCCGTACCTTCACTGGATCCAAACATGCCTCCCATTTGTCAGTTGTAAATAGGAGCTTGAAACCAGATTCCGATACGAAGATAGGTGGGACTGTAGAGCATCTAATGCTCCAGCTTTGACGTCCTCCACCTCTTCCATTAGCCCGGCCAAGTTGGTGGCTGCGATGATGTTAAAGCATTGATCTACAGCAATACCTTCTTGATTTTGCGAGTGGAGGATCACTCGATAGAGTTCTCTTGTATAGAGATAGAGAAAGTTGTGAAATAATGTTACTCTCATAAAGTTTCATTTGTTAGATATATAGAAGACTAGTTGCAGGTCCCATCATACAACTTTTAGTTCCACCTTCAATTGAGTCCCATTGAGAGAATAATTTAAAAATAAACGTGATCTCATCGAATAATTAACTCGAATTTTTAATATAATATTATTTTCCGAAACCTCTAACCACAAAATCGGTATTGAGGAAACACAGAAAGTAGTTGAGAAAAATGATTTTCTTCAAATTAATTAGGAGTGTATATAGAACCTCCAAACATCATCAAAAGCATAAACTCACTCACCTTCGTTTTTATTATTTTTATTATAGCTTTTGGAACGCTATCAAAACATATTCCAGGCATCCAATTAAGACCCTTTGGTGGCGGAGTTACGTGCCCTCAAACAAGGATTCATTACCCATATTTTAATTTTATTTCTTTATCTTTTTTTGGTTAAACAGCCAATTATGGTTGGAGGAGACATAGAGAACCTTTATTAAAATAACGGTAAAAGTCAAAAATTTTAAAAAGAACATAATGAGCCTTATGTCAGTAGTACAAGATGCAGGAATGCAGAATGATCAGCGGGAAAAAACAAATACATCAAAATGCAATAATTCAATACTAGCGAAGGTCTAATTTTAAGAGAATTGTACGAGGTCCGATTTCAAAGCCTTCGAAAGGCCAGATGGGAACTGACCATGAAAAAATGTGACATCTGCTTGGGTAGAATAGACCAATCACCCCAGACAATCCACTGCCGGAATTCACGATAATTATGTTGAATACGAAAACCCACCAACATATGTGGCTGAATGTAACTTTAGAGACTGTGAAGTTGCTAGTGAACCTTGCAAGCCCCCGTTACCATCCCAACTAAGTAAGAGGAATCGGTCTCAAACGCAATCTCCATCAAGTCCAGATGCGAGCAGATCTGCAAGGCAATCACCAGCGCTATTAACTCCGCATAGGAATTCGTTTGCACCCTCAGAAATCCGACCTGTTGCATTGAGGACTTGACCCCTAGTATCTCGGATAATTATACCACAACCAGAAAGTCTTGGGTTCCCCACCGATGACCCATCAAGATTCACCTTAGCCTCCGGCGGTCTCGACAAATGCCAGGTGCACGCCTGAGCCGCGGCTCTTTATGTCATGCAGACGCTGTCAAGGATTGTGAAGGGTTTAGTTTTGTTGGACACAAGGGATTTTCCCTAACTTGCGGGTGTAGTTAAGGCTTTATGTAATTCCACGTTGTGTAACAGAGGAAGGTGCATGTCCCCTCCGGCGTTGGTTGTGCTAGTGGAAAGGGCCGGGTGCTCGTCAGCCTTCTTTGGCTGTTTTACTCAAAAGAAAATGACGCTTGAGCCAAAAACATTGGAGCTAAGAGGTAGTAATAAGAGGTAGTGATTATTTGGAATATCGTAGTACTGATGTAACTGATCATTAATTGGAGCTGTTAATATATGCTCAATAGTAATTAGATTAGAACTCCAAAACTCTTAGTAGTAATAAATTACAATAGTCAATATTTTTCTTATCATTCAAATGAATTTCTTATATTTGTGTAGTGTTTTGTATGCAATAAATCAATAAAAATAAATAGTTAATAAGTCTAGCTCGTTATTACTCCCCCTGTCTCATTCAAAGAGTCCACTTTCGAAAAAAAAATCTTGTCTCATTTAAATACTCCACTTTAAATTTATTTACATTCCCACCTTTACTAATATAACAATATGTGATTCATAAGATATAAGTGAAAAATATGATGGTAAATTACTTATTTTATGTGTTGTACCTCACAACTAGGGATGTCAAACAGGCGGGTATTAAATGGGTATTAAGTTAATGGGTAATGGGTTCAATTAATAGTTTTAGTTCAAATGGGTAATGGGTAGCTATGAGTATCCATGGGTACCCATAATACCATTATACAAAAATGTAAGGCTTATTTAATGGTTTATTAATAAATTTTTTTCAAAGTTTTTTAATTTCATTTTAATTCATTTTTCTTTAAGCGGATTTTAATTTTTTGAATCTATTCTAAAATTTGAAATATTATATATTGTATACTTTTATATTTAATCGTATGTAGTCTTTTTTTGTCTAAACACAATTTTTAATTTTTTTATATTTATATAAACCCGTGCATGCTCCGACCCCGACCCGAGGCCCGAGGCCCAAAACTAGACCCGGCCAAAAATTGCCCAAAACTGGGCCTGAACCATGGGCCCAAATTGGGCCCGAAACTAGCCCGAGGCCCAAAATTGGACCCGGCCAGAAACTGGGCCAGAACTATAGGCCCGAATTGGGCCCAAACTGAACCGGCCCAGCCCGAACTCAAACTCATCCCGAAACCCGAGCCTAAACTTGACTTGGAACTCGAACGAATTTTGAATTAGTATTTATAAGTGGGCAATTTAAAAATATTATAACAGAATAAATGGAAAAAAACGCTAAGTAATTGTAGGACACGAAAAATAAAGAAAAAGAAAAAATAAGTTCAAAGAAAAAAAAGTAAAATTGACCCACTAAAATAGGTGAGTTGTTGAGTTTTTGTTTATATTTTTAAGAATAGTTTTGGATGGGTATTTTTGGTACCCATGATGGGTGAGTTTTACGGTACCCAATGGACTACTTTAAACCCGCCTATTACATATTTAGCCCAAGCCAATCTAGCCCATTATTTTTTTTGGTAGGTTTTATTGGGTTAAAACCCAATGGGTTTGGGCGGTTTTTGAGTTAATGGTTTTTTTTGTCACCCCTACTCATAACCCATAATAAGTTGTACACATTTGAAAGTAGACTTTTTGAGTGGGACGAATAGAGTATTTATTTATTTTGAAACGAATCTAGCTCGTTATTAATTTGTTAATGCTTTCGTAAAAAAAAAACTCTCATATCGTTTAAAATAAATTAATTTTTTGAATAAGCATCATTCAAATTAAATAATTCTACACAATACAACGAAGGTATGAAATAAAAATAGAACAATTGAACAGTATCGGAATCTTCTAAGGAAATTTTTTTTAAAAAAATAATCGGAATCCGTGTGAATTGAACAACCTAAATCGAATAATTGAAAGTATCGGAATTTCGGTGTCAATCGGACAAGCTAAACCATCATTTGCTATGTGTTTTAGGACTAAATTCTTTGACTTAGAAAGGGTATTTACTGTACGTTTGGCGATTACTAAATTGTAAATCTCTATATACGTAACAAATTAAAAAACTTAAATTATCATTATTTCATATTTTCAAAGCAGGAGTCAATTACTATTTGAGGTTTGATCGATGTTGTTTGAATTTGAGTATGTGACCGTTTGAAAATTAATTTTCAAAATCAAAAACGAAAATAATTTTTTTAATTTTAAATTAAGGAACAAAATGAAACAATGGTCTAAACTTAATGATCTATTAGAATGATTTAACCATGTATATACAGTGTATGTGTGAATTTAAAAATGAATTTTAATATCGAGGACACATATTTTTAAAAAATCTTTAATTATTAATCCATTCGAGCTGTTTCATAAATCAGATGTACATTAGATTTTGCACAAACAATTAAAGTATATAATCCCTCTAATCCAAAATAAAATGTTTTAGAGGAAGTAACATTGTTCAAAATAAATGATATTTTTCCTAAATTACCCTTGTCTTAACTTATTCAATTAAGAGTTAGAGATTATCTTAAATAATCTAATAATTTATCATATTGTTCCTATAACCATCACTTCTCTTGTTTGTTGGATTAATAGGATTACAACTTTGAAACTTCTAATAGTATTAAATTATACTCTCTCCGATCAAGAATAAAAGTCGTTTTAGAGAGTAACAGTTTTCAAAATAAAAATGATGTTGTAGCAAAAAAAACATAATTTGTTTCACAACCTGAATGTTAATCTATCTAACTAAGAGTTAGTGATTATTTTGAATACCCTAATAATAATCTAACTGAGTATTAATTGAAGTTGTTGATACATAAAACTTCAACACTCCTAGTAGTCATAATAAATCACAATAAAACAAATTTCATAATTTGTTTGAGAATTTTAAAATGACTTTTATTTTCGATGTGACTAGTCTTTTATTTGCACAAATTACCCACACCATAGCAGATGTGCAGTGGAATGAAACGCGTAATTAATAAATTAGAAGAATTGGTTGGTGGTGGATTTTTTTTCCCCAAATATTTATTTTGGACACATATAAATACAAAAATAATCATAAAATAAAATAAAATTCCCAAAGTATAAAAAACGAAGTTGGGAGATTCGTTTTCATCTGAAAACGAATTTCCCAACTTCGTTTTCTTCAAGAATAACAAACAAAAAAAAACAAAAAAAAAATCCTTCAAGAAAACGAATTGTTTTTTTTTATTAATTTCATATTAATTTTTTCCTTTTTTTATTTATTAATTTCATTAATTCAAAAGAACCCCCGTAATTCATTTTTGAGTTGTTATAAAAAAAAGGCAAAATATAATTATATAACTGAAATTTTAATTTGTAATTTAATAAAATTTTAGAAGAAGTAATTTACGGCATTTTTTGAAATGGTGATCAATTACCTCTGTCTTCTTTATTCTCTCCATTTTCTATATTATCGCGTCTGCCTAATCCCACTAGTATTCCCTATGCAAGCTCATTTAAACTAAAAACAATTAAAAATGGAAACATCAATATCGGTCTAATGTTATTTCTTTTTGAGAGAAACGAATTTATGAGTTTTGTTTTTAACGGAATTAATTATTTTGAAAACATAAATGCGTGACTAAATTTTCAAAGATAAATAAATTCCCCAAATTCATTTATACGGAGATTTTATGTATTTAAAAAAATACCGTAAATTACTTCCTCTAAAATTTTATTGAATTACAAATTAAAATTTCAGTTATATAATTATGTTTTGCCTTTTTTTTTTTTTATAACAACTCAAAAACGAATTCCATGCATTCGTTTTCTTCGTTTTTGTTTTTTAGTAATTTCATTAATAAACTAATTCCATAATTAATTTTTTCTTTTTTGCTTTTTATTAATTTCATTAAGAAACGAATTCCACTAAAATGATTTTTAAAATAAATAAAAATAATTATATTTAAACGAATTTTAAAAAAATTAAATAATTATTTTCATTGAAAACGGCTCACCAACATGTTTCTAAGTTTTTATTCATTTTTAAAAAATAAATATCATTTAATGAAAAATGAATTTTAGGGTTTTCGAAACGAACCCCCGTAAATCGTTTTTGAATTGTTATAAAAAAAAGAAGGCAAAACATAATTATATAACTGAAATTTTAATTTGTAATTTAATAAAATTTTAGAGGAAGTAATTTACGGCATTTTTTGAAATACATAAAATCTCCGTATAAATGAATTTGGGGAATTTATTTATCTTTGAAAATTTAGTCACGCATTTATGTTTTAAAAATAATTAATTCCGTTAAAAACAAAACTCATAAATTCGTTTCTCTAAAAAAGAAATAACATTAGACCGATATTGATGTTTCCATTTTTAATTGTTTTTAGTTTAAATGAGCTTGCATAGGGAATACTAGTGGGATTAAGCAGACGCGATAATATAGAAAATGGAGAGAATAAATAAGACAGAGGTAATTGACCACCATTTCAAAAAATGCCGTAAATTACTTCCTCTAAAATTTTATTAAATTACAAATTAAAATTTCAGTTATATAATTATATTTTGCCTTTTTTTCATAACAACTCAAAAATGAATTACGGGGGTTCTTTTGAATTAATGAAATTAATAAATAAATAAAAGGAAAAAATTAATTTGAAATTAATAAAAAAAATAAGGAGGAATTCGTTTTTTGAAGAAATTTTTATTTTATTTTTTTGAAGAAAACAAAGTTGGAAAATTCATTTTCAGATGAAAACGAATCTCCCAACTTCATTTTTTATACTTTGGGAATGAAAAAAAAATTGTCTATTTTGGTAATTTTTGACCCCAATATAAATATTGGGGGAAAAAACACGTTGGTGGTGACATGGGAATGTTTAATATTATTTTATATAATTAGTTGAGAATTGGTTGGTTGGTGAAAAGAAGTAAAGCTAAAAAAACTATTTCTCACTGCCCAAGCATCTTCTGGTGGGATAAATTAACATCCCATGTAAAGCTAAATTTGCATGTTGAGTAAGTATCTCTCGTCTATATATACTCAAAAGTTTATGTTAGTAGTCCTTTCTTCCATTCTATTAGAGGGGTTTCACTTTGATCAATTCACAACTTATTATTAATGTTAAAGTACAACACTTAAATTAGCTAATTTGACACAATTTATTTTATTTATATCTTTACTTATTATGTATGGACTATTTGTGGACCACGTATGATTATATTAGTAAAGATAAGAGAAATAAATAATTTGAAATTGAAGTTTTCTAATGGAACAAAAAAATATTTTCAAAAGAGACCTTCTAATTGAATGGAGGAAGTATTCAGTTTGAGTTATTTCGATAAAGACTTAGTGAATTATGTGCCTTTTAATTGGGTTAGATCTTTATATTTATAGGATATTGATGATTGATTTTTACCTAATCGCGGGTCCCGAGTATATCAGACGCTATCCAGTCATAAGGGGTAAAGAAGGAGAGCGCGAGTGAGTAATTTAGCACAAAATCTTGAGGGGCCGTTTGGTTCGAACCTATCAATCGGAATGAGAATGGATTTGATTGAGGAGTCAATGGGAATGGGAATCATACTGAATAATTATTGTTTGGTTCAAATTCTGGAATGGATATCAGTGACATATATGATGTTTGGTTCAGTTGAATATCAGTAATGGGAATCAATCAAAATTACAAATTTACCCTTACATTTCTTTAATAAAATAATTAAAATTTCTCCTTAATTATTGCAGTAGACAAACTTCTGTTCACTTTCTTCTCCGGAAATTTCTTCTTCTGTTCACTTTTCTTCCCTATGTTCACTTATATTCACTTTTCTTCTTCTGTTCACTTTTGCAATAATTATTTTTCTTCCTCTTCCTCTTCCTCTTCTTCTTCTGAACTTCATTTCCTCTCCAACTTATGAAGTCCAGAAATTTTCCAGATGAAGTCCAGAAAAAACATGAGGGAGCCAAAAATTCAACCAATTTCCAGAACACAAGGGAGCCAATTCTCCACGAGGGAGCCAAAAATTCAACCAATTTCCATAACACAAGGGAGAAAATTCTCCAGATGAAGTCCAGAAACAGACGCAAAGTAAGATTAGCTTTTTGTATCTCCCAACACTCTGCTCTGCTTCATAATCACGTGAAAGCTTAATAATTAAATTAAATCAAAACCCATCAATTTTGCTTCTGAGAGAAGGGGAAAAAAAGAATAAAGATTTTTGATTTTTTTCCCCCAATTTTTCTGTGTTCTTCATCATCATCGTTCTCATCCTGCAGTTAGTTCAGTGGTGGTGTTGTTTGTTTGTTGTTGCTGTTGGGTGTTGATGTGCGCTGTATCGGAATCGGCCACCACGCCAAGTCCCGAACCAGCATCCGGCGACCTCCATTCGCCTGGAGGTTCGGGAGCTACAGACCGATTGCCGCCGACCAAAAAGTAGGGGACGAGAATCTTTCCCGTCGCACGAAGGGTGCTGGTCAAGTGCCCAACTCCGGCGGAGGAGATTCCAATTCCGGCTAGGCCGCTGAAGAAGATGGGCAGGAAGAGGAAGAGATGGGCAGCTGCGAGGGTTTTTTAGGGAAGGGGTAATTTTTGATTCCCGACTGAAAATTGAATCCGAATGAAGAGGGGGGAGGTGGGATTGAGCCATATCCAAATTTTAGGGATTCATTTCTTTTTTTTTATTCCCATACCCATGTACCAAACAACAACAATGGCAATCACTTCCTCCCATTCCCATTGACCCCTCTAAATCCCCCCAACCAAACGGCCCCTGAGTTTCTCGGAATCCGTATGATTGATGATTGGCAGGAATCGATCCCTACTCTTTCGGAATTATCTTGCTATCTTAAGTATCTAGAGAAGTCAGTGATTAATGTCGGCAATAATTGGGTTCAGAGTCAAACGGAGCACACAAATATAAATATAAATATATATGTATACATATAGAGAGAGGGTATTTTAAGTACGATTAAAGCCAAATAAGATATTACAAAATATATATATATATATATATAAATATATGTATATATATTTGTAGAGATTACGAAAGATCTTGTAGTAGGTTGTTCCAAAAGCGCTGATGCAATAGTATCAACAATATTTATTATTCTATTATTTGGTTACAAACTTACAATTTAATTAATGAGGTTGAAAAGGTGGCAATATTTTCTGTAGTCACGTCTCTAAGGAATTTTTCATAATTAATTCGTCTAAACTAAATTTCTGTCTCACTTAGGCGTGCTAAATTTCTGTCTAAAATTCAACCATATTGACTTACTTTAGAGCAAACGCATATTCCTTAGTAACTACAGTACGTTCCAATTAATCCGGACTTTAATTATTAATTTAATCCTCTCTCTCTCTCTCTTACTCTATTTATAAATTATGTATTATATATTATACATGACCAATCAATTTAGGCTAATTTTTAATTATCCCACATGATTCATTCACCTTCAAAAAGTTGTGCATAAACAAATAATGAGATGACGATCTTTTGTTTTCTTTCTATTTTCTTTCTTTTGAGTCAACACGGTCGCTTTTACCGGGTGAGCTGTGGTGTGGACAGAAAAAAGGCACACCCCACCAAAAGATAATACTAATTAATGAACAATATATGATTAGAGAAGTAGAATGTTCCAATAGTCTAAAAGAGCGTTAATACATTCATATTTTTTAATTTCAACACAAAAATCCAGTAAAACTGGTTCATGTATATGACTCTGTAATTTTTTGGGTTTATGTATGCGATTACGAATTAATCTCATTTCATACAATCATTTAATAAGTAACGTTTTTAACAATAGCAAGTATGAAAGTATCACTTTTGAGGGGATCGAGTATCACAAATATAGGATAATAAACGATCATTCAACATGTATTAGTATTTCCTTTCGGAATTACTAAATATTAGTTCTTAGTATTGAAAGTATCACGAATAGCAAGTATCAATGTTAAATTGTTGAAATAAAAAACAAAAAAGTGGATTTAATAAATAAGCTCTTGTAAGGGTAAAAAGTATCATTGGTAAATTTTTAAGGGCAAATGACCGTTTGCTCCTTGTATAATAGCTCCAATAACATTTATCTCTCTACATATTTAAATCACATAGTTGCCTCCTTGTATCTATGGGCTAAAATGACATTTTAATATCAAATACTAGGAATAATGATATTTATTTTTAAAATACGTGAAATATCAAGATTAACCTCAATATGTGATATTATTATTATTTTATTTTTCATGTTATTATGATAACAAAAAATACCAACATTAACCCTAATATGTACATTATCTATTTGTGTTTTATATTGTTTGCGATATTGTATTAAGGGGGAAAAAAAACATCATATATTAAGGTGAATTTTCGGTATTCCACACCAAAATAACATGAAAACAAGTCAATGATATCACACGGTATGGTTAATTTAAATATTTCACAGATTTTAATATTAACCATCAGCATTTCTATTTTTTTTTAATGAAAATAAAATTTTAGTACATAAATACAAGAGGGTAACTATATGTTTTAATAATATAGAGGTTAACCCTCATTGAAGCTATTGAATTTGAAATTATTATATAAGGAGATAACTGTCAATTGCCCAAATTTCAAAGTATCATGTTCTATGTAAGGCAGTATCAGTGTCGATTTTTACTAAGTATATTTTATTTTGGACCATAGGAACTATCAGTGAGAAGATTGTATTAGCATCAATCTTAAGTTCATAAACTACAAACTATCATTTAATATAAGTATCAATATTGAACATGTACTAGTATCATCTTTCAGAATATGGAGTATCATTTGTTAGTATTGCAAGTATCAGTCAGGAGATAGAATGATAAACAATATTAATACTAAAGTCAATAATGTAAAAGACGTATTTTGATCGTCTAATCATCAATTGCATACATAAACCTGTTTCATTGGAGAACATTTGATTTCTAATAATTGTGTCATTGAAATAGGGAAAAAAAATCTCAAACAACACTTGCCAGAGAATAAGTGCAAAGTATATTTACCATTGCATCTGAGTTTCCTATTGGACGGTCTTACTGTCAATAGACAATACTTAATTAACTAAACTTGATTCGAGTGTTTTATTTTAACATAATTACGATACATCAACAATTACGCCATACATTAGAAGTTATATGTGTGATATGTGATACAACAAAGTCTATACATAATATGATTATTTTCAAAATATAACCGCAATACATTATATTAGATATACATTACATTAGATGCTAATTCAATATCCGCACATGATGATACCATCATAAGCAACTTTTTTTTTCCACATGTTTGATACAGTAACTACCCAAGATCCAAGATGACGTTTTTCTCCACATGGTTGATATAGTGAGTAACTACCAAAGATGACACTTATTGTGTTACCTAGTTTCCAAATGCACGCACGTTGTACTCGTACTATTGCAAACATTAATTTTCTCAAAATTGGTTGTTCGGTTGGAAAAGAAATGAAACATCTGTCCGTGTTAAGGTTGATAAATATCTATGTAATCTAGCAATTAGCACTTCCCTTTGGACTAATAGCTGCTTCATCATATATATATATATATATATATATAATTTTATATATATTTATTTATTTGTACTCCATGGCCAGGGCCCAGGAGAATCTAGCGAAGTCAAGCCGTACACACTGGATGAAAATTTTCATCTTATATATATTACTGAAGAATCGAAGCAGCTGTTTTTGGACTTGCTTTGCTTTTAAAATTATTATAAGTGGATAGTGGAGGTAACTTTCGGACCCTACATCCTCCTTAGTAATTAATTAAGTAATCAATATGGGGTACAACCGTACAGGTACATCCTCCCTTGATCATGGATCGGTCGCTTTGCAGCTTATAAATATGTAAATTTGTAAGCAAACCTTAACTAGCCAAGATTTATAGACAAAGTAGGAGAAATTCAGGAATTCTCTCAAGGAGCTACCTACTGTTCTTCCTTCTGTATTGAGGTATGGTTACTTGCATATAATTGATCCTCGATAGTTATGTGAATTATAATATGCGAAAAACTACTATTTTCGTCTCATACATATAAATAATTATGTTTTGAATTATACTTTGTAATTTATACACGATTATACTGTTTTAATTGAACAAAGGGTCGACTATAAGATACTTCCATTCATTGGAAATAATGCGCACTGAAAATTGTCTTCTTTCACTAAATAAATACCTAAAGCTCCTTTGTCATACCACTATATATATATGTTAAGATTAATATTTTGATCTCCAAACCCTATACTGTTCCTAGCTAGGTTTACGATCTATAGCTTCTGTCCCTTGTACCCTTGTCATTAATTCATTTTTCCTGTCCTAATTAGTCCTCTGATAATTGCTAAATTGATGTATTTTAGGGCATAATGGACATAATGAACATCTTCAACAATGAGCAAATAATGGATGATCTTGTTTTCGACGAAATGCTCGGTTTCTCTTCATCCTTATCGCCTTCTTGCAACAGCAGTAGTACATCAGATCATCCCTTCATCAATAATATTAATGTTATGAATTATGGTCAACCACAGCAGCCGTACCATAATCCTTCAAGCCATACCACAACGCATCATCAAAAACTTGCTCCGATTTCTTCATCTTCATCATCCTCAGCTGCTTTTTCTTCTCCCCAAATTATTTCTTTCGGAAATCCCACAAATGATCATCCAGACCTACCCAGACCCTTCTCATTTTCTATGACTAATAATATTACTAGTATTCCTTATAACAACATTCAAAACAACTTCGATTCATCGGACGATGATCAGGACTACGTTAATCATCACCGGAGAAGTACCAGTACTGGTATTGGTAAGAAGAATATTGTTTCCCAGCAGCAGCAGCAAGCCCTATGCCATGTTGAGGCTGAAAGAAAACGCAGAGAAAGGTTGACTGCCCTCTTCATTTCACTTTCCAGGGTGGTTCCAGGCCTCAAAAAGGTACCCTATAACTCCATCACTCTATTCGTCACTTAACTTGGTTGTTGTCTCACTCGCTTTGATATCAACTTCAAATTCAGGTAATATATATATATATAGGAGTTGTTTCCAACTAGTGTGTCAGGCATGAGCTGTTTCAGGTTAAGTTAATGACAAACAAAGTGATTTATCTTCATCTTTTTTTTTTTTCCCTTCATAGCATGAATCTAAAGCGTTAATTATTTGTTTCAGCTGGATAGAATCTCTGTCCTTGAAGATGCAATAAAGCACATGAAAGAGCTTCAAGAACGACTGAGGATCTTAGAGGAAGAGGTCACCATGAAGAAAAACTCCAAAATATTTGTGGATGATGATGATTTCATGGCGGAAACATGTATTGATGACGTGAGTAGTTCTTCACCAGGGGAAAGACAACAAATGTTGCATGATATTAAGGTTAAAATGTTGGGCAAAAATGTGCTCATAAAAATCATGTGTGACAAGAAATACTATGGATGCATATTGAACATGTCAAACCAGCTTCAGAAACTGCATCTCACAATCTTGGACACAAGGGTTCTACTCTTTGGAGGTTGTGCCATTGACATCACTTTTGCTGCCCAGGTATGTTATTGTCAGAATAAATTTGTGTATCAAATCATATAAATTCACTGTCTCTAATGAAATTGGCAAATTATTGTTCTAGTAGTGACACGAAGACGATATTGAAGTATATATAACTTTTTTCTTGCCCTTTTAAGTATATCTCATTTATAGTTTGTTTCAACTAAAGTTAATTAATCTCCTTTAAATATGCAATTGAAGTTTCCAAATTTGTTCCCTGTGTTATTTTTCTTTTAATTTTGAAATCATGTAATCACTTAGTAAAAAGTGATTTAATTATTTTTTGACATGTAATTAACTATCAATAATCAGAACTTTTTTTATATTAATTGAACTGATGTAACATAATCAATTCTTCCTAATTTGCAGATGGAAAGTCAGTTCTCTACTACGGTAAAAGACATAGTTAAACACCTTCAAAGAGTCATAGTTCAGTTCGACAAACGATAGCTTAATCAAAGAGAAGATTGGTCGATCTCATGATATATTTATGATTCGGCTGGGGATTTTTTTGATATTAATTAACTGAAAGTTGAGAGCCTAGAGTGACCGTTAGAGAAATTACAAGTGTTTTCCTGGAGATAACATTTATTGAGCATTTTAATGTCAAGTAATTTCTAGGAGAGAGTTTGTTGAGCTCAGATGTGCTTGTAACATTTTCAATTAGCATATAGTTATACTCACGCAATGAAATCTTCAAGGACTTCTTAGTTCTTACGTACACTTCCATTCTTATAAGAGTTAATAATTCAGTTAGTTTCTAAATTTGATCTCATATTACACTTTTGTTTTTGTTTTCAAACTCGAAATTGTTTCTTTACCGTCTCTAAATTTGGATTTTCCATCCCCGTATAGATTATTCCAATTTTCAACCAAAACAAACCCAAAGCATGTGAACTTGGGATTTATGATTTGTCATTTTTTTGTTGCTACTTTGTCATTACCAGCATTATTACTTAGATTTTAATACTTTAGGAGTTTCGTTCATCACATATCTGTCAGTGTTGGGTTGGTTTTTGTCGATATTTGAAAGATTGACTGTGTGGGAATGAAAAATAAAAAAAGTCCAATGCAACCAAAACAGAGCAAATGAGGTGTGTGGAAGAATTATCCCGAACTTCGGAATAAGTATTGTTCAAACGGTTGTGATGCATAGTTAGTTATCTTACATTTAAGAGTTTAATTCCACATAAGTCAGCTTTTACTATATTTGCGCCTAACGTGGCAAGACCGTACCTGCAACTTCTACCTTCCCGACACACGCGCACTCCAACTTCTACCTTTTCCCTCTCCAGATTCTCTATCTTCTAGTATAATAGATAGTAGGTTTGTAATAGTTAAATTGTTAAATAAAATAAAGGGTGAAATACAATTTCCCCCTGTGGTTTCATGCTTTGGACTGTTTCCTCCCTATGCTTTCAAAATTGACAGTTCCCCCCTCATGGTTTTGGACTGAAGTGTCCACTTAACGGAAAATGCCTTCTCTAACGGCGCGTGAACCGAACGCGCTCAAAACGAGAGTGGGGGTAAACAAATTGATGATGTCATTAATTTTGTTCCCAAAATAACCCTAACTACAAAAAAAAAAAAAAAAACTGGACTGGTTGCGGGAGGCTCCCGCAACAGAAATGGAACCCATTTGATGGGTTTCATTTCTGTTGCTGCAACAGAAATGAAACCCATTTGATGGGTTTCATTTCAGTTGCGGGAGGCTCCCGTAACTGATATGAAACCCATCAAATGGGTTTCATATCAGTTGCGGGAGTGATTTAGGTTTAAGGGGGAAAAAAAAAAAAAAGGTAAAGGAAGAAGGAAGAAGACGATGAACACTGCCATCGTCTTCTTCCTTCTTTCAATTTTTTTTTAAAATTTTTTTATCAGGGGTAATTTAGTCATTTTTTTTAACACCGTTAGAGAAGGTATTTTCCGTTAAGTGGACACTTCAGTCCAAAACTATGAGGGGAGAACTGTCAGTTTTGAAAGCATAGGGGAGAAACTGTCCAAAGCATGAAACCACAGGGGAAATTGTATTTCACCCTAAAATAAAATTACTGTAATCTCATTCAGTCGTTTCCATAGATGCTTTAAGATAGCTATTAGACCGTCTCTAACTTAAAAAAATCTATTTATTGTCTTCTTTCCCCTTTAAATTGTAATAGAACGGGTATCACGCCAACTTTTTTTTATCAGAAAAAAGAAGTATGATATAGACTTTTAAATATGGACATATATAATTTCATATTAAAAAACTACACATAACACTTTTTTTATTCGAAAGAGAACTAATTAATGTCCAGTTCATAGTGTTTATATACAGAGAGTTCTTAAAAAAATATTTGAAAATTCTAATGATAAAGTTATGAATCAATTTTCTTAAGGCTTGAGTTTAGCTCTGTATAGTGTTATAGTCTTTAACCTTTTTTGTTCGAATGGACAAATTCAAAAATAATTAAGGTTTTTCCCATAAAATGATCTTAATTACTAGTAATTTTCGTAGCCCATTTAATCCTCAAAGTAAATGCAAAAATTACTATTCCAAATTCATGCCCCACCCCTCAAAAGAGAGGGGAGGGGGGCAGCCAAAGTCAAATCATTGTCATCATAAAAATTAGTGACAATTCATACAGTTTATTATAATGTAAGATTAATTATTAGTGTGTGTATATGTGTGTAATGTGAGATCATCTTAACGCCAATGTTTTTTGTTTTTAGAATACACAAAGATAAATGAGCATTGAAATACAACTCACGTTAGAGTATTATATGCACTAGACAACGTCTCTTAATACTTAACGCAACTCGGAGACAACACCACTACCTACTAAAGGGGTGAGTAAACCCATTACCTGACCAGACCCGTTGGTTTCGGGTCTGATCAGGACCCGACCTGAACGGGTCAGGTTTTGGGTCTTTTTTTATTTATTTATTACATGGCTACTCCTTCTCAAATGAAAAGCTCAAGAATTTATTGCTTAAGATGAAATTCGAACACGCGACCTAAATTTTATTAGTAAAACTTAGGATAAACTGTTTAGCCACTCCACCTACTTATTGTTTTGTTATTTTATCTTATTAACTTTATTATATTATATGTTTATTTATACATCAAATTATTTATACTACATAATTATAATAATATATAAATTAATGGTGCAATTTACATTTTGTGTTTGTTTTATGTATTTTGTGATGTTTTTCTCTTTATTGTTTGCACATTTTTATTATTATTAAAAATAAAATACCTTAATAAAAGAGATAGTAAAGTATATTTTTTTATTTAAGATATCAACTTTCAAATGATAAATTTTGCATAATATTAAATTGGGTAAAATATAGTTTCTCCCTTGTGATTTTATGCAATAGACAGTTTTCCCCCTATGATTTAAAAATTCTCAATTACCCTCTTATGGTTCTGGACTGTAGTGTCCATCTGATGGAAATAAAAAATGTTAACGGTGTTAGTTGAAAATCCCAAATGACCTCTCATGTAAAAAAAAGAAAAACAACCAGAAAAGGTTTCACTCAGTAATGGTGTCAAAAGGGCTTAAAACATAAACCTATCCCATTAGACTCTCCTTCTGACGAAGATACAGAATCGACGGACTTCCATTCCAGCACAAACGCAATTTGACAACCCAAACTTTCGAATCGATGCGAAACCAATCACCGCCGGATAATTTTTTTTTAATTATCTTCTTGTCGGAAATGAACCATGACACAAAGTAAACATAAAATTTATGATGCCATGTTCAGAACTCAACAAAGAACCCAAGCTTAAAGTTATTTTTTTTAAGAAAAAAATTATAGCTTCAATCTGATAATGAAAAGTTCATAGGTTAAAAGGAACTAATTGTTCAATCAGATGCGGGAGGAAACGTTTAATTTCGACACCCAACAAGGAAGGGAAAAAACACCCAAGACTCTGAAAATAATTCCGGCCACCCAAATAGTAAAACTTGATTGAGAAAAATTGAGGAAAAAAACGACTTGATGGTCTAAGTTGGAACATTTTCAGAACCGTTAATTGTTCTCGTCGTCAAAGTGAAACCCAGTTGAACAATGTCTCTCCAAATTTAATCAGGGAATATGTAGGGAAAATAGAGGCACCTTCTTCTTAGGGAAGTCGGACTGCATTTTCTGCTTTAAAAAAGACGTCGGCGCACCCTTTCTTGCCGGGAAATGGCCGCTATATATTCTCCAGCTTGTATTTTGCCAAACTGCCTATGATCAGGGTTATTTTGGGAAGATTTTATATACTTTGTATATGTCCTCTCACCATCTAGCGCGTGAACATCACTCCCCGTTAACTTTACTTGTTTCGGTCAGATGGACACTACAGTCCAAAACCACAAGTGGGTAACTGAGAATTTTTCAAACCATAGGGGGAAACTGTCATTTGTATAAAACCACAAGGAGAAAACTGTATTTCACCCTATTAAATTTGAAACAACATATAAATTTAGATAATAAAATATTGTTAATTATATATATAAAAAATTAAATTTTATTAAAATTATTAAATGCATGGTGTAATTAAATAATAAATATTCACTACTACAAAATCGACTTTCTACGATGGTGCTTTAACGGCGGAAAGACCAAAACCGCTATTAAAAAGAAAGTACGGACTTTCTACGGCTGTTCTATATAAAACCGCCGTAGAAAGTCCCTTTCTACGGCGGTTAGAAATAAAACCGCCGTAGAAGGGGACTTTCTACGGCGGCCGTAGAAAGTAGGGAACTTTCTACGGTGGTTATAGATAAATGGGACTTTCTACGGCGGTTTTATTTCTAACTGCCGTAGAAAGTCCCCTTTCTACGGCGGTTTTCAAAAATTGCCGTAGAAAGTTCCCTACTTCCTACGGCGGTTTTGTAGAAAATCCCTTTCCAGACGGTTGTATTTCTAACCGCCGTAATTTTAATAAATATGATGAATTTTACTATAAAAATTGATAAATAGTAAAATATATATTTATTATTAAATTTAAAAAAAATTAGGGGTGCTTTTACAAAAATAGAAAAACTAGAAATTAATAGGAATAGAGGAACGGGCGGGAATTCACAATTACGGGCTTTCTAGGGCGGATTTATTAAAACCGCCGTAGAAATGGACTTTCTACGGCGGTTGTAATTAAAACCGCCATAGAAAGTTACTTTCTATGGCGGTTTTAATTAAAACCGCCGTAGAAAGTCCAAAACCACCATAGAAACTTAATTTTGTTTAAATTTTAAGGGTTTCCCTTTGTTTCTATCTCCAGCCATCCGCGGCTTCCCCCTGTTTCCATCTCCAGCAAACCGAAGTGTTCTCTCGTTGCCGACGCCCATCCTCTCTCTGTCGGTTTTTTCTCATCTTCCCCCGAAGCCATTCTTCCAGCGGCGTTGATAACAAGATCCGCCGTCACCCAACTCCAGAGAAGGTTTCTTAATCGGCCATCACCCACCACTTGGAGTTAATCCACCATCATAATTTCACCACAATCGGTCCTTGTTGTGGGCTTCAAATCATAAAAAAGGTAATATAGAATAGTTTTAACTTTATTTAAGCTTTACAAATTTTATTGTTACTTGATTATTGTGATTGGCCTAGGGTTTATTATTAGTGTTAAATTCGAGTTTGGTGAGATGATGAATGATTAAATTCGGGTTTGATTAGTGTTATATCGGTGATTATTGTATTGTTCTTGCTGTTGATGATTAAATTAATTAGAATTTGATGGATGCACGCGAAAATTTTGTGAAGTTTGGTGGTTGTTCGGTTTATTAGCATGGAAGTTTTTGATATATATATTTTGAATAAAGTTGAAATATATATATATATATATATCAAAACCTTTCTAAGGCTGTTCTTGCTGTTTTTGATATATATTTTTTGAATGTAGAGAAAAAAATTAAATATTAAAATTTTTTTTACAAATTTGGTACTTTCTACGGCGGTTATCTTCAAAACCGCCGTAGAAAGTTTACGGACTTTCTACGGCTGCCGGATAGATGGCGGTTCAAAAATGCCGAAAACCGCCGTTAAAAGCCCTAAAAAACAGCCATTAAAAGTCATTTTTGTAGTAGTGATTATTGAAAAAAATATAAAATGATTCATAGTTTAATTTTTTGTATAATATAATAATAATAAGAAGAAAAAATAACAGAATAAAGACTTCTTGAAGTGGTTAACTAGCTATTCAAATCCTGATTTATGCAATGAGCATAATAATTTTACACGTGTTAGGTTGAAAAACGAGTTGGAGAGAGACCGAACTGGACGGTTCGGTTCGGTTATCTACTATGACCATTACAATATTTAAGTGGTCTTTGTATCGCACACCACTACCGGGTATCACATGCAATTCAAACTTGATCTATCTGCACCAAATATTTTACTACCTCACCATCGTGTATCATTCAAAAAAAATATACAGTATATCAGCTAAGCTTTTGAATCAAGGTTCTTTACTCTAAGCATATGTCCTTCGTGTAGTTTTCGTTTTTTTTGGGTGTCATTGTCAGCCACCAACTACTATTGCAAACACAAACCAAAACTACTCGTTACATCCCTCCCTGAACAAATTTATTAATATTGTGACACCACTAGTCCCGACCTTCCTGTTTCATGAGGGCGTCGGGACCGAAATGCCTGCCTGATTCGCACTAGGATTCATTCACAATATACAACAATCGGTAAATAAATAATACATTTATTTATTAAAGTAAGTCGTAAACTTTCAAATTATATTAGAATTCTGAAAGTTACAAACACTAAATCACAATATTACAATAGTGCCTCAAAACGCTAAAGCTATATTCTTACTCTAAAGTAATAGTACAATACTAGTGCTCCAAAATCTAAGCAAAAATGCCCTTCCTCAGTATCACACTATCAGATCAAGGCACTTTCATAGCTCAGTGATGTCACATTATTAAAATACATTACCAAGTAAACAATTATCGACACATAACAATTATTTCCTAAGCAAGTAAGGGGGAACACGTAAAAGATAGAAAGAGCATAACCAGCAAGCTATAACGATGATCTATGTTATCCTTCGGTAAGCATTACCGATTATACTTTACCTGAATTAGAATTCTTTGGGCGGTGGACACAATACACTGTGTGTCACCTCGTGAACTATGTCAATGAACTAGTGCACATACAGGGGTGCACGGGGTAGGATGGCAGACCTCGAGATAAAACCGAACATGACATTTTTAATCATTGAGTCAAGCACTCAAGCCTGATGCCGACATGCTCGATCCAACAACTAAACAGGTTTTGAGAACCCCAAATACAACTCGTAAGTAACAAGTAACAGAAAATACGCAAGTAGTAAATACTAGGGTGCACATACAGGGGTGCATGAGACACTAACATTTCATGCCCACTACTACAAAATGCCACAAAGCTACCCAACTTTAGCCACCGGGTGCATATTAACAGGTGGCTTTCACAAAACACGGCATATATAGCCACCGATTTATTATAAACTGGTGGCTTTTCCCAAAAATGAGTAACAAAGCCACCGATTATCCTTAAACCGGTAGCTTTACTGGATATAGCCACCGATTTAAGAAAACCCAGTGGCTTTGTTGGTTAACTACAGACAAAGCCACTGGATTTTCGATGAACCGATGGCTTTACCGAACGCCTTTTTGGCAAAGTCACCTGTTCATAAAATATCGGTGGCTTTCTTGGCGGAATTGACAGATCCCACATCGAATAGAGACTCATTTTGGGAGGTGAAGCTCATTTATAAAAGACGCAAAGGGGAGGATGCGTAACTTACTTTCGTAGCAGGGTCAAGGCAAAAATTAATAAGTTTCATGGCCAATAATGCAGTTATAAATAAATCTCTTTTGACTCGTCTAAACTCGTAGATCAAACGAGTGAATAATTACTTTTAACTTTCCAAAACAAAGCCACCGGTTATAACTCCAACCGCTAGCTATGTTTTATATTTTTCCGAAACAAAGCCACCGGGTATACATCCACCCGGTGGCTTTGTTTCTCGTGTTTTGGTAAAAGCCACCGGTTGCGTACATATGCTTGACACTTAAATCAGGAGTACATGACAGTTTACATTCACATGGAAACATTAAACAGGCATTTCATTTATACACGTAATTCAGTATTTGAAAACATTTACGTACATATGACACATATACAAATATTCCACTTTTCACAATTATAGGTCATAATAATAAACGTAACATTAATCATAAAGCATGCTACTTCATTTCGTTACTATTTAAAACATTTCACCCCTTTAGTAAGAACACTCACCTCGTATTGCTAATACTTTGTAAGCAAATCTGCATTAGATAAATAGCATAGTCTAGACATTATTCTTAAATCTAGATAAATCTTTAGATTCTAGGTTTCTATATGTTTCTAGCTTTAAATCCTTGTGTTTCTAGCCATTTAATGAACTTTAATTAATTAATAATTAAAGTGTTTAAAGATAATAAAGAAGTTGTAAAAATCTTACTTTGAATCTTCAAAAATTCATGTTTTCTGAGATGGATCGGTTTTACCCGCTCAGATCGGTTTTACCCAGTACTGGATCGATTTTACCCGATACTGGATCGATTTTACTGGCTCGGATCGATTTTACCATATTGGCAATCGGTTTTAACGGGTTTTCTTGAGCAAGAGCAATCGGTTTTACCCGATCGTCCCTAGAAAATGTTTTTTTCAACTTTTAGCTTCAGGTTTCAAACAAAAGTGCTCCAAAACTCGTTTTTCTTTGGTTTCTTTTGCTAAAAATCATTCCTACAACATCTCTATCAATCTATAACTCTTAAACAACGTTAAAACATAGAGATTCAGATCAAAATTCCTTAAGAAACTAAAAACTTCATTTTTCCATTTTCATGCATCTTTTCTATAAATCCTAACGTGAAAGTGAGTCAAATATGTTACCTTTACGTTCTTGAGGTTCCCTAACACGAAATCCACGCTGTGGAATCCAAATTTCTACTCCAAACACTTCCTTTCCTAGCTTTTCTTCATCTTCCTCCTTCATTTCCTTTCTCTCCCTTTATCCCTCTTTTTGGATTATGATTGTGTTGGTTTAATGCATTGTGAGGATGAAAGGGGGTCTATTTATAGACCTAAGTCACCTAATAAGCCAAAACCTAGGAGGCTATGCCCGAGGTCGTAGCTCTCCTTGGGAATTTTATTTTATTTTTTTATTTTCAGCATACGATCCCACTCAGAGATTGGGTAAAATCGTTCTAATCGGTTTTACCTGCTCTTTGTCTGGGTAAAATTGGTCAGTGTATTTTTGTCACCTTCCTCGGAACGGTTTTACCCACTCTTAGACTGGGTAAAACCGCTCCTTCAGGCGGTGAAATATTTTTTTCTACCATCGGATCAATTTTACCCGTTCCACGACTAGGTAAAACCACTCTGTCAGGTGTCGGATCGGTTTTACTCGCTCCAGGACTGGGTAAAACCGCTCCTACCCCCCCCCCCCCCCCCCCCCTTTTTTTTTCTCTATTTTTCATTTATTTTCCAATTTTCTTATTTTCATTCTATAATTCCCAAAAATAAACTAATATATCTACTTTCACATATCCTTAAACATAATCTTACACTTAAATTAACACCTTAACTCTAAATCATACATTACAATTTCTAAATTAAAATCCAAAATACTAAGATCTAAACTATAAGATTTCATAATCAAAATACTTAAGAAAATTCACAAAACTTTATAATTATACTTAATTGAGTTTCAAAGCTACAGTATGATAAAATATAAATTACAAAAAGGTTAAAATAAGGCAAGAAATTACGGGGTCTTACAAATATAGCTAGGCAAACATGCATGATATTAGTTTTAGCTTCTAATTTATAACGTATTAAATTTTTCTTATGATATTGCAATTATGAGTTAAAACTTAAGAGTAATGCGTATCGCACAAATTTAGCCTCTGTAGAATAATTAAACTAAGTTTCCTATTAATTTCTATTTCCTATTCGGTTAATGTTTCCTGTTCGTTTGTTTCCTGTCTGGTTTCGTATTTGTTTTAGGAAACCTAATTGTTTTAGGAAATAGTTGCAATCTGAATCAGTGTAGGATTCAAGAATAGTTTAGCCTATAAATACATGTGTTGGGTTGCCATTGTAAACACAGAGAATTACAAAGAAATTAAAAAAAGCCTTGCGGCTGGTTCTTTTCGGACGACAAAGTTTCTGTTCTTTGCTTTGCGTCAGTTTTTGGTTCAAGGCACAAAGCCTTAGTTTTTCTTTGCATCGGTTCCAGTGCAAAATTAATTGCATTGTGAAGCAAATGGAATTCTGTGGCTTGGTAGAAGACCAAATCAATTGGTTTGGTTAAGTTTTCCTCAGGTTCTGTGCACTCAATTAGTTTCATCAATTTAATTGATTTTTCGGCGGCAGCTCCCATTCTTATTTGTTCGATCATAGTTTTTCGCTTTCGCTCTTGTGGGTTTGATTTAATTTGGGTCCTTCATCTGGTATCAGAGCCTGTGTTATTTTTGGGAGTCAAGATGTCTTTTTTATTTAATCCTCCTGAGTGTCATGTATTTGTTCTTGATGGGAAAAATAATTTTGAAATCTGGTGTCAATTGATAGAGAATTTTTTCAAGATGATTGGTATCTGGCATGTAATTGAGTCAGGTTTTGAAGAACCTGAGAAAGACAAAGAAGGTGAAAAATTAACAGCTGAGGGAAGTAAAGAATTGGAGAAAAATCGTTCTCACAATAATCAAGCACTCTATTATTTGAGAACGAAGGTTGGATTAGACATATGCAGAAGTTTAATAGAGGAAGAGACAGCTAAGGAGTTTTGGAATAAGTTAAAAACTATCAATCGAGGAAACGAAAACGTTCAAAGAATCAAACTACAGGAGTTACGGAGACAATTTGAGTTGGCAGAGATGAAACCTAATGAAAAGGTGCAAGAATACATGACTAGGGTAAAATCCATAGCTAGTCAGATGAAGATCAATGGTGATAAAGTGACAGAAGAGCAGATGGTGTCTAAAGTTCTTCGGACATTGACTTCGAAATTTCACACAAAGAAGGAGATTATTGAGGCCATTAAAGATCTTTCTACTTTTTCGTATGCTGATTTGGAAGGAGAATTGATGACATATGAGATGTCATGTAACAGACCATCTGTTGATGCGGTGTCAGAAGCATTGAAGGCTTTGGTATATAAGCCGAAAGAATCCGATGGTGGTGAAACCAATCAGCAGGGCCAGAATTCTCAAGGGAAAGGACGTGGCGGTCAGAGCTTCAGAGGCAGAGGCCATGGTAGAGGTAATTTTTCTTACCAACCAAAGGTTAATTCGGATGCTCAAAATAATGGGCAAAAACGTGATAGGTCTAAAATTAAATGTTATAATTGTGGAAAGATGGGTCATATAAAAAAGGATTGTTGGGGTCTTAAAAATAATAATACTGGACATGCTCAAATAGCTGAAAGTAGCGGTGATAATCATGAAACTGTTTTATTTATTGCTGGTGCTGGTGAAGAAAATAAAAGTTATAAGTGGTACAATTATTCTGGTTGTAGTAATCATATGTGTGGGAGAAAGGAAATTTTTTCTGATCTTGATGAGACCTACAGGAATACAGTGAGGTTTGGAAATAATCATGTTATGTCTGTTGTTGGGAAAGGTAGTATTCCTATTACTTTGAAAAATGGGAAGACTAGTGCAATAGGTGATGTCTATTATGTGCCTAATCTTAGTCAGAATTTGTTGAGTTTTGGTCAGCTGCAGGAGAAGAATTATGATATTAATTTTAGGCTTGGTATTTGTACAATTTGTGATGAACGGATGGGGATGATTGCAAAGGTAGACATGAATAATAACAGGTTGTTTCCAATCACTCTTAATTATTATAATTCAGCTTACTTTAGTACCACTGGCTGTGATGAGAGTTGGTTGTGGCATATGAGATTTGGCCACTTTCATTTTGGCGGGTTGAACTTTATCGTGAAGAATAATATTGTTTCTAGATTGCCATCACTTAACTTTAAATTTCGACAATGTGAGTCGTGCGTTTTGGGCAAGAAGCACAGGGAGCCTTTTCCAAAAGGTGAAGTTTGGAGAGCAAAGCAGCCATTGGAGCTGATTCATTATGACTTGTGTTCTGTTGATGTTCCTTCTCGGGGTGGTAACAAGTATTTTATCACTTTTATTGATGATTTTAGTAGGAAGACCTGGGTTTATTTGTTGAAGTTTAAATCTAATGCATGTGATATTTTTAAGAGTTTCAAAGCTTATGTTGAGAAGCAGAGTGGGCGTTCCATTAAAATTTTGAGAACTGATAGAGGCACTGAGTATACGGTGTGTGATGATTTTTTGAAAAATCATGGGATTAAGCATCAGATGACAGCCAGGTACACTCCTCAGCAGAATGGTGTTGCAGAAAGAAAGAATAGAACAGTGATAGATATGGTGAGGTCGATGATGACGGCCAAAAGTATGCCTAAGGATTTCTAGGCTGAAGCTGTAGCTTGTGCAGTTTATTTGTCGAACAGGTGTCCAACAAGAAGTATTGGTAAGAAGACTCCATATGAGATTTGGTCAGGAAAGAAACCAAATATCTCTCATCTTAAAGTATTTGGGTGTGTTGCATATGCCCATGTTTCGGATGCAATACGGAAGAAGTTAGATGACAAGGCAGAAAAATGTGTATTTATTGGTTATAGCAGTGAAACTAAAGGGTATAAACTGTTCAATGCTGATACTGGGAAGGTAATTATCAGCAGAGATGTTACTTTTGATGAACAAGGAGTTTGGGATTGGAAAAAGAAGGCACCAGAAATTGTAACAAGATCATCAGCAGTGTATATTGGTGGAGATAATGCAACTGAAGAGCAGGGTCAGCCAGTTCAACAACCAGTTTGTGATTCTTCCACTTCTACAGCTTCCACCTCAAGTGGACGTCCGCGGAGAGAGTCAAAACTGCCAGCTCGTTTGAATGATTATGTAGTTGGGGATGAAGTTGATAATTTGACTGATGAGGATGTTGTTAATTTTGCTCTGTTTGCAGATTGTGATCCTGTTAATTTTACAGATGCTGTTGGAGATGATCGTTGGGTGAAGGCAATGGATGAAGAAATTAATTCCATTGAAAAGAATAATACTTGGGAGCTTACAAACCTTCCGAGTGGAAAGAAGCCCATTGGTGTAAAGTGGGTCTACAAGACAAAGTACAAGCCTAGTGGAGACGTTGATAGATACAAGGCAAGACTTGTTGTGAAAGGGTACAAGCAGAAGCCTGGAATTGACTACTTTGAAGTGTTTGCTCCTGTTGCTAGACTTGATACTGTGAGAATGATAATTTCTCTGGCTGCCCAGAATGATTGGAAGATTTTTCAAATGGATGTAAAGTCTGCTTTTCTGAATGGAGTCCTTGAAGAGGAGGTGTATGTTAATCAACCTCCTGGCTTTGTGAAAAGAGGTCAAGAGAATAAGGTGTATCGATTGAAGAGAGCTTTGTATAGATTGAAGCAAGCTCCGAGAGCTTGGTATACTCGTATTGACACCTTCTTTATCAAAAATGGTTTTCAACGGTGCCCATATGAACATACTTTATACGTGAAGTCTTCATCAAGTGGGGATATTGTTATTGTTTGCCTGTATGTGGATGATCTGATATTCACTGGAAATAATGAAAAAATGATGTCAGACTTCAGGGAGGCAATGATCAGGTAGTTTGAGATGACTGATTTGGGGCTAATGTCATATTTTCTTGGGATTGAAGTTTCTCAGACTGATCGTGGAATCTTTATTTCTCAAACAAAATATGCTGGTGATATTTTGAAGAAGTTCAAGATGGATGGTGCTAATTCGATCATGACTCCAGCTGAAGAAAGGTTGAGGTTAACGAAGGAAGGCACTGGGAATTCTGTGGATCCAACTTATTTTAAGAGTATGGTTGGTAGTTTGAGATACTTGACTTCTACAAGGCCGGATATAAATTTTAGTGTTGGTTTGATAAGCAGATTCATGGAGAATCCCTGTCAGTCACATTTGCAGGCTGCAAAGAGAATATTGAGGTACATTAAGGGTACTCAAGGAGATGGTATTCTGTATCCGAGAGGTGAACCTGTAAAGCTTCTGGGGTATACTGACAGCGATTGGGCAGGTGATACAGTTGAAAGGAAAAGCACTTCTGGGTATGCTTTCTTCCTTGGTTCTGGTGTGTTTTCTTGGAGTTCAAAGAAACAACCAGTGATAGCATTGTCTACTGCTGAGGCTGAGTATATTGCAGCTTCTAATTGTGCTACTCAAGCGATTTGGTTGAGAAGGATGCTGGGTTTCCTTCAGCATAAAGAGGATGATCCGACAACGGTGTTGTGTGATAGCAAGTCGGCAATTGAGCTGACAAAGCATCCAGTCTTTCATGGTCGCAGTAAACATATTGATATCAAATATCACTTTATTCGTGATTTGGTTAATGAGAAGGAGATCGTTGTTGATTACTGCAAGACTGAAGATCAAGTGGCGGACATTTTCACCAAGGCATTGAAGTTTGAGATCTTTGCAAAGTTGAAGAAGATGCTCGGTATGGCTAACGACGCGAACTTAGTTTAAGGGAGGCTATGTAGAATAATTAAACTAAGTTTCCTATTAATTTCTATTTCCTATTCGGTTAATGTTTCCTGTTCGTTTGTTTCCTGTCTGGTTTCGTATTTGTTTTAGGAAACCTAATTGTTTTAGGAAATAGTTGCAATCTGAATCAGTGTAGGATTCAGGAATAGTTTAGCCTATAAATACATGTCTTAAGTTGCCATTGTAAACACAGAGAATTACAAAGAAATTAAAAAAAGCTTTGCGGCTGGTTCTTTTCGGACGACAAAGTTTATGTTCTTTGCTTTGCGTCAGTTTTTGGTTCAAGGCACAAAGCCTTAGTTTTTCTTTGCATCGGTTCCAGTGCAAAATTAATTGCATTGTGAAGCAAGTGGAATTCCGTGGCTTTGTAGAAGACCAAATCAATTGGTTTGGTTAAGTTTTCCTCAGTTTCTGTGCACTCAATTAGTTTCATCAATTTAATTGATTGTTCGGCGGCAGCTCCCATTCTTATTTGTTCGATCATAGTTTTTCGCTTTTGCTCTTGTGGGTTTGATTTAATTTGGGTCGTACATCCTCTAATATATGATGGATGGATGGAGTAATTTCTAAGGCCATTTATTCTTCAAAATGTGAGAAAAGTATTTTTCTAAATTCCTACTCCACCACAGACAATAAAATGAAAAAGAAAGAAATTAGCATTATTCATTGTAGGTAGAATGGAATTGGAATAAATTCCCTGCCAAATTGAACCACACGAGATATATACTGATCTAATGCTTTAATTTACCTTTTTTTTTCTGTATAATTAATGTAAATGTGATGCTTCTTTGTTTGATTGCAGGCACATATGGCGCCAGAATACATGCAATGCGTGAGTCCCTGTCGGAAGTTGTTCGAATTCAAGGAGAAAAGGAAATCAAGGGAAAGCGTGTCAGTCCTATATGTATCTAAATAAATATATTAGGTTCGACTTGCATGTCTTAATCATATAGCGAGCGTGACAGAGCATTTTTGATTGAAGAAGCGGAAGTTGAAATAAAGACACATTTACTTGTGAATTCCAATCCAATCAATATGAAATGTACATAGCTACCTAAACTAATCAAGAATAACCTGTTACACCAAAAAATGCAAATAATACAGCCAGAACAACACCTGTAACCAAAGTTAATTCGCGCTTTACGTGAGACTTTTTTAGATATACCGATAAGATACACACGAAATACAAGAAAAATTATCATTGGGGCCATCAATAATCAGCTGATTTACGAAAAAATTAGCTTCGGTCATTTTGTATTGAACAAAAACAAAAATATATATTATATATAATATTAAATATATTTATTTATTTATGTAGGAAAAAAATTGCATTAGATGGTCTAAAACCCTCTTCTTCTTTTTTTTCTGGCAACGGCAATATAGGCAGCCGTAAGGAGAGAGGGATGCGGGAAAGCCGCACAACAATGCAAACCAGACAGCTATTGTGAAAAAATTATGGTAAACTCATTCAGTCGTCTCCATAGATGCTTTAATATAGCTATTAATTTCGTCATTTGTAACTTTGAAAATTGTCTTCGTTCCCTTTAAATTGTAATAAAACGGGCATCACGCCCAATTTTAATATTAGAAAAATAGAAATACTCTTCGGGTTCCACTGAAAGATTCAATTTCAAAAATTGTTTTTGTTTGAGAAAATCATGTTTTGATTATTCTTCTTTCCATACACTTACTAATGCATATATGATATTATATTATTAACCCCAGTTAAAAATTAATTATACATTTTTGACACAAATCTCTTTCATTGGAACAGAGAAAATATGAGATAGCCTTCTAAATTTGAACATAATTTCATATTAAACAACAAATCTTAACACTAATTAAATTCTTTTTTTTTTTTTTGGGGGGGGGGGGGGAAGAAGAGAACTAATGTTCATTGGAGTTGTTAAAAAATATTTGAAAATTCAAATGATATAATAATCTAACCAAACTGATCAAAGATAAGAGGTTATACATTTACCTTCAGACATACGAAGGAAATAAATTGTTATTATTACAATTATTATTTCATTGGCAGATGAAACAAATTAAAGTATGCTTAAAGAAATAGATGCTTGTGGGAAACTAATTAATTATCACCAGACTCTATTAGTATTTGCTTGTCTTGAGTATCACAAGTGCTTCCAGATGCCACGGGCTCAATCATTGTCGAAGGATTGATACATTTTCCTTTGAATTTCTTCTTTCCTTCAAGAATTCGGACAACTTCAGACATGGTTGGCTGGCTCAGATCAAAGCTTGGCCTCACGCACTGCATTGCTGAATTTAGTATTGAGAGATTACTTCAATGTACTTGTAGTCTTTATGCTCACACAGACTTTGATCAATCAAACCTTCAAGATTACCGCTCTCCAAGCATTTGTAAGCCTGCATTAATATATAGTACACAATCGCAATCTCAATTTGTGTAGCATATAAGAATATCCAAATCACGCATACATAGATTATGCAGCGAAAACAAACAATACGCGCAATGGATTGAAGAACAAAAATTTTAACGTAATTTGATTTCGACATATCTACATCCACAAGATTCTACGGTTATATATGAAATCTATGCTAAATATAAAGCAGTGATGGGTTAGCTACAGTAACTTTTGGTTTCTCGTCCATTTTTTTTTTTTTTTTTTTTTTGTTTTTTTCCGCTAAGCTCATGTAAATTGTCGCTTCCCAGAGACGCGTCTCTTCTAATTCTATGCTTTTACCTCAGACACGCGTCTCTCCAAATTCTTCCCACCCTATCTACCTTCTCTTCCCTTACGCTCATAAACTTCTCAATCTGTAGATTCTCCAATTCTTCCACAACTTCTGATTCCAATTTTACATTTGCGAAGAGGTCTGCTAACTGCGAAAACAGTTTTAATTCATGCATGAATAATACTGGCACTAATTAGTTTTTCTTGGGGTCATTGTTGGTTTAAATTCAACTTTGCACAGCCTTGTAATTGTGTCAATCCAAGGATGTACTGTGAATCTGCGCTTGCTCATTAACTGTTTGTTGAATTGCACCACTCAGAATTGATACTTTTCAGAATTTTTGATTGTCCTGTAGACAAAAGATTAGGGCCTTGGGTTTCAATCTTCTACAATTGAGTGAGAAATTGACTAGCTTTCTTTTTTCCTTTTTCTTTTTTCTCAGCTGATGTGCTTGATTTTTAAATTTCCATTCAGACTTGGGGATTCACTTCATTAGGCTGTTACTTTTGCTGAAAGTTGAGTGAGATCCTAGGTGCTTTGCGGAAGTTCAACCTCTGGATCCACGTTCCTTCTCTTTTCTTTTCACTTCTGAGCTATTTTGATCATACGCTCAATTTTCTCTGCCAGCCCTCTCCCTGTGCTGTTTCTCTTGATGAATTAGAGCTTTTCCGTTCGTCTATTCTTCGTTCCGTTGTTCTCAAGAGTTGGAATTGACAAATAACTCATGCATGTAAGCTCCAGTCCTCTCAATTTTGATGGAGACTCTTTTACCCGATTCATAATCTCGCCATCCTCTTTCTTTTCTATTACGAAATTGTTCTTATGTTGTGTTTCTTTCTTAAAATTTCTAGAATTCAACTGCGGTAGCTATAAAGAAAAGTTGGGTTTTGAGTCGATGATTGAGTATTTATATGATTGTTCAGGTTACTGCAAGAAAGATCTGATTGATGCTGGCTCAGTGGTGCCTTATAAGGTCTATATTTTCATTGTCTTTTCACTCTTTTTCTTCTGAATATCATTCGGTTAATTAATATTAGTCATTAACTTGGAAATTTAGTTTACCCATTTACTCTTCAGTTGATTTTTTTTAAAAATGCTTTCCAGTTGAAAATTTTGAGATAAAAAATGTCGTGTTGGCTTTGATTGGATTCTTGCATTCTAGGTGTATTGCTAAGTTGGTTTATTTATTTATTTATTTATTTGAGTTTGTTTCTTCTCATGGACTTTCTACCCTGCAGAAGTGGCATTTCTGAAAGTTATGGGAAATATAGGGAGTTTAGCACTACTATTTTGGAGAAAATCTGTCAGCATTTTTACTGGTCTCTTCAATATGCCAGGTTCTTCTACCTTTTCTCTTTAGTTTCCTTATTATTCTTTATAATTAGTTTTACTAATGGTAGGATGTTTTCCTTTTTGTTGGCTGAACAAGAGATAGATGAGGTTTATGCACAAATTACTCTGATGGCAGACCCAGATGTAAGAACACGATTTATAACTATCGTGAATTTAAATGTTCTTGTGTTATTTGTATTTCATTTAGTAGGCAACCTTATTCCCATTATTAATCTTCTTTGTGAAAATATCTGCAGTAAAATGAGAGGGATTCCCCGGATTCAAGCCCCGCTGAGCCCCCGATGCCCACAGTTCAGTCCTTCTGCAAGGTTTTGACAGCTTCTGATACAAGCATTCACGGTGGATTTTCTGTTCCTGAATTTAAGTAAGTTATTTAAAGCTGCACAGATGCTTTTTTCCATCTATGTTCGTGGATTTTCTGTCCGCATGTGCATGTTCTTAGGTAAATTTTGGTAATTCCATCTCATGATTTTACTTTCGGAAATGGGTATGCTCTTTTCCTTTCTGTGTTTTGGCTTGTAATTTTGCTTATTGGGTTTCAGAAAAAAAAAAAAAAAAAACGATTTTACCTTTTTATTTGATGAAAATTGCTCCTGATCTCTGAATTTGTAATTCTTACATTGATTTTGGAAAGTTTTTGGAAATTTCATTCTACTTTTTCTCTTTGTATATCATTAGATTCTGTTCTGGTTTGAATTGATTTTGCTTGAGGATTCTGTTCTGGCTTGAAATTATTTTGCTTTAGGATTCTGTCTGGTTTGGGAAATATGACATTTTTTTTTGCTCCTTTAGGTGGGAATGGTGCTAAGAACCTGCAGTCATGCTTGCCCAGTATTGCCTTGAAGGAGGTCCCTCGTGGTCCTGTTTCTATAAAGCCTATTGAGGAGAAGAAGAATTCCTCCTCTTTTGTCAAGGAGCATTGTAATGTTCTGGCCTCAAAGTAAGTTCCTTTCCTTTCCTTTCTTTTACCTAAAAGATTTTCTGCCTCTCAGTCTCTTAGAGTACTTTTATCTCTTGCTACAGTTATGTGTTTTCATTCTGGCCCTAAATATTTCAAGTTCATGTTTCTTTTTTTCCCGTTTCTTGCAGTCTTCTTTGCCAAATGAAGTTGTGTACTAGAAGGAAAAGCCTGTGTTACTGTGAGTTTATTTTGTAATTTCATTTTGAATTTTAAATTGGTTGTTTTTAATTTGCATGAGATTGCAGACATTATTGAGCTCGAGAAAGCGACGCAATAGAAGGTAATATTTTTTTCGTGTCTTCCAAATCATGCTTCTCTGTAGTTTCCCTATTGCTCCCACAAGCGATGCAGTAGAGTTTCTCATTTCCTATCCATTAAGATCTTTTATTAGTTGGATTTATGTGTGCATTTTTATTCTAGAGTTTAAACCATCCTGTGAAACTTGATTAAGGAAGGCCATGAAAAAAAGACTACAGATTAAATAGTGGTGCTTAGATTCAAAGGATTGTTTGGTATATTCACTACTGCAAAACGGGTCTTTAATGCCAGTTTTTTAGCACATTTAACGGCCATTTTCTTGCATTTTGAACCGCCATCTATCCGGCAGCCGTAGAAAGGTTACGGACTTTCTATGGCGGTTCGCTTAGGAACCGTTATAGAAAGTTAGGACTTTCTACGGCGGTTCGCTTTTTTTTGAAACCGCCGTAGAAAGTACCAAATTTTAAATTTTTTTTTAAAAATATTTATTTTTTTATCTCTGCATTCAAAAAAAATATATATATACAAAAAACAGCCAACCTAAAAGTTGAAATAAACTATTATAATAGAAATTAAGAAAAGACATACAACTATTTATTTGCAATATTAATAGTCATATATACACACAAATAAATAGTAATGACTAAGACATTCAAACTTCAGAAAGTTAAAATTCAAATCTCAACCTCATCAATTTTGAGAATAAAACAAACCAAAATTAGTAGGAAAATTATAAAATGGAACATACAATAAATCACACTAGTTTTTTTGTTGCAAGAGATCTTGTTAGCTCATGCTTGTGCATCTTTTCTTCAATTGTGCCCTGAACCTACAAGCCACACGCAATAACAAAACCAACAGTCAAAGAACAACTCACAGATTATGTTTTATGCAGCAGCGAAGTTTTTCTGCACAACAAACAACCAGAAAAAACTTAATAATCAACTGCAATTTATAATGGATCAACAGACTTCTGTTTTTTTTTCTTTCCCTCCATCACTGGTACAGAAGATGATGCTATATATAAAATGAAAAACATCGTATTCAATAAAATGGTCTAAACAGCTTACTGGAAGAAAGAATTAAATAAATTAATTAATTAGAAAAACAAAAAAGCACACCCAACTCTGAATTAACAAAATTTCTTTCAGGCCTTTTCACAAACACGACATAGGCATTTGTGTTTTCACTTCCTAGTCAGTCAATTCTTGCAGAGAATTTCACCTTATTCACCTCAATCCAAACTTCCCAAACTCAAACACCCAACCAACACCACAAAAATAGAAATAAACATTTTGAAGTAATGGAAAACCGTATAAGTAACAACAAAGGGGGAATGAGGAAGAAGGAGAGCTGTGATCATGCGACATAACTATCCACTTTCACAACAGCATGTATGCTTATAGCTTAGCTTAAACGAGTTCTTTGCTTTAGAATAGGGTCCAATCTGTAGGACCCAAAATAAAACAAACCCACAAGAAATAAAACCAGAAGTTGCGATCGGCAAGTGAGTGCCCAAGCTGAAGCTATATAAGTTATCAACAAACAACAATAAAAAAACCCGAATTTAACACTAATAATAAACCCTAGGCCAATCGCAATAATCAAGTAACAATAAAATTTGAAAAGCTTAAATAAAGTTGAAACTATTCGATATAACCTTTTTTATGATTTGAAGCCCACAACAAGGACCGATTGTGGTGAAATTCTGGTGTGGGTTAACTCCAAGTGGTGGGTGACGGCCGATTAAGAAACCATCTCCGGAGTTGGGTGATGGCGGGTCTGTTATCAATGCCGTCGGAAGAACGGCTTCGGGGGAAGACAAGAGAAAAAACCAGCAGCAAGAGGATGGGCGCCGACGACGTTTCTCGCAGAAGATGAAGGGGAAGCAGCAGTTGGCTGGTGATGGAAACAGAGGAAGCTCACAATTTTTCCCTTAAAATGCCCTACCCACTTAAGTTTTTATGGCGATTTTTATTAAAACGCCGTAGAAATGAACTTTCTACGGCAGTTGTAATTAAAACCGCCGTAGAATGTCTGTATAATATTGGGTTTACTATGGCGGTTTATCTTAAACCGCCTTAGAAAGTGTCGGAAAAAAATTTAGATTCCCGCGCACGCCTCTATTCCTATTAATTTCTAGTTTGTATTTTTTGTAAATTAACCCCAAATTTTTTTTAAATTTAATAATAAATATGCAATTTACTATTTATCAATTTTTGTAGTAAAATTCATCATATTTATTAATTATATACAAACTCCAGCCTTTATATTATAATAAACAATAAATAAATTTCAAATTTTTATTTGACCAATCCATTATTTTAGGCCCTCAAAATTTTTTGAAGTATTGTTACATAATAATTTTAAGAAAACTTCAAAAATAGCAATTTTCATTGAATTACTAATAGGGTGAAGTGCATTTTTTTGTCTGGAATAGCAATTTTCATTGAACATTTTTAAAATATCTAATTTCCCTAATTAAAATTATAAATACCTTTATTTTTCTAATTTAATTTTTATTCAATAATAGTTATTAACAAAATCTTGAATCTTAACTAAACAACCAAAGTAATTATAATCTATAAACTCAAAAAATAAATTTTTTACACGGAAGTCCCGTAAAGCTTACACCTACCTATATTAACCCCAACTTCTTCCCCCCCCCCCCACCCCCCCCCTCCCTCCGTCCATGATAAGGATGCGGATATGAGCATGTGGATTTGGCGTTGGCATATATGGAGATGTTGGATCGTTAAAAGTAAAGTATGGATTTTTTGGTTTTCGTGGGCCTAGATTGATGTGAAAACGGGCCAAAGAACAAGAACCATTGCAACGCCATGACCTACGATGCTTTTTGGCCAAATTCCATTGTTTAGGGCATCAAAACTCAAAAGGCCGTTTTGTCGTTTTCGGTAATGTTTTTTTAGGTAATAGCTTTTGACTGAAATGTCCATTTTTGGTGCTATCTTTTCCCATTATTCTTGTTTCTTTTTGTCTCGATTACATGTTGGTTTCAATGAATTTTCCATTTTTTGGTATATTTTTTAATTTTGCTTATTTTCAAATTTGGATGCCTTTCCACTATAAAAAGGGCGTGTCATCTATTCTAGTACTCAATTTCGACCATTGAAAATTCGAATATGATATTTTTCTAACCGTTTAACTAACAAAATTGTACTAATTGGGTGTTTGATGAATCCCGACGACATACGTATTAAGTTTAATTTATGATTGTTGCATTAATATTTTGAAAACATGCATATCACCTATAGACTTTGATGTTTCTTGTTTCGC
The DNA here is from genome assembly GCA_016801395.1 of Leptodermis oblonga. NCBI lineage: Eukaryota > Viridiplantae > Streptophyta > Magnoliopsida > Gentianales > Rubiaceae > Leptodermis > Leptodermis oblonga. The sequence continues at coordinate 1,051,115 of CM028752.1, forward strand.
GTATAACTTCTAAATTCTAATGTATCGGGTGTAATACTAATACACCGTGGTTATGGATTAAATAGGTGAAATATCACGTATCACGTATATCCTTATAGCTCTGATGTATTGCATGTAGTTTTTGATGGATCGATGTAATTATGTTAAAATAACAAGTATCACATGCAATGAAGAAAATGCGCGCACAAGTTGAGGAGGGAATCATACATCGCGTATAGTGAATAAAACACACGTATCAAGTTTAGCCTATAATATTAATAAAAATACAAGTTAGTTGCTAAATTATCACCATCAAACCCTCAGACAATCATACATGAGACCCCATGATGAATTATTACTCGTGCGTGATGAGGTGTAAACTTCCACAATATAAATCCTAATGTTTCCCTGTTCAATTTCTTTCCTTTTCTATTTCGGGGTAGTGATTTACTTTTCATTAAATATTTATTCAGGCGATATTATTTTTTGTTTTTTAATCAATGTCCTAACTATCGGGTGTAGTACTTTTCATTCATGTTTCTAGATTTGGTCTAAGGTATAGATCGACTAAGGCGTTAAAAGTAACGACCAATTCTACTTGAGCTTTCATTTTTGTGGGTTCATTTGATTTAACTCCACATTTTTCCGATGACCACTCCAACAATTTATGGTCAAAGGCAATTATATTCCCATAAATATATATATATATATATATATATATATATACACACATGTGGAGAGAAGTACCTAATGAATTCACATCAAAATACAAGTTAAGAGTTAAAAGAGTTTAAGAGAGAAAATTAATTAAAAATGGATTCAAGAAAGATGGCAAGTCTTGCCCTAATGGCGATGGTGTTGATGATGGCAATAACAATGGCGAATTGATCAATCGATACCGGAAACGCAGAAGTCAACGACAAGATTAACAAAGCTCCGCCATTTGCTCAATGCAGTTAGAAATGTGCTCAGGATTGTAATAATCAATTGCAATGCACTTTTAACCACTCACTACTACAAAAAGGGCTTTTAATGGTGGTTTTTAAGGGCTTTTAACGGCGGTTCTTGGCCTTTTTGAACCGCCATCTATCTGGCAGCCGTAGTAAGTTAGCGGACTTTCTACGGTGGTTAGAACCGCCGTAGAAAGTCATGACTTTCTACGGCGGTTCAACCTTGAACCGCCGTAGAAAGTCTACACTTTCTACGGCTGTTTGGTTCTGAACCGCCGTAGAAAGTCTACACTTTCTACGGCTGTTTAGTTATAAACCGCCGTAGAAAGTGACAACTTTTTCAGACCCAAACCGCGATAAAAAGAGAAAATTAATCTGGTTTAAAGCAAAACCTGCTGCTAAAAGTTGAAATTTAATACAAATATCACCAATATACAAATTGAAATCGCTAGGGGCATATCCAAAAATTTTTGTACAACTATAATATGAACAAGTTTAATTAGTATCCTTCAACTACGGCTAATGCTCCACAATATAACTAGCGCATATTTTTCTCACTGCATCTATATCCACATTGCTTAATGGAGTGCAGTCGAGCTTGAAGTGCTACAACAGGGTTTTTGAAATTAAAAAGTAACTGAGTAGCAAAATAAAATATAGTCAATTAAGTAAATTATGAGAAATCAAATACCTTTTCGAGTGCCAACGTGTCGGATTTCATTGCGATTTGGTACATGTAGTGCATGACATAGTACCCACACTCCCAGTTAGACGTTTGCTTTTTATGCTAATGAATATTAATATACGAGTTAGAAGATCATACAATTAATTGTATACAACACAACGTTGAGTAAAAAATTTAATAAGAACCAATTTTACCTTAACTACTATCCACTCAGGTTGCATATGCACATTTCTGGGCAATCTTAAGAAAGCTTGATAATTAAACATCACCCTAGAAAAATGAAAGCGGAACGAAAATAATTAGCAACATATGTATATATATATGATTGGCATTAGAAATTATATAGGCATTCTAACAGTAGTTAATATATAACTCACTCGTCTATAAGCATTACTGCCTCCTCTTTCTGTGGGTTTTGTAAAGAATCAAACCAGTAGACAACCTTTTCAATCGGTCTAATGGCTATAAGCATCCAATGTTCACTTCAAACGAAAAATTTAATGACGTCAGATCTTTAAATCAGTGTTTCTTAAATATTAGAGAAGCGCTTACAGTGTCACTTACCCCTGAAGATACGGCACCAGATAAATTTCTTTATTCCGATCCTTCAAGTTTCGTGCAATGTAGTGTACCCTATCTTCATATGTGTTTCCTAGGGCCGTGACATGATCAGCTGAGAGAAACCCTATCCCCTTCTGGTCATTCCTTTCAACTAAATCATGTAAAGCTCTAAAGAATTTACATTATCATGCATCATTGGTTAGTGTAGGCACATGGAATGCATACTATATATAACAATAATCAGAAATAGATTATAAAATTAAGTGGAAACTCACTTGGTGAACAATTGCATCAAACAGTTTGAGACCATGCTTTCTCTTGACAATAATTCTACGACATCCTCTCGATCCATCGCAATAGAAAGCTCCACACCTATGATATCTCTTGTCATTTGAAACAAGAAGCCATTGAAGTCCGAATCTTTCTCCATTCGGAGCTGTAACTCGTGCAGTGGATCAGATGTCGATGAGGATGACATTTCAATCGGAACCGTCGCCAAAGGAGATTTTATATCATCCATAGAATTCATCCGGCCTTTTTTCTTTTTCAAACTTTTATCCACCTAACAATATTTGAAATAACATTAAATATACAAAACGGTATTAAGTAATTCACAAATAAATGTAAGAATATACCTGTGTTACTGGATCCGGCCGAATAATTTCAATCAACTGTATAGGCCATTCCACGAAAAAGGATCGGGCCATTCCCACAGTTGCAGCCTCTTCCTCAGGAAATGGTAGCGGGGCAAAGTCATCATATGAAATTTTAATTGTAACCCCTCGCGCAACCTTTCCTACCTCGCGGCCGTGGTGCTTTCTTTGCTTATAAACATTTCCCTTGGCCACAAGCTTACGCCTCTTGCGTATCCTCAGAGATGAACAGATGACATTCACACCCGTCCTGAGATAATAGGCAAGCGAATGAACATTAATCAACTATTAAGTCTAACTTAACAAAGCAAGTGTAATCATGAAACCAAAGTCAAGCGTCTTTAATTAGAAGTGACAATATGAAAGAAATTATACATTCAAATTTAATAATTAAATAAAAACCAAAATATAAATGTAAGATTTCATTATTGTAAAATAAAAATAAAAGAAAGATGTTTAATATATTAAAAAAATTGATAGTTTTTTTAATTGCAGTATTTATTTTTAAAAGGAAAATATAAACTTCATTTTTAAAAAAAAATAAAAGTGTTTGAATACTTGAATACATATGCAAAAAAATAAATAATAAAAAGAATTTAAAAGAAAAATAGAAAAATAAAAGTCTACCCAAGAAGAATAGCAGTGATACTCTATAGAAAAATGAAAGACATAAATGTATTTTAAGTACCTTGTATTCGCCTAAAGAACCCCCATCTTCCAAGTTTGTTGCAATAGGGCTAGTCTGAACCTCAGAGGCTTTGATCGGGTTCGTAGATGAAACAGGTATCATCTCCAACTCAGGCAAACTTGTAGGGATAAGAGGAGAAAAATCTTGCCTACGAGTTTCTTTAGGGTGTAGCGTCGGACTCACAGGGGAAACATTGCTACCATGGACCTCAAACACCTCTGGGGCCATTCCGGAGGTTTCTGGGTGCAAGCTCTGAGCTTTGGCACTATTGATGACAGTGGCTCTTAATGTATCATAGTCAGTCCCCATTTGACCACATATAAACCCAACCATCATCATCTTCAGATGTGTTTGACATTCATCGAGCTGGGTAGTGGTTTTCTGAAGCTGTCTCTTAGTTAAATCTAGTTCATCTTTAAGCGACGGCCTTGTTTTCAGGAAAACCTCTGTGATACGTGCCCTGGTAGAATGGCTGCGATAACGATCGGGGTGATCGATCTTTCCCGTTGCAATGACAAGAATGTCATTCCTACCCTCTGCAACTTTCTCCCCTTGGGACTCGCGGGAACATAGATTTTCCTAAACATTTTGCCAAAAATATGAAATGTAAATAGATCAATTATATATAGTTTTAAATATATGCGTAGCTTAAAGAACTGAAACATAAGAAAATGTATGGTGCAAAACTTACAATTTCCATCCCAACACGACCAGCCTCTGGCGTGAAGTATTCCCCTTTTTTGTTTGTGCGAGCCTATCTCCAAAGTAGATGCCGGCCTGGCCCTGCATAAGAATCTTCCCCTTCTTCTTCGGACTGACCGTCCTCTGAAGGCTTCTTCCCAGATGCAATCAAAGCCTCTTCATGCAACTGCTTCTTCAGCAGTTGGTAGCCACCGCGAGATAAATTATGGTAGAAAGAATTTAAAGTGGCATTCTTTTGCGCTTTTTCACGAATTGCCTAGAGAAAAATATAATGAAAAATTATTATCCATAAACTGAGCAATTTCAAATATCCAAAAAGAAAAAGGAAATCAATTTTAAAAACCCACTTGCCATTCTTCTGTCTTGCGGCTAGCCTTGAACATAATCCATGTCTCCCTAGGGAGATATTTATATTCCAAGCATGGGTCCTCACCCTTCAAGTCACCATGTACATATCTCCCTAAAAAGGATTTCCAATCTTTTCACCGTTTACCGGCATAAGAAATCCACTTTGTTTCGAGTTCTTCAGTTGACTCAAAAACAAATAATGCCTACAGTAAAACTTAGAAGTAAAAATTTAGGTAAATTTGGGTTCATTTGTATGAAAGAAGAAACAAACAATGCATTATAATTTTGTGGAGTACTTGTATTTCCATCCACATTCTCTTCTTGATCTCGTCGGGAACTTTGGGCCATGATGCATATTCCATAATGTCCACTTTTCTCCGGGCCGTGAATGCTACGAATGTAATCCACTTTGTATGATACTTTTTAGGCTCGAGCTCGGAATCAAAAGAAATGTTAAGAGTTTTCCCCTTCATATGCATTTCCAATAGATCGTTGCAATTTGTAGGCCCTCTACCTCTTCTAGATCTAGTAGAAGAACCATCTCCATTGCCATTTCCCTCATCACTATGATCCTCATTGCGTTTTCTTTTACGGGCCATTGAAAGTACCTTAAACTTCATGTACATAGAAATAGAATTCAATATAACATATATGCAATTAAAGAAAAGCTTTAATGTCAAATACAAGAATGCTTGTAATGTGAAAAAAAAAGGCAATGTACATTCGCAAAATTCACTCCTACAAATACCCAATTACCATTATCCAAATTAAACCAAAGGAGGCCCAAAAAAGTGGACTTATAAAGGGTACCATTGATAAAGTACTTCACATTTCACAACCAACAACTAATGAGAACAATCATTAATTTCTAATAAAGGAAAAAGCCAAAATTTAGTGAGGAATGTAAAAGATTCAAGGAGGAGTACTTCACTCCTAAAAATACTCTCCTTCCCTAAAGCAAGAGAAATACTTTGTGATTTCGCAATAAAGAAGCTTTACATTGATGCAAAGATAGCCTCACTTTCAATATATTAGTTGCATTCATGACATTAAACCAAGGGAGGAACACACCTTCAACTCAACCACAAAGCATTACCCTCCTTTCCACTAAAGAAGAAACACTACATCGCAAAAGGTAAAACATTTAAGGAGAAGTGATATTTCAAACTCTACATTCATGAAAAAAAATCCCCTTCATCAAGGAGAACCCTCACAAAGCATATTTCACGCTTTTGAAACAAAGATAAGGGAAAGCGAAGAGGAGATAGTGATATTTGCAATACACAAGTCCCATTACCCAAATTAATCCTAAGGAAGCCCAAAAAAGTGGACTTATAAAGGGTACCATTGATAAAGTACTTCACATTTCACAACCAACAACTAATGAAAACAATCATTAATTTCTACTAAAGGAAAAAAACCAAAATTTAGTGAGGAAGGTAAAAGCTTCAAGGAGGAGTACTTCACTCCTAAAAAATACTCTTCTTCCCTAAAGGTAGTTAGTGCTTGTGCAATAAAAAATGCTTCACATTCATGCAAAGATATCTTTACTTTCAACATATAAGGGGCTTTGAAGACATTGAAACAAGGGATCCCCAAAGAAAGAACCCTATAAAGATTAAATTTCACATAGTGGAATCAACAACAAAGCATTTTCCTCATTATCACTAAAGGAGGAACACTAAATCGAATAAGAACCGAAATCAAACACCAATGTTCTAAATTAATCAAGCAAAACCAAAATCAACATTTGAGTTTCTCATATTCATACACTAAACTTGAATTGAAAGGGTACCTAATTGAAATCCCAATCAAAACCCTAGGTTCTCAACTTATGTAGGACAAAACACGAAATTCAACAACCAAACCAATGTAACCAACAATCAATAAATCCAAAAGCATTCCAATCATTCATCGCAAGGATTAAAACCGAAATGAATTTACAAAAACCCTAGTGCAATGGGAAGCATTTACAAAATGTAAGGTAACATTGCAAAAGTTTTAAAATGGAAGCATAGAAGGTGGATAACCTTTTGTGTGCACTCCTACAACCAAGACCGAACTATTGGAGGGGGGAAATGGAGAAATATTGGCCGGTTGAATGTAACCCACAAACAAGAGAAAGCTACGATTAACCACGCCCGTACGGTCGGCCCTTGCTGCAGCTGATGGGAAGATCGGAATGTTGGCCGAGCTCGCCCGGTTGCGCGGGCAACGGGAGAAGCCGCGAAGACCCGAACAGCCGTGTAGAAAGGGAGAGGGAAATAGGGGAGAAGCAGGGGAAAGAAGGGGAGAAGAAGGGGAAGAGAATGAGGGAAAAGGAAAGGATTTTGTCTAAGTTCAAAAAATTTGAATTTAGACTGGCTCGTTGGTTCAACGGCGGTTCAACCGCGAACCGCCGTTGAACCAACTTTCTACTGCGGTTCACTCGTGAACCGCCGCTGAAAGTATACTTTCAACGGTGAACCGCCTTAAAAATTTGTTTCAAAGGCGGTTCCAGGTTGAACCGCTGTTGAAAGGTCTCGGTTTTCTTTTCTAAGCGGGAAAAATTTGGAGCCAATTCCCGCGCGGGCATATTTTAATATTAAATTTTTTTTTTCCATCTTCAAAAACTAACCCCACAATTTTGTAAATATAATATTACATACCTAATTTACATTATATTTATTAATTATGTACACAAGCTCGACTTTTATGAACCATTTCATAGTTAAATTTTAAATTCTCATTGAACCATATATTTGCATTTAAATTTCCCGTGCTATTACACAATAATTATAGGTCAAAGATAAAAATTAATAAATTTCGTAAATTTACATGTAAGCGTCGATAAAGTAATAAGTTTCATTATCTTCCCTAAAATTTCTACTTTTTCGACTTGGGCAAACGGGATAAAATAATCAAATCCATAATTGCATTAGGTACGTACGTAGTAATATAAACATTAATGGTTAAGTTGCCGAAAAAAAAAATTAAATACTTACTGGATTTCATTACCTTACATACATATATATATATATATATAAACATCTTCCTATTTTCTCCTTTCCCCTCTTGTACCATTTGCATTTAAATTTCCCGTGCTATTACACAATAATTATAGGTCAAAGATAAAAATTAATAAATTTCGTAAATTTACATGTAAGAGTCGATAAAGTAATAAGTTTCATTATCTTCCCGAAAATTTTTACTTTTTCGACTTGGGCGAATGGGATAAAATAATCAAATCCATAAATGCATTAGGTACGTATAGTAATATAAAAATTAATATTGGTTAAGTGGCCGAAAAAAAAATTAAATACTTACTGGATTTCATTACCTTACATGCATATATATATATATATATATATATATAAATCTTCCTCTTTTCTCCTTTCCCCTCTTGCACATCATCCAACTCTCTCCTCTCTGCTCTCGATCTCTTGTAAATTTCCACTACATATATAAAATGTTTTCATTCGAAGAATTGAAGACTTGAAGACAACTTTTATAAGTAAGTCTTCTATATATATAAATATATATATTTGCAATTACGATAATAATAATCAAATATGTATAGTGAAAAACATTAAATTTAGTATATATGCTGCAAAATATAATGTATTTCATTTACTTGCACCGGTTGATCATGATTAAATTGCATATACAATATTACAGGAGAATGTTGGGAGAAGCAGGGGAACTGTGGGGAAATTAGATATTATACTAAAACCGTAAACCATAAAACCTAAACCCTAAACCCTAAACCCTAGGCCAACAAATTTGAATTTAGACTGTAGCTTTATTCTACGGCGGTGCAAAAATTAACCGCCGTATAAAATACTTTTCTACGGTGGTTCAACCGAGAACCGCCGTAGAAAAGTAGTTTTTGGAGCCAATTCCTGCGCTACGCATAAATTTTATATTTTTATATCATTTTCGGAACCCTAAACCCTACTCCCTATTAAGTTTTTTTCCCATTTTCATAAATTAACCCCAAAACTTTGTGAATATAATATTACATACCCAATTTACATTCAATTTATTAATTACAAAAGCTCGCCTATTATGAAACATTTAATAAGTACATTTCAATTGGAAGGTATAAGTTAAAATTAGTAAATTTCGTAAAATTACATGTAAGCTATGATAAAGTAATAAGCTTCATTATCAGACCTAAATTTTCCGCATTCTCGACTTGGGCGAATGGAAGAAAACAGTTTCAAATCGATAAATGCATTACGTACGTAGTATAAGAAAAATTAATGCTTAAGAGCCCAATTAAAAAAAAAGAAATACTTCCTTGATTTCATGACCTTATATATATATATATTTGGACTTATGGCAGATAATAGTAATTAATTATGTATAGTGAAATACATTAAATTGAGTGTGAATCAAAATATAATATATTTTATTTACTTGCACCGTTTTATCGTTATGAAATTGCATATCCAATATTACAGGAAAATGCAGGGGAGAAGTAGGGGAAATGTTTAGGGACTATGCTTCATAAAATGAAATAAAAATATAAATTTATTCGCGTGCGGGAATTGGATGCAATTTCCACTTTTCTACGGCGGTTCAATATCTTTCTACGGTGGTTCATAGTTGAACCGCCGTAGAAAGTTATCTTTCTACGGCGGTTCTTCATTGAACCGCTGTAGAAAGTATTTTCTACGGCGGTTCAATGAAGAACCGCGGTAGAAAGTTTTTTCTACGGTGGTTGTTTTAGAACCGCCGTAGAAAAATGGGAACAAATTCTACCAATAATTAATTCCCGCGCGCGCATAAATTTCTATTTTTATTTTATGTTATGAAGCATAGACCCTACATTTCTAGTTTTTTCATGTTCATATAAAATATATTGAATAATCTTTATAAAATAATAAAGCATTATTAATCGATAAACGAATAATTAATTCATTTAGCGGTCAATACCCAACCTCGCTAAATGAATATCTTTTTTCCGAGGCACAGACAAGTAATTTATGAAGAGTTAAATATAAAATCAAAACAAAAATCATTGTATAGCTTCCCCTGTAAATTTTACCAAAAGTACTACTCCTTGAAAAAATAAATAAATAATACATGAGACATTTATTCATAAATGAAAAACAAGGAAATCAATTTGCCAGAAAATTCGACAAAGTCTCCCCTATAAACGTAACATACTCCCTGTCAAGGATATGCACATACTTAAATACTTCAGTAAGATGCCTAATCTCAAATAATACGGAATTCAGTTTCAAATCAATTCAGACAAAATCTCCCCTGCTTGTTTTTGACCAAAACACAAGTGCATTATAACATCAACACAGAAGCTTCACACAATTTCCAACAATAACATATTCATTTATAAACATTTCGCTATATGAAGTCCCTGGAAATTTTGTCCCTTGATTGCGCGGCTTCATCCAAGTTGTGACATGTTTCAATCAGACAGTACGAAGGATAAAAATAAATGTTGTTATAAAATTATGTCCACCTCGTTTCATTAAAATCAAAGAAACATATACAAATACACACACACACATACACACCCATAGAAAAAAATAATAATAAAAACAAACAATATACCTGAAAATGATTATTAACTTATTCTCTTTCTCTTATGGGACACTTGATCCTCGAACCATAATCCTTCGCTGTGGTCATCACGAAGTATGTATTTATCAAGTTCCCTATCTTCCTCATCTGCTCTCGATTCAGGTAACCCACTAGAGAAAGGGCCAGCCTCATAAACCCCTTCTTCTGTATCAATCCCTTCCACTCCGTGATGTTGTTTACCATGAAGAACAACAGACCAATGTTCGTCACAAGGATCGGTGATATAAAAAACTTGTTTCCCCTGCGATGCAAGTATAAATGGTTCCCCTTTGAAACCCTCCCGATGGTTCACCAAGGTAAAACCCAATGGATCATCAGTTCGAACCCCACTACTGTTATCAACCCATTTGCAGCGAAATACAGCTACTTTGAAACAAACATAGTCAAGCTCCCAAATATCTTCGATCACCCCGTAATAATCCATGTTTGCATACATTGGATTTTTATCCTTCCTGCTAGAAACATGTAAAGCCTCTGAAATTAATGTAACACCACTGTTTTGTGCCGTACTCTTCTCATCTCGTCTCTTAGTAGCAAATGAATATCCATTTATATCATAATGAAAATGCTCGTACCGCAGGGCTGGGCCTAAACGCCAACCATTTCAATGTCTCCGAAACGTCTTTGCCCATGACAGTATTACCAAACCAATAGACAAGTGTCCTAAACCAATAGACAAGTGTCCTAATATGTTCATTGAGCACATGTTGATCCGTCCAAGCAGGATAAGACGTTCTTATTGAACAGATATGGTCTGTCACATAGAGCGCAACTTCTTCAGAATTGCGCAGTATGTAGATATACACCTTCATCAAGTCAACATTAGACGGCAAAAACATTTTTCCTCCCCTTGTGCCCATATCTGTAATCCTCCCATCGTGTCGATTCTTAGATATTCCAATGGAAGCGGTATCGGCCAAGTACTCAGTGCAAAACTCAATTACCTCCTCAGCTATATAACCTTCAACAATACTAGCATCAGGACGATAACGATTCTTAACATACCCCTTAAATACTTTCATATATCGGTCGAATGGGTACATCCATCGCAAATGAACAGGCCCGCAGATTTTTATCTCTCTAACCAAATGAATCACCAAATGCACCATAATATCAAAGAAGGCGGGTGGAAAATACATTTCTAATTGACAAAGGACAACAGTTATTTCATCTTGTAACTGATCAAGTCTTTCGCGCGCGATAACCTTGCTACATATAGCATTGAAGAAGAAACAAAGTCTTGTTATACTGGACTTAACATGCTTGGGCAATATCGAGCGAATAGCTACAGGCAACAATTGTTGCATTAAGGCATGGCAATCATGAGACTTCAAACCAACCAGTTTTAAATCTTTCAAGGAAACAAGTCTGCTTACATTTGAAGAATATCCGGATGGAACTTTGATGCTATGCAAACTTGAACACAGTTGTTTTTTCTCTTTTCTGGACAAAGTGTGACAGGCAGGGGGTAGATATGTGCGTTGTCCTCGAGCTAGCGGTGCTAAATTTGCTCTTATGTTCATATCAACCATATCAAGTCTCGCGTTATAACCATCCTTAGTTTTACCAGGGATGTTCAAGAGCGTACCTAATAGGCTTTCACAAATATTTTTCTCAATATACATAACGTCGAGACAATGTCTGACATCCAAGTTCTCCCAGTATGAAAGTTCAAAAAATATGGATTTTTTCTTCCAACAACCTGTATCATTATTGCTGGACTCCGAAGGTTTACCAAACTCCACATTAATGTCCGTCAGATGAGCTTTCACCTCTGGCCCGCTCAAGGGTTCTGGAGCTTTTCTGAACTCTTGAAATCCATTGAATGCTCTTTTCATACGGCGATACGGATGAGTCTCGGGAAGAAATCTGCGATGCCCAAGGTATACTGTCTTCCTCCCATGTTCAAGCTGACAAAAATCTGTACTCTGCTCACATATTGGACATGCTTTATGCCCTTTAACAGAGTACCCAGACAAGTTTCCATAAGCAGGAAAATCATTAATGGTACAGAACAACATGGCACGTAATGTGAACATTTCTTCATGGTATGCATCAAACACAGGTGCGCCTTCATCCCATAACTTTTTCAAGCCTTCAATAAGAGGAGCAAGATACACATCGATGTCATTTCCTGGTTTCCGTGGGCCTGAAATCAATAGAGACATAAGTATGTACTTGCGCTTCATACACAAGTAAGGCGGCAAATTGTAAATAACCAACATCACCGGCCATGAGATGTGTGTGCTACTCAGACTGCCAAACGGGTTCATTCCATCAGTACACAAACCAAGCCTCAAATTTCTGGCTTCTCCCCCAAAAGAAGGATACATTGAATCAATTTTTTTCCACTGATCTGAGTCTGATGTATGCATTATCACCTTGTCATCATCACTGGGAATACACCGATCTGAATGCCATGTCATTAGTTTTGCATCTTTTGCATTAGCGAACAACCGTTTAAATCTCGGTATTATAGGAAGATACCACGGAACCTTAGCCGGCGACCCCTTCTTTTGCGCATCAGAACTGTCTTCAACCTCATCACACAGCTGCTTGTTTTTGTATCGTGAAGTTTTACACTTAGGACAAAGCAATAAATCCTTATACTCATTCATGTAGAGGACGCAATCGTTTGGGCAAGCGTGGATCTTCTTATACTCCATACCCATTGGACACAATATTTTTTTCGCCTCGTAAATTCGATCTGGAAGTTCATTATCTTCTGGGAGCATATCTTTCAATACCCTCAATAAGGCTGTAAAACTAGTATCTGACCACCCATTTGCCACTTTCAAATTAAATAACTTCAAAACACTAGACAATCGTGTATATTTAGTGCAACCCTTGTATAGAGGCTTCTCATTGTCACCCAAAATGGAAGCAAGAACTTTCGGTTTATCAGCAAAATCCTCGGCCACATCCTCAATCATGGCATCTAATCGATCTCTAGTAATTGCATCATCTCTTTTTGCTTGAGATTTTCTTTACTCAGGTAAACCATCAATACTTTCACCATGCCAAATCCACAGTTTATAAGAAGGATCAAACCCGTGCCGATATAAATGGAATCTTATTGTATCTGAGTTATCAAACCGCGCACCATTTTTACAAGCTTTGCACGGACAATGGACGTACTTTGTATTCTTATAAGCGAATTGAATGAAATTCTCAACTTCTCTCGCATAAGAATCGGAGGTCCGATCACCACACAACAAGATATTTCGATCCAAGTGTAACTAACACCTTGAAATAATTAAAAATACCAAATAATAATTCAACAAACAATGTACAAAGTATCAAGTTGCATGCTTGTCTTAGCACATGTCATAATACTTATGTTACTCATATAATCAAAACTAATATAATACCTCAATGAAAAAAATAATGCATAACCAACACATGCGCAATAGACATAATCAAATGTAGAAGAACCCATAAGTTTTTCATTTATGCATTTCGTCAAACACATGAAATGCATAAAAAAATAATACACTTTCTAAGTAGTGCTAATTATATGAACATCCTCCATTAAAAATCAAACACTATAAATCAAATCACATCACCAAGAAACTACATAGTATAACTAAATAAGGTTCCACAATACTAAGGTTCACCATATACATGGAATGCAACTTTAATTTTCAGCCCTCTACCATAAATAAAAATAAATTCTATAGGATGACACATCTAAAGTACAAGCATAAGTAATTACTGAAAAATTTTAGAAGTTTATAATCTTAAGGTGGTAAATTTTAGCTCCAAATAACGATTCTTTACATCAAACGTGCAAAACCGTCACTACTACAAAATGGAGCTTTAACGGCTACGGATTAACGGCAAAAAATAGAAAACCGCAGTAATAAAAGGAATACGGAACTTCTATGGCGGTCTAAAAATGAGCCGCCATAGAAACGGACTTTCTACGGCAGTTTAAAAATGAACCGCCGTAGAAACGTACTTTCGGCGGTTGGGACAAACCGCCGTAGAAAGGGGACTTTCTACGGCTGTTGGAAGGCAACCGCCGTAAAAAGTGGACTTTCTACGGCGGTTTGAAGGTAACCGCCGTGGAAAGTCCACATTTTCCACGGCGGTTACCTTCCAACTGCCGTAGAAAGTCCACTTTCTACGGCGGTGTGTCCCAACCGCCGTAAAAAGTCCCTTTCTGCGGCGGTTTAATTTTCACCACCGTAGTATTGACGTATTAAAACCTAAATAACAACGTGTATTTCCATATTGCGGCCGAAAGTGTCTGTTTCCAAATTTCTACTACGGTTTTGCACGTTGAACGTAAAGAATCGTCATTTGGAGCTAAAATTTACCACCTAAAGGTTAGAAACTTCTAAAATTTCTCAGTAATTGCTAATACTTGTACTTTAGATATGTCATCCTATAGCATTTATTTTTATTTATGATAGATGGCTGAAAATTAAAGTTGCATATATTCCATGTATGTGGCGAACCTTAGTATTGTGGAACCCTATTTAGTTATACTATGTAGTTTTTGGTGATGTAATTTGATTTATAGTGTTTGATTTTTAATGGATGATGTTCATATATTTAGCACTACTTAGAGTGTGTATTATTGTTTTATGCATTTTATGTGTTTGACGAAATGCATAAATGAAAAACTTAGAGTTTCTTCTTCATTTGATTATGTCTATTGCGCATGTGTTGTCATTGCATTATTTTTTTCATTGAGGTATTATAGTAGTTTTGATTATATATGAGTAACATAAGTATTATGACATGTGCTAAGACAAGCATACAACTTGATACTTTGTACATTGTTTGTTGAATTATTATTTGGTATTTTTAATTATTTCAAGGTGTTAGTTGCACATGGATCGAAATATCTT
This sequence comes from Leptodermis oblonga, assembly GCA_016801395.1. NCBI lineage: Eukaryota > Viridiplantae > Streptophyta > Magnoliopsida > Gentianales > Rubiaceae > Leptodermis > Leptodermis oblonga. Next base: position 1,066,129 of record CM028752.1, read on the forward strand.
GTTCTGTGGTGATCGGACCTCCGATTCTTATGCGAGAGAAGTTGAGAATTTCATTCAATTCGCTTATAAGAATACAAAGTACGTCCATTGTTCGTGCAAAGTTTGTAAAAATGGTGCGCGGTTTGATAACTCAGATACAATAAGATTCCATTTATATCGGCACGAGTTTTATCCTTCTTATAAACTGTGGATTTGGCATGGTGAAAGTATTGATGGTTTACCTGAGCAAAGAAAATCTCATGCAAAAGGAGATGATGCGATTACCAGAGATCGATTAGATGCCATGATTGAGGATGTGGCCGAGGATTTTGCTGATAAACCGGAAGTTCTTGCTTCCATTTTGGGTGACAATGAGAAGCCTCTATACAATGGTTGTACTAAATATACACGCTTGTCTAGTGTTTTGAAGTTTAATTTGAAAGCAGCAAATGGGTGGTCAGATACTAGTTTTACAGCCTTATTGAGGGTATTGAAAGATATGCTCCCAGAAGATAATGAACTTCCAGATCGAATTTACGAGGCGAAAAAAATGTTGTGTCCAATGGGTATGGAGTATAAGAAGATCCACGCTTGCCCAAATGATTGCGTCCTCTACAGGAATGAGTATAAGGATTTATTGCGGTGTCCTAAGTGTAAAACTCCACGATACAAAAACAAGCAGCTGTGTGATGTTGTTGAAGACAGTTCTGATGCGCAAAAGAAGGGGTCACCGGCTAAGGTTCTGTGGTATCTTCCTATAATACCGAGATTTAAACGGTTGTTCACTAATGCAAAAGATGCAAAACTATTGACATGGCATTCAGATCGGTGTATTCTTAGTGATGATGACAAGGTGATAATGCATACATCAGACTCAGATCAATGAAAAAAGATTGATTCAATGTATCCTTCTTTCGGGGGAGAAGCCAGAAATTTGAGGCTTGGTCTATGTACTGATGGAATGAACCCGTTTGGCAGTCTGAGTAGCACACATAGCTCATGGCCAGTGATGTTGGTTATTTACAATTTGCCGCCTTACTTGTGTATGAAGCGCAAGTACATACTTATGTCTCTAATGATTTCAGGCCCACGGCAACCAGGAAATGACATTGATGTGTATCTTGCTCCTCTTATTGAAGACTTGAAAAAGTTATGGGATGAAGGCGCACCTGTGTTTGATGCCTACCGTGAAGAAATGTTCACATTACGTGCCATGTTGTTCTGTACCATTAATGATTTTCCTGCTTATGGAAACTTGTCTGGGTACTCTGTTAAAGGGCATAAAGCATGTCCAATATGTGAGCAGAGTATAGATTTTTGTCAGCTTGCACATGGGAGGAAGACAGTATACCTTGGCCATCGCAGATTTGTTCCTGAGACTCATCCGTATCGCCGTATGAAAAGAGCATTCAATGGATTCCAAGAGTTCAAAAAAGCTCCAGAACCCTTGAGCGGGCCAGAGGTGAAAGCTCGTGTGACAGACATCAATGTGGAGTTTGGTAAAACTTCGGAGTCCAGCAATAATGATACAGGTTGTTGGAAGAAAAAATCCATATTTTTTGAACTTCCCTACTGGGAGAACTTGGATGTCAGACATTGTCTCGATGTTATGCATATTGAGAAAAATATTTGCGAAAGCCTGTTAGGTACGCTCTTGAACATCCCTGGTAAAACTAAGGATGGTTATAACGCGAGACTTGATATGGTTGATATGAACATAAGAGCAAATTTAGCACCGCTAGCTCGAGGACAACGCATATATCTACCCCCTGCCTGTCACACTTTGTCCAGAAAAGAGAAAAAACAACTGTGTCAAATTTGCGTAGCATCAAAGTTCCATCCGAATATTCTTCAAATGTAAGCAGACTTGTTTCCATGAAAGATTTAAAACTGGTTGGTTTGAAGTCTCATGATTGCCATGCCTTAATGCAGCAATTGTTGCCTGTAGCTATTCGCTCGATATTGCCCAAGCATGTTAAGTCCAGTATAACAAGACTTTGTTTCTTCTTCAATGCTATATGTAGTAAGGTTATCGCGTGCGAAAGACTTGATCAGCTACAAGATGAAATAACTGTTGTCCTCTGTCAATTAGAAATGTATTTTCCACCCGCCTTCTTTGATATTATGGTGCATTTGGTGATTCATTTGGTTAGAGAGATAAAAATCTGCGGGCCTGTTCATTTGCGATGGATGTACCCATTCGAGCGATATATGAAAGTATATAAGGGGTATGTTAAGAATCGTTGTCGTCCTGATGCTAGTATTATTGAAGGTTATATAACTGAGGAGGTAATTGAGTTTTGCACTGAGTACTTGGCCGGGACCGCATCCATTGGAATATCTAAGAATCGGCACGATGGGAGGATTACAGGTATGAGCACAAGGGGAGGAAAAATGTTTTTGCCGTCTAATGTTGAATTGATGAAGGCGCATCTCTACATTTTGCGCAATTCTGAAGAAGTTGCGCCCCATGTGACAGACCACATACAGTCAATAAGAACGTCTTATCCTGCTTGGACGGATCAACGTGTGCTCAATGAACATATTCGGACATTTGTCTATTGGTTTAGTAATGCTGTCCTGGGCAAAGACATTTCAGAGACATTGAAATGGTTGGCATTTAGGCCCAGCCCTGCGGTACGAGCATTTTCATGCTATGACATAAATGGATATTCATTTGCTACTAAGAGACAAGATGAGAAGAGTACGGCACAAAACAGTGGTGTTATATTAATCTCAGAGGCTTTACATGTTTCTAGCAGGAAGGATAAAAATCCATTGTATGCAAGCATGTCTTATTACGAGGTGATCGAAGATATTTGGGAGATTGACTATGTTTGTTTCAAAGTAGCTGTATTTCGCTGCAAATGGGTTGATAACAATAGTGGGGTTGGAACTGATGATCCATTGGGTTTTACCTTGGTCAGCCTTAATCGGGAGGGTTTCAAGGGGGAACCATTTATACTTGTATCGCAGGCGAAACAAGTTTTTTATGTCACCGATCCTTGTGACGAACATTGGTCTGTTGTTCTTCATGGTAAACAACATCACGGTGTGGAAGGGATTGATACAGAATGAGGGCTTCATGAGGCTGGCCCTTTCTCTAGTGGGTTACCTGAACCGAGAGCAGATGAGGAAGATAGGGAACTTGATAAATACATACTTCATGATGACCACAGCGAAGGATTATGGTTCGAGGATCAAGTGTCCCATAAGAGAAAGAGAATAAGTTAAGAATCATTTTCAGGTATATTGTTTGTTTTTATTAAACTTCAATTCCCGTGGGTGTGTATGTGTGTGTGTGTATTTGTATATGTTTCTTTGATTTTAATGAAAAGAGGTGGACATAAATTTATAACAACATTTATTTTTATCCTTCGTACTGTGGGATTGAAACCGGTCACAACTCGGATGAAGCCGCGCAATCAAGGGACAAAATTTCCAGGGACTTCATATGCGGAATTGTTTATAAATGAATATGTTATTGTTGGAAATTGTGTGAAGCTTCTGTGCTGATCTTAAATTGCACTTGTGTTTTGGTAAAAAACAAGCAGAGGAGATTCTGTCTGAAGTGATTTTGAAACTGAATTCCGTATTATTCGAAATAGTGTGAATTTTAGTGAAGTATTTAAGTATATGTGCATCGAATTTACAGGGAGTACGTTACATTTATAGGGGAGACTTTGTCAAATTTTCCGGAAAATTGATTTCCTTGTTTTTCATTTGTATTATTATTTTTTTCTTCCAAGGAGTAGTACTTTGGTAAAATTTCCAGGGGAATCTATACGCAGTTTATTTTGTTTTGATTTTATATTTAACTCTTCATAAATTAATTGTCAGTGGGTTCGGGAAACAGGGGAAATGCAGGGGAAAAAATGGGAGAGGAGAGGAAGAGAATGAGGGAGGAAAAGAAAGTTCAAAAAATTTGAACTTTAAGTAACCGGGTCGTCGGTTCAACGGCGGTTCAACCGCGAACCGCCGTTGAACCAACTTTCCACTGCAGTTCAAGAATGAACTGCCGTTGAAAGTGGACTTTCAACGGCGGTTCAACATTGAACCGCCGTTGAACGTCCACTTTCTACGGCGGTTCACTCGTGAACCGCGGTGGATTCATTTTTCAACGGCAGTTTGAGGTTGAACCGCCGTTGAAAGGTCTTCTCGTAGAAAATTGGAGCCAATTCCCGCGCGGGCATATTTTAATATTAATTTGTTTTTCCCATTTTCAAAAAACTAATCTCACAATTTTGTAAATATAATAATACATACCCTGATTGTGTATATGTATTAATTATGTACACAATCCCGACTTCTATGAACCATTTCATAATAAAATTTCAAATTTTCCATTGAACCATATATTTGCATTTAAATTTCCCACGCGTGCTACTACACGTACAATAATTATAGGTCAAATATAGAAATTAATAAATTTCGTAAATTTACATGTAAGAGACGATAAAATAATAAGCTTCATTATGTTCCCTTAAATATCTACTTTTTCGACAAATGCATTATAGGTACGTATAGTAATATAAAAATTAATTAATATTAGTTAAGTGGCCGAAAAAAATTAAATAGATACTAGATTTCATTAATTTACATACATATATATATACATATATGTTTATACATACATATATAAATAAAAACATCTTTCGCTTTTCTCCTTTCCCCTCTTGATGCACATCATATATCCAACTCTCTCGATCCTCTATGCTCTCGATATCTTGTAAATTTCCACTACATAAATAAAATATTTTCATTTGAAGAATTGAATACTTTAAGACAACTTTTATAATTAATTCTTATATATATATATAATGTATTTTGAATTTGGTACAAAAAATAGAAAATCCATGCGTACGTAGCACGGGAATTGGCTCCAAAAACTATTTTTCTACGGCGGTTCAACTTTGAACCGCCGTAGAAATCAAACTTTCTACGGCGGTTCAAACATGAACCGCCGTAGAAAGTATTTTCTACGGCGGGTTCTCGGTTGAACCACCGTAGAAAAGTAATTTTTGGAGCCAATTCCTGCGCTACTCATGAATTTTCTATTTTCATATCATTTTCTAAACCCTAAACCCTAAACCCTAAACCCTACTCTCTATTAAGTTTTTTTTCCCAATTTTCATAAATTAACCGCGGTGACTCTTAAGATTGAAATAGATAGTGAAGCGCCACCCTTTTAATTTCTTGGATTTTCGCTTTGACATTCTGAATTGGGTCGCAGGATTTGACCTCAAGGATGATAGTCTTCCGGCCCCGTCAGAGTCCCAACGTAAACCTCCATTTTTTTCAAAATACGTTACATATATATATATATATATATATAAGACTTAATTATAAAAGCTTTATTGGTGTTGCCCAGAAATGTGCATATGCAACCTTCGTGGATAGTAGTTAAGGTAAATTAAATTGGTTCTTATTAAATTTTTTAATTACATCCGTGGGTCTAGTAGCCTAAGCAATTAGTAGTGTTTAGTTGTTTTAATTAAATCCGTGAGTCTAGTAGAATAAGTTAGTAGTGTTAGCTAATTAATATATTAGTTAGTCACGTTATTTATTGAGGGATTTGATTTATGCATGCAATCCGTGAGTCCAGTACTGTAGGTTAGTTAATATATGCATGCAATTGCCTTTTCGATCAGTAGAAATTAGTGAGTCCTAGTTATTTAATTAATTAGATTAATATGAGTGAAGTTATGAATATTCGTAGAAATGTTTTACTCATCGTTGTGTTGTATACAATTAATTGTATGATCTTCTAACTCGTATATATTAATTCATTAGCATAAAAAGCAAACAAGCAATTGGGAGTGTGGGTACTATGTAATGCACTACATGTACCAAATAGCAATGAAATCATCCACATTTGCACTTGAAAAGGTAAATATATATTTCTCATTACTTACTTAATTGACTGTATTTCATTTTGCTTACTCGGGTACTTTTTAATTTCAAAAACTCTGTTGCAGCACTTCAAGCTTGACCGCACTCCATTAAGCAATGTGGATATAGATGCAGTGCGAAAAATATGCGCTACATATATTTTGGAGCATTAGCCGTAGTTGAAGGATACTAATTAAACTTGTTCATATTAGAGTTGTACAAATATTTTTTGGATATGCTGTATTATAAAAGCGATTTCAATTTGTATATTGGTGATAATTGTAATAAATTTCAATGTTTAGCAGCAGGTTTTGCTTCAAATCAGGTTTTCGCAGCAGGTTTTTAATGATTTTCACGCGTTTTGGGTGTAAAAAGTGGCCACTTTCTAATGCGGTTCAACCTTTCAACCGCAGTAGAAATTACACTTTCTACTGCTGTTCATCCACGAACCGCAGTAGAAACTCAGAACTTACTACTGCGGTTAGACGTTGGACCGCAGTAGAAAGTCCGAACTTTCTACTGCGGTTCAACCACGAACCGCAGTAGAAAGTGCGGAGTTTCTACTGCGGTTCGTTGGTGAACCGCAGTAGAAAGTGTGGAGTTTCTACTGCGGTTCACTGACGAACCGCAGTAGAAACTCCGCACTTTCTACGGCGGCCCAACGTCTAACCACAGTAGAAAGTGCGGACTTTCTACGGCTGCCAGATAGATGGCGGTTCTAAAATGCTAAACCCCGCCGTTAAAAGCCCTTTATAACCACCATTAAAGCTCCGTTTTGTAGTAGTGCGTAGTTGAAATTTGGAGAAGAACACTTTCGGCCGCGATATGGAGATACACGTTGTTATTTAGGGTTAAATACATCAATACAACGGCGATTATAATTAAACCGCCGTAGAAAGGGACTTCCTACGGCGGTTGGGACGAACCGCCGTAGAAAGGGGGATTTCTACGGCGGTTGGAAGGCAACCGCCGTAGAAAGTATGGACTTTCTACGCGGTTACCTTCCAACCGCCGTAGAAAGTCCACTTTCTACGGCGGTTACCTTCCAACTGTCGTAGAAAGCCCCCTTTCTACGGCGGTTTGTCCCAACCCCCATAGAAAGTCCCTTTCTATGGCGGTTTATTTTAAAACCGCCGTAGAAAGTCCCGTTCTACGGCGTTTTATTTTTAGACCACCGTAGAAAGTTCGTATTTCTTTTATAACGGCGGTTTTCTATTTTCCGCCGTTAATTCGCAGCCGTTAATGCTCTATTTTGTAGTAGTGACCTCAATAAGAACCTGGAGGGTGTATACATGAGGTTTTGGACGCGGTGGGGGTCGATTGTGCCTCGTGCATTCATTTTAATAGTCAGAAGTTCAGATCAATAGTTGTAAAATGCAACTATTTCAATTTTGCATTTCTTTATATTTTTCATGGGAGCAACATATGGACACCACGTAAAAAAATTGAATAGATAACTTATATGGCGTATACTTGTAACTTGTATTTGATGTGAGAATATTATGCATTTCTCTCCAGGTAAGTATACGACATATAAGTTTAGGGTTCAATTTATTAGTGTAGTGTTCACAGTAGCAACGGTGTTTGGTTTTCTTAATATAGTCTTGCGTATATTACGAGCGACGCCCTCTAATGTATATAGTGACCCTATGTAAACAGATATTAATCCAACATGTGTTGTCCTTTTTATCTAATTACTGTTTTAATTAGATTTTATTCTAACTGTAATTAATAGGAATTTAGGAATTTAGATGTCTATTCATTCATAACAACCACTAAACTTTTAACAATGTAATTTAAAATTTTTAAATTTAGATACCCAAAAGGTCAATTCAAACAAGACTAAAAATCTCAATTTAATAACAAATTATCCTTAACTAAGAATTGTTAATTAAAAATACATTAACATCTAAATTCCTATTAATTAGAGTTAGAATAAAATTAAAATAGAATAAAATCAAATTAAAATAGTAATTAAAATAAAAGAACAAATTAAAATTTTGAAAAAAAAGACTAAATAAACGAGTGGACTGGATGAACCTTGGCCTAGGTTCTGCTGCTGGAACCTTGGCCCTCGAGAGCCAAGGTCCAGTTCCAGGAACGTTGGCCCTTGAGAGCCAAGGTTCCAATTTCCAAACCCCCCCCCCCCCCCCCTCCCCCCATTTTTTTTGTTAAAAAATATTAAAATTGTACTTTTTAATGTTTTAATTAATTGATTTTTTTGCTGTAAAAAGGAGAATTCAAGGACAAAGGGTAGTTTGGGTATTAAGTTTGCAAAGTATTATCTCTCCGTTCTACGTTTATCATTTTATGTCCTCCGAGTCACCTGTTGCTACACTAGTTAAATATTTTGTGTTTGAATTGTATCACTTACAACACTTACAAATTCTTAAGCAAATTTTGGTCAGGAGTTTAGTGGTCACTCTTTGGTGGTGGCCGTGTGTTGATATGTAATGTGCAAGTTTTCGATAATTGTGTTTGGCGCCCGATTTTGTTCAGAGACGTTCTTTAATATAATATTACCCTAACGTAAATTGTATTTGTGTCTCCCAATATGGTTTGGTGGATTTCATAACAAAAAGAATATATATATATATATATATATATATATGTGGCAACTGTTAATGCTAGAGCACAATTTAGCTACCAGAGCAAATTTTATTACTTTTTCCTATAATACCCTTACTATCCCAACTATTTATCTTCCTTGTTCTTAGGGCTTCACAATTTTACAGCGACAAAAATTCAACTTCCTATCATCTCATCCCTCTCTCTGCGGACTGCGTCTCCTCTTCGGTCTTGTGGTCGCCGCTACTTGATCCCGCCGTGAACTCTTTGTTGTTTTCTTTTTGGTTGTGCTCTCTGTTTTTTTGAATGCCATTGATGTTGTACTGCAGTGTTCGTTGCCATAAATTCGATAAAAAAGAATGTACGAAGTTAACAACACAAACAGAGATTGCAACTTTCCGTCAAATTGGTCTTTATTCCCATCCATAGCATCATCATCATCGTCGGTGCATCTTAATCTATGAGGAAGATAGCTCCTTGCCCGTGGAAGAATTTGGGATTGACTTCTATGACTAGCCTATTTGCTCAATTTTAGTTGTTTGGACCTGATTTATATTGTGATTTGGGACCAAGGACGTTGATGAACTTTCTGTTTGGTTAATAATCTTGGATTTTTGTCGAAAAAAAAAATGCTGCAACACAGTAGAAGTTCCATCTTTGGCTTTCACTTTCCATTGAAAGAACAGCAATGGGACTTCGGATCAACTGAGAGCATATCAGAGTCAGACGTACAGCATTGGGAAGGGGGTGCCAGCCTTAGATGGAACTCTACTTCAACTTAATTTACTTCTGAAGAGGAATTGATGAAAGTTTGCTGAGAGATTAACGATGAAGGAGAAAAAAAAACAAATTTTAGAGCATTAAATTTTATGTGGAAAAGAAGAAGATAAATAGTTGCAATTACAAAGGGTATAAAAGGAAAAATATTAAAAATTGCTCTGACAGCTAATTTGTACTCTGACAATAATATTTGCTTTTATATATATATCACACAGACACACATATATAATACTGATTATTAAGCTCACATTCTAATTAAATATATGTATTGTGATTAATTTTTAGAATGACTATGACTTGACTTTGGCTGCCCCATATCTGTTTGTGCTTTTCAATTTGGCAAAGAATATATCCCAACTCCAATAATTCTACAAAATGCTTCTTTTTAGTTTTTCTTCTTTCAGGGGTTGGGCAGAAATTTGGATAATTAATTTGTGCATTTAATTTGTGAATTGAATTAAATGGGCTTAGAAATTACTAGTAATTAAGAATTTTTTCATGGGCAAAATTGATTCATTACTTTACCATTAGAATTTTCAAATATTTTTTAAGAACTCTCTATCAACCCCTCGAACATTCCATACAATATAGTTGTAATTCGTGGACAATAATTGGAGAGGGAGGATCTAATTGTTGGTTCTGGCACATGTTCATCCAGCATTATTTTAGGCTGCTTGGGAGCACATGTACATGGGCCCATTTGGGGCAACACATGTTTTCAGAGAGGCGAACGCATCGACAGATACACTGTCGAATATTCTAATTAAATATATGTATTGTGATTAATTTTTAGAATGACTATGACTTGACTTTGGCTGCCCCATATCTGTTTGTGCTTTTCAATTTGGCAAAGAATATATCCCAACTCCAATAATTCTACAAAATGCTTCTTTTTAGTTTTTCTTCTTTCAGGGGTGGGGCAGAAATTTGGATAATTAATTTGTGCATTTAATTTGTGGATTGAATTAAATGGGCTTAGAAATTACTAGTAATTAAGAATTTTTTCATGGGCAAAATTGATTCATTACTTTACCATTAGAATTTTCAAATATTTTTTAAGAACTCTCTATCAACCCCTCGAACATTCCATACAATATAGTTGTAATTCGTGGACAATAATTGGAGAGGGAGGATCTAATTGTTGGTTCTGGCACATGTTCATCCAGCATTATTTTAGGCTGCTTGGGAGCACATGTACATGGGCCCATTTGGGGCAACACATGTTTTCAGAGAGGCGAACGCATCGGCAGATACACTGTCGAATAGAGCTACTGACATGGAGCATACGCAACCCACAGAAATTCGAGGTTTAGTTAGACTAGATGGGATTTCAGTTCCTAAAGTTATGCTAGTGAAGGTTGCATAAATGTAATACTTAAATTATTTTGTATTGGCATGACTTTTGTCTATAATAGAGGATAAAGTTCATCATGTTTTTCTTGGTGATTTTTTTTAATTTTTTTAATTTTATTTTAAGAACAGCTTATTAAGTGGCTGGCGGAGTTAGTTATCCTCTTATTAATAATAAGAACAGCCATTTTTTCTAAATTTAATTTAATAAAGAATCTCCAAATCCCTAGTCATTTAGTTGGCTGTTTAAAAATAAATAAATGTTATGATTAGTTGTTTAATATGAAATCATATATGTCCAAATTTAAAAGGCTATATCATACTTCCTTTTACTAATATTAAAATCTTGGCGTGATACCATTTTACTACCATTTAAAGGGAAAAAGAAGACAAGAAAGAGATTTTTCAAAGTTAGAAGTGGCCTAATAGGCTAATAGCTATCTTAAACCATCTTAGGAAACGATTGAATGAGTTTAGCGTAATTTTTTATTTTTTGTAACAATTTAACTATTATAATGTACTGTCTATTACACTAGAAGATAAGAAACTTGAGAAGGAGAAGATAGAAGCAGGAGTGCTTGCGTGTAGGATTCTGCCCGCTTTCGTATAAATATGGCAAAAATTGATAGATGTGATAACAAAACTCTTTAGTCACTAATGAGTCATAACCTTTTGAACAGTGCCTCGTTCCTAAGTTTAGCAGATGTCTCACTTGTATTGTTCTAGTGACATTGTTCTACCTCCATCGTCATGGACGGGATAAAAGGGGTGGGGTGTTCATCGAACCTCTTTAATCCCCTCCTCCATACTAATTCATCCTAACTAGTAGTACATTTTTAATTGTGAAAAAAATATGCATGTATTAATTTAATTGTAAAAAAATTTATGTATGCATTTTGGACCCCTTAGAGATTTTTGTCTGATTCCGCACAAGTATCAGTGTACCCAATATTGAAAATGACATGCTCCAATTAAAAACTATTGTATATTGCCCGAAATTCTTAGGCTGAAACTTAAAATTTTCTATAGAACCTCATATACTACGGTTAAAATTTACCATCCCCGGGGGTTATTTGTTGCTCGAAATATATTTGGGACAGAAATAATATTTTTCAATAATTACTTTGAGCAATGTATCGTATCTGAAATGCAATTGCAACCTGTTGTTGTGCATACTGTACCTCAACAAAAAACTATTGCATCCCACCCAAAATATAAAATAAAAAATTGATATTAGTAAACTAAACTATTCTGTATATACCGAAAATGATGTTATAATTGTTTAATAATTAGAAAATTAAATATATTTTTAATTAATAAAGACTGAGTATATAATATTAAATCCGCGTACCCCAATACTGAAAATGATGTGCCAAAATTAAAAGTTATTACCCCGCCCAATACCATTTTTCTCTAGACTACGATTTAACCATACCCCAGGTAAATATCGAGAGAAATATATTTGGGACAGTTTTTTTTTATTTTTTATTTTTACAATTACTTTGAGCATTGTACCCTATATGAAATGCAATTGTACTTTACTTTTATACATAATGTACCCCAACAAACAACTATTGTACCCGCCCAATATATAAGAGAAAAAATTTATATTAGTAAATTAATATATCTATACAGATCGAATAATAGGATGTTTAATTTGAAATATTTTGGGTGTTATAATTGATAGAAAAATAATTAAGAAAATAAATATATATTTTTAATTAATTAGGGAACAATACAACATGTAAAATTATTGTACCCAAATATTGAAAATGATGTGCCTCATTTAAAAACAACTATACCTCGCCCAAAATTATTAGTTTGAAACTGAAAATTTTCTATACAACCACATATACTACGGTATGATTTACCATACCGGGGGGTTAATTATTGCCATAAATATAGTTTGGCCTAAAAAATAATGTTTACAATTACTCTGAGCATTGTACCCTAAATGAAATGCAATTGTACCCCATATTTTTTGTACGATGTGCCCAACAAACAATTATTGTACCCTATCCAATATATATATTCTGAGAAAAAAATGATATTAGTAAATTAAATTAGTTTGTATATATACCGATCGAGTAATGAAATTTTGTAATTTAGCACATCTCGGTGTTATAATTGTTCAAAAAATAGTTATGAAAATAAATAAATATAATTTTTTAAAATTAATATTGGCACAATACACCATATAAAGCCAATGTACCCCAACACTTAAAATAATGTTCCTCAATTAAAAACAATTGTACCTCGTCCAAAATTCTAAGTTTGAAGCTTATAATTTTCTATAAAACCTCATATATTACAGTTAAATGTACCATCCCCAAGTATTGCTCGAAATATATTTGGGACAGAAAAAAAATTATTTTTTATAATTACTTTGAGCAATGTATGCTATATGAAATACAATGTACCCTGCTTTTGAGCATAATGTACCCCAACAAACAACTATTGTGCCCCGCCAACTATATAAGAGGAAATTTTTATATTAGTAAATTAAAATATTGTGTATATACCGATCGAATATTGGGATGTTTAATTTAGAACATCTCGGGTGTTATAATTGTTAGAAAATAAATATATATATATTTAATTAATATGGGCACAATACACCATATATCATTGTACCCAAATATTGAAAATGATGTGTCCCATTTAAAAACTATTGTACCCCGCCCTCTTAGTTTGCAACTTAAAAGTTTCTGTTGAGCCTCATATACTATGGTTTAATTTGCCATCCCGGTGGATTAATTATATCCATTTATATTTTGGCCAGAAAAATAATTTTTATGATGACTTAATTTGTCCATTGTACCCTATATGAAATGCAAATGTACCCTACTCTTATAGTAAAGTTTATTTTACCATCCCTTGGGTTGAAATTTTTAGTCAATATGTTGATGGATATTTTTTAAAAAAATAAAAACAACTTTAAAACAATGCCATGGGTTCAAGGTATTGCATAGATATGATTTTTTTTTTTTAATCATTATCATGGCTATAGCAATACCTCTGATTAAGAATATTTATACCAATATCATAGCTTAAGTGACGATAATTAATACATAAATTATTTTAGTTTTGAAGGTTTTTTTTTTTTTTTTTTTGTCGTGTGAAGTTACTTTCCAAACTAAATGAATATCAAGTAACCGGTTACCATATGGGCTATTATTCCCAACATCTATGAACCATTAGACCTTATTTACACATTATTTACTTTCAACCATTGATTATTGATCTAATGGTTCTAATCAAATCGACTTAAGAGCAAGTCAATTTTAGTAACTTGACTCTAGCATTTTTCATATATATACATATATATATATATATATTAATTAGCTAAACTTTTAAGGTTCTTTACTCTAAACATGCATGCATATGTCCTTTGTTGCAGTTTTCTTTCTTTTTTTTTTTTTTTTTTTTGTGTCGGGTGTCATCGTCAGCCACCAAGTACTGTTGCAAACACAAACCAAAACCACTCGTTACATACCTCCCTTAATAAATTTATTAAATGAAAAATCTCATTATGGTATCATCTTATAACCCATCCGAAGACAATTTAATTGAAGTTGAAGACATATACAGTATCAATTTTAGTTTTTTATTTATCACGTATCAAATTTATCTTATAATATATCGTAATTAGGAATTGAATTTAAAATTAACTACTAATTTATCACTTATTAAATTTATTTTTTGATATATCATAATTATGAATTGAAACTTCAAGTTATTGCGTATTACACGAGTTAAGCCTCTAACAGCACGCATTGAATTTAGTTAACTTTGACGGAGAGATCGAGGGAGTAATTTTTAAGGCAATTTATTCTTCAAAACGTGACAAAGTACTTTTCTAAACTCCTGCCCCACCACAGACAATAAATAGAAAAAGGAAAAATAAGCAATTAAGAATGGAATTGGAATAAATTAAATTCCCTGCCAATTTCAAAACCACACCAGATGCTGATCTAATGCTTTACCTTCTTTTTTTCTTAATGGGATAGTTACCGTATGAAAAATATGCTTTTAAAATGTATTTTTATTTTTTCAATATTAAAAGTTTATTATATATATACACACTGATTGTTAAGCCTTCATTCTAATTAAATACTCCATCAATCTTTTAGAATAGTTCACTTTGATCAATGTATAACTTTTTATAAATGTCAAAGTATAATACTAAAATAATTAATTTCACACCATTTATTCCATTTATATATTTACTTATTAAGCATGGGCTAACTATGAACCACACACAATTATATTAGTAAAGATAAGAGAAATAAAAAATTTAAAAATGAACTCTTCTATTAAAACAAAAAAATATTTTTGAAAGTGAATTCTAAGAAAGAAGTATGTGAATTGTGATTAATTTTTAGAATGACAATGATTTGACTTTGGCAAAGAATAGATCCCAACTCCAATAATTCTACAATAATGCTTATTTTTACTTTTTCTTTTTTCAGGGGTGGGCCAGGAATTTGGAAAAGTAATTTTTGCGTTTAGTTTGAGGATTAAATTAAATGGGATTAGAAATTACCAGTAATTAAGAATTTTTTCATGGGAAAAACCTTAACTGTTTTCGATTTATCCAAGGCGAACACAAGAAGTTAAGACTATATATAGAGAGCTAAATTCAAGACTTACGAAAATTGATTCATTACTTTATCATTAGAATTTTCAAATTTTTTTTAGAACTCTCTGTCAACACCACGAACATTCCATAGAATATAGTTGTAATTCGTGGAAAATAATGGGAGAGGGAGGATTTAATTATTTTGGTTCTGGCACATGTTCATCCAACATTATTTTAGGTAGCTTTGGGAGCACGAGTATATGGCCCATTTGAAGCAACACGTGTTTTTAGAGAGGCGAATGCATCGGCAAATACACTATCGAATAGAGCTACTGACACAGGACATACGCAACCCACATAGATTCGAGGCTTAGCTAGATTAGGTGGTATTTTAATCCCAACACTTTAGGCTAGTGAAGGTTGCATAAATGTATTTTAATCCTTTGGAGTACTCACGAGTTTTCAGGCGAAAGCCGAGCTTTTCTGATTGGGCTCAGGATATGTCATCGGCTTGGCCTGCAGCAGTTGGATGTTGAGATTGATTCTATGGTATTGATGATGGCAGTCAAGTGAGGTTTTGGTCCTTAGTGCACAACTGCCACGTTGGTGGGGATCTCCGCATTACAACATACCTATGAGGCTATAACCCACCTTTATCGCGAAGGGAATGTTATGGCAGATAGTCTGGCTCAAACTACCAGTTTGTCCGATCACACAGAGTTCTTTGTTCACTCCACGCTCCCTAGGAGAGTTAGGGTCTCGTTGTGTTAGATTCTAGGGGTGGGTTTCCCTTATCTAAGGGGATAAGTATTTTTTTCAAGTAGTTTTTCACATGTATAGGCTGCATCTTGCATTCATGCATCATTGTATTTTTAAGGTAAGGCTCACTACTTCCCCTTTAGAACTTTTTGGCATCTTGCCGCTTAAATACAATAAAGGGTCTCCAAGCCCCCCAGTCACTTAATCGGCTGTTATCAAAAAAAAAAAAATTAAGTTGCATAAATGTAATATTTAAATTATTTTGAATTGGCATGACTTTTGTCTATAAAGTTAAAGTTCATTACATCTTGGTCATTTTTTCTAAATTTAATTTAATAAATAATCTCTAAACCCCTAGTTACTTAATTAACCGACTGTTTAAAAAAAATTATAGAATTAGTTGTTTAATATGAAATTATATATGTCCAAATTTAAAATGCTATATCATACTTTTTTTTTCTAATATTAAAATTTTGGCATGATACCATTTTTATTACAATTTAAAGGGAAAGAAGACAAGAAAGAGATTTTTCAAAGTTAGAAATGGCCTATATTAAACCATCTTAGGAAGCAACTGAATGAGTTTATCGTAATTTTTAAATTTTTTAAAAAAATTCAACTATTATAATGTACTGTCTATTACACTAGAAGATATAAGTAAGAGTGCTTGCGTGTAGGATCCTGCTTGCTTTAGTATAAATATGACAAAAACTGACAGATGTGATAACTAAACCTTTTTAGTCACGAATGAGTCATAACCTTTTGAACATTGCCTCATTCCTAAGATGTCTCATTTGCATTGTTCTAGTTGTAGTGACAAATTTCTACTAAGACATGACCACGGTTCCTGAACCAACGGTTCCTGAACCACCGGTTCCATGGAAAGTGGAACCGGAACCGGAACCTTTGAGGAACGGTTCCAGGACAATTCCAGAACTGCCAATTTTGGTTCTCAGACGGTTCCAGAACCACCAGTTTCCTGTTCTGTCATGGTTTTGATTCTGATTCCATCCAAATTTTAGTTCCATTTCAATTGAAACAATTTTAATATAATAATTAGTTTATATTTATATAAACTTTAATTAAATTTAATGATTACTTCTATCAATAATATAAGTAAGGTAAATTAGTTAGACCATTAGTTTATATATTATTATAATATATCTAGTATAAAAGTTTATATATTATTATAATATATCTAGTATAAAATAATTATATATTTTATATGTAGTACAAAATAATTATATATTCTTTATGTAGCTTATATATTTTTTATGTAGTATAAAATAATCATATATTTTATATGTAAATAAATATATAATATAATGATAATAATAAGAAGGAAAGAACTAAATGGATAGTAGCTTGAGTGGTTATTTAGCTTTCCTTAAAGCTGTGAAATTAATTGAAGGCAAGGGTTTGAATCCTTCCATTCATTATTTTAAATGCTACATAATTTTTAGCATTATAAGTAAGGAACCGTCGGTTTCCGGTTCCGACCGGTTCTAGAACTGGCGGTTCCCAGTTCTCAGAGAGGTGGAATCATAACTAGAACCGCAGCCACCGTTACGGTTCGAACCGGAACCGTGGCCATCCCTAGTTCTACTTCTACCTCTGTCGTCATGGACGGATACAAGGGGGTGGTGGTCCCCGAACCCCTCCAATCCCCTCATCTACTCTTATTAGTAGTACATTTTTAATTGTGGAAAAAAATGCATGTATTAATTTAATTGTAAAAAAATTCATATATGTATTTGGGACCTCTTGGAGATTTTTGTCTGGTTCTGCTACTATCCGTCATCCATCCTTTGTGATGATGGGAGAAATACTTGTCATCATGTAGATAGTTATCGTCCGCCGGCTATTCCCAATGATTATAGTTGTCATCGTATTTATAATTAGAGATAAAAATTACTTCCTCTATTTCATTAGAAGAGTCCACTTTATTATATTATTTTACAACAAAGTGGACTCTTCTATATGAAAGGAGGGCGTAATATTTAGCTGTTTTTAAACTTAGGTTTATGTCGAACTTTTCTCCTTGAACTTTAAATTGTTTTTTTCAATGCTAAAATTAATTTTGATTTTTCATCTCTATATAGTTCATCATTCATATTTAGATCAAAACCAAACCAACGTCAATGGGCACGTGATGAACAAGACTTCCAAAATATTAAAATCTAAGAAAATTAAGCAAGTGCTGATGAAATTAAAACAAAAGTAAATAAATTGTCAAATTAGAAATATCAAGTTCGCCTGCGTTGATTTGTTTGGTTGAAAATTGGGCGACAAACTACACGTGGATGGAAAACCTAAGTTGAAAGACAGAAACGAAAATGAAAGTGGAACAATAGACTAAATTTAGAAACTAACTAATAATAATTGAACTATAAGAACTAAAAAGTCCGTGAACATGATCTCATTGCGTGAATATAACTATTGGATCTGCTAACTGAAAATGTTACAAGCACACATGAACTATGACTCATTGAATATGTTTTACTATGGCCTGTTCTTTTCGTTCTGATTTTAGTTTTGTTTTTGGTTTCAATAGTAAATTTAATGTATTATAATCATTTTTCATCATTTCTAATACCATTTTTTTCCAATTTAGTTACATTTTTTTATTTTTCAATACACTTTTTACACTAAAAAATTATTTTCTAAAAACATGTTTTTAAAACCAGGGTTTAAAACATCATAAAGAACAATCTTTCACCGTGGTAGAGAACAGACTTTCCATCAGCAAATTAAGAAAGAATTAATTATGTTACAACAATTCTATTAAATATAAAAATTTCTGATTAGTGATAGTTAATTCACGTCAGAATTAAATAATTTCAAACATGCATAAAACAAATAAACGGATAAAAAGTTCGAAACTAATTTAGTTGCATTAAAAAAAATAATAATTAAAAGGTGGATATATTCATCCTTTTATTAAAAGCTTGAAGAGAGTATATAAAGGGATAAAAAAAAAACCTCTATTAAACTTTGAGAAATCAAAAAGTGAAATAGTACTATTTTGAGCGTTTTGATTCTCCAACCATTGTTATGTAATCCTTACGCGGAATTGGTCGAGTTTGAATGGTTTTTTGAGATAAGAAATGATCCTTTCGTATTCTTGATTTTTTCGAGATTACTGACATGAATTTTTCTTCATCTGTTATGATGTGAAGTTCTTATTCTAATTCAAACTCTTGCTCTCAATCCTGTTCTTCCATTGATGTATCTTGCAGCTTGTTTATCCTTCTCTTCAGTAGGGGTGTTCACCTGACTCGCAAATCGGGTCGTGATGTGCATAAAATTAAAATCCCCATTGGGCCTAGCCCAGTTAATTAAAAACTAAGAAACAGTAAAAGATAGAGAAGCCCAGATCCATGTTCAGATCAGAAAGATCACACAAAACGAGTCTCTGTTACAAATTTAGGTCGGTCATATAATCTTATATTGGTCATGAACTGAACAAGAAAACTCACTAAAGTTTAGGTCGGAATAAACTAATCTTAGATTGGTAAACCTTATAGCTCAGATCGGTATGATTATGTCAGTATTACTCAAAGAATCCCAGGTCGGTAAAAACTTAATGAAGTTAGATCGGTCAATTGTTAACTCATCTCTATTTAGGTCGGTAATGTAAGATTAGATCGGTTAAGCCGACCTGAAAATAAAGATAATAATATATCATGGTAGGACCATTATTTTAGTATGTGCAGATCAATTATGACAGTGGAGCCGAAAGCTAAAGCCAGTTTTCCCGGAAAGGCAAAAAACATCATTGCACAAGGAATAAGTGGGAGCGTATGTCTCCATTACTCAACGGAACTATCAAGAATAAGTTTATAAATACTCAGGCACAAGCCTCATTCAGGCAAGTTCCTACAAGCAATTTCTGCAATTCTCACTAGCATTTCTTAAACTATTCTCATTTACACTTTCTCTGAGCATTCTTGTTATATATTGTTTATCTCTTTCATATTACTGACTTGATCGTCGGAGCCTATACAGGGGGGAAAGCCCCGCTCCTTTTTTGAAATGATCTTCAATTGGTGAACGGAGCAGTGCAAAATCATCAAGTTTCATCCTCTTCGCCAAGCTCAAGAACCTTACTTAGATCTTCCCTCAAAATTGTTCATCTCCAGTTGGGCCATTGGGTTCCTCAAAGCTTCATTTGAATTGGGCAATTTCTGTCTTCAAGAGTTCATTGGGCCGCGAAGAAGCATCGTTCCCTCATTGTAATTTTTGCGTCACATCAGGTCGGATAGTACTGATCTGATCCAAAATTTTGGATCAGTTCGAACAGGATCGACACTGGTTTCAGATCGGATCGGCATATGACACGATCTGATCCAAAACTACACAAATCCGATCTGAAAGTTAAAAAAAAAAAAAAAAAAAAGAAAAAGAAAAGAGAGAGAGCGCTTTTCCAGCCCTGCAACCGCTTATTTTTAATCGTCTCCATCGCCGTTTGCTATCATTCTTCTCCCATTCCCCTGCTTTCTTGACTCCGGCACCATCATTCTTTTATCTGTCCTCACCATTTATGTCCGTTGTTTTCTCCTGGATTCATTGTCATTGACCACGAAGTCTTCGTCAGCCATCACATTAGGCCCCATTTTTACATATTGGGTTTTGAAAATAAGTTCTTCACATTTGGCCAAGAAAACACTGTTACTCGAACTTGATTTTGGCCAAGGAAACACAGATTGGGTTTTGAAAATAGGTTCTTCACATTTGGCCAATTATATATATATATTTCAAAAAAAAATATCTCCTCGCTTTGTCGCTCACACGTGAGACGAAGAAAGCTGTCCTTGCTTTACTCGCAAACTTGATAAGAATAAAACTCATCGTTTTTTGAAAATCAATTTCAAACTCTCGTTCGTTTAAATATTTTTCAAAACCTCACTTAAAACTTGATAACGAATAGGCACTAATGGTGGTGGGAGTGGTGGGTTTTTGCTGGGTTTAAACCCAGCAAAAACCCACAAAAACCCAAACCCACCACTTCCTCCCTCCATATCATAAACTCAGTTTTTGGTTTCAAAAGCTAAATTTTTGACTCACAGTGAGCCCCACCAGCCAGGGGAGTGAACCTAGCGAGTTCCTCCCACTCGCGAGTGGGAGGAAGTGCTAGTGGCAGACAACAAGCAATAATTTTTTCTTTTTTTTTTTTTAACTTAAAGAGCCGTTAAGGCTTAGTTTTTTTTATTATAATTTTTTCCTTCTTTTTTTTTTTGCCTTCTATTGGATCTATTTTATTTATTTGCTTTAAATTCTTTTTTTTACTATTTGTTTTTCTATAAATACCTATCAATTCTAATATTTATCTACTCCTCATCCAAATCGTACATTTTTTCAGTCAATTTTTATATTTGATTTTCACAATAGAAAAATCCAATTTTTTAATTTTTTAACTATGTAATTTTATTTTTTAGTTTTTTTAATTATGTAAAATCTGTTTTAATTAAAATTTAAAATGTTTTACAACTATTGATTTTAGTTTGACCTATGTAATTTTATCTATTGTAAACTAGACATTAAGAACTAGCCGTTGAAAAATAGCCGTTACACAAGTAGCCGTTGGAAACTAACCGTTACACGATTAGCCGTTTCAACTTTGGCTATATATAGTACTCCATAATTAAAAATGTATAAATGAATGTGTATAGAGTTGTTTATTAGTGGGACCTGTGATGAAGTTGTTTTTTTGGGTTTATTGTTGCTGGTGGTAAATTTATAAAAGTGAGTGAATTTTTATTTTTGATGTGGCACTGATATAACGTGATAAACTACTTTTCTGGGTTTATGACTCCCACTCCCCTAAGAAACTATTTGTAGTTTTACCAAAATTCTGGAAGATAAATGAAGTATGCCCATTACTAAAAGAAACAATTTCATACAATTGAGAAAATTACGTGGCTAATCTACCATATCTTAAATCCACAAGTAATTATTATTACCTAACACTATGGGCTGGTTTATCTCCTGAAGAGACACGGCAATTATAGCCTATAGGACATGGGACACTCTAGAATTGACCAGAAAAAACATCAGTCTCATCATGTATTTGTTACGAAAAATATCTGAGTTACGAAAAGTAGTGGCGATCAATTTGAAGGCTTATTATTTTGTTTTAGTCCTTCTTCTTTAAATGACTTTTACTAACTCTTATGAGAAATTTTGGTTGATCCAAATTTTGTTTTTAGGCAAAAGTTTTCCCTCAACAAGGACGTTTTTATATTTAAAAGTTAATTTTATAAATGTATTATTAAAAATACCCTTTGAAATTAGTTAAATTATGTTCTCTAAAACAATTAATTATTGGTAAAGAGCAACTCGAAGGATTTCATTTTATGGACATAACCTGGCAAAAGAATAATGAGGAGAAGTAATACTGGTCTATTCGTGAGAGTGTTCTTAGGGAAAAAAATTTGTATTGAGAATGTAAAAGCATATATTGTAAATTGTGAAAAAAAAATTATAATATATAATATTTATTATAGAAATAAAAAAAAGAAAAACAGTATAAACGAACAGGCACTAACACCAAAAAGGTTAAAATCCAAACTTAGTTGGAATTTTGTGCAGTTACCCCACTACGTACTAAAGCCAGGTCTTTTCAAAAGGAAAAAGACAAAAGCAAAATAAATTAAAGCATTTTAAAGGTTCTTCATCAACACGTTTTAAGGTTCAAGATTAATTTAGTACGAGTTAGATTTAAATCATGAAAATTACGTTACACTTAAAGTTTAATTAAGACATTAATTGGTTTTTCTTGTTTTAAGTTTGCTATCTAAATGACCAAAATTTTTGTGCAAGAGAAGAAGGGTGGTTAATCTTCTTCAATTTTGAACTGTATATAATTCATATAGGGCAAGTTCTTTTTGTTTCGTTTTGAAAACGATTTTGGTTTCAACAGTAAATTTAATATATTTTAATCATATTTCATTATTTCTAATACAACTTTTTACTATTCAGCATCTACTTTTTACATTTTTAATACATTTTTTACATTATAAAACTATTTTTCAAAACTTGTTTTCAAAATTTTTTTCAAAACGTTCAAAAAGAATAGACCCATAGTTATATATATATATACTCGATCTCTCTGTTCTATTAGAATAGTCAACTTTAACTTGTGTATAACTTTTTATGAATGTCAATGTACAACACTCAAAATAAATAATTTGATATCACTTATTCTATTTATACCCTTACTTTTTAAGTATGAGCTAGTTATGCACTAGACATAATTGTTTTAGTAACTGTACGTGGAGTAAAAAAATTGATGGTAAACTCTTCTATTGGAACAAAAAATATTTATTAAAATAGACTCTTCTAATGAAAGGGATGAAGTATTTTTTGGAAAATGGACTCTTATATTATTGGTTCTTAATCTTTGGCAAGTAAAAAATCAAATATTACATTTATTTCAAATCAAATGATAATCAAATTAAATCAAACAAGAAGGTCAAAAAGTTGAAAACTTAAGCAAGGCAAAATCGATTCCTAGGCATGGCAATTGAGGAAAAACGCTCTCTTCTAATGCGAAACTAGGGTTTCACTTATCTCTTCCGTGGACGCCGCCCGTCGTTATCAACCATGGAGGGTTGAGAAAACACGAATTTAAAATTTATCAATAATGAAAAATATGAATGAAACTACTTATTTTTTAATAATAAATTTTTACTTTTTTTCAAACAAAACTCTTTTAATAAGACACTAAAGAAGTAATATTCTATAGGTGCATTATAAGGAATCGAATCAGTACTTATATTCCCAAATTAATTATATATGAAAAATACTAATAGTAATATAATTAAATTTAAAAAAAAAACACTTTTTTGTGGAGTACAGGAAAGGGGCAATCATTACAATTAATATGAAAAAATTTTCTTCATGTTACAAATCCGATTGGTTTTTTCTCGGAAGAATGACATTTTTAGTGCTAAAAGTTTAGGCTGTTTGTAATTTTGGTACTAAAAGTTTACTCAGTTCCAAACTTGTGCTTTATGTTTATACTTTTTGCATTTTTAGTACCAGTACCTGCTAAAGTAGGTTTTACGTAGTCAAACTGAAGTCAACGGTATTTTGAGGGTATTTTACAATTCTACAATTTTGTGGGGTTTAAAAATATAATTTTTCTAATATAATTTTCAAAACATTTTCGCTGTTTTCTTTCTCCGCAGTCGGAAGAAAACTTGTACGTCAACTGAGGAGGAAAAAAATATTGCGAAAATGTTTTGGAAATATTATTAGAAAAATATCTTTTCAACCCCTACAAAATTGTAGAATTTGTAAAGTACCCCCAAATTTATCTTTGACTAAGGTTTGACTGCATAAAATCTGCTATAGCAGGTATTGGTACTAAAAATGCAACAAAGTATAAACATAAATCACAAATTTGAAACTGAATAAACTTTTAGTACCAAAGTTGCAAACAACCCAAACTTTTAGTACCAAAAATGTCATTTTTTCGTTTTTTTCTCTCTTTGTATAACTTCTAGCCTCAATAAAATCTAGACTTGAAATCTATATATATATACTTAAAAATACAAAATATATTTTTTGAATTCTATTAAAAAAACGTACTATTTGTGTAAAATCAAATGAGAAACAATTTAATAAATGACTAAGCACCAAATAATACTACTGAAAATATATATATTTTTTTTATAAATTAAATTCGGTTTACTAATTTCCCTACACAGAGACTATGGCCCTTGAAAAGGAGGCCGGCAAAATTAATTGGTGATGGAATAATTAAAGTTGCAAGCCGAGAATCTTTTTTTGTGTGGTTTGCTTTGAGAATTTTTTATGCTTTTTAGCAGACAAATAATCGAACGTGTCCAGGTCCTTCCGTCCTTTCTTGTCCAAAGCGAACAAAAGAAGCGTTGTTTGGACTCTTTGACCTTCCCAATGATTGAGAATGGTCTTGGACCAATTCAGGCTCGCAATCAATTTCTGTTTGAGGCAGTTCAACCAACTCAAGTACCGCCATGATTTCTGCTATAAGAAACAGCTTTCCCTTCCTAAAAAACAAAATCAGATGCTGATGCAATTTTTCTTACAACAGATTTATAGCCATCCCTGCAATCCACAGTCCGCTCGACTACCACTTCTATAGTTCGTTGGTTGCACTAGTACACAAAAAGTTTTTGGAGTCGCTTATTTGAGGATGTTGGAGGTAGTTTTATGAAATTCCCTTGCGTCTCCGATGCCGCCGTTGCAAATCTGGCGATTCTACAATAAACTCGGTCTGAATCGATAGATTCGTCCGAGTCTACAATTTCAAACCGAGTCCAAAAAATTATTTACAAATTCGTTATTGGCCATGAAATTAATTAAAGAATCTCAAGCTTCCCCCTTCTGCCCCTTTTATAGGGGAGAATTGGGAAACCCCGCATGCTCTCAACCGATGTGGGAATTTGGAAGTCCCACTCACGTATTGGAGGCGATTATAAAAAAATGTCTCTAATAAGTGCGTATTGGAGCCGCTTGTAAATAAACTATTTCCAATGCACAATTATTGGAGGCAGTTCTAGGTGAAGCGTCTCCAATGCCAAGGTATTAGGTGCGGGTGTTAAGAACCGCCCTGAATAAACACTTATTTGAGGCGGTTATTAAAAGACCGACTCATTTAAACAATATTGGAGACGGTTCTTCACAACTGTCCCCAATTCGGCGCTACTATTAGGCGTTTCTGTACTAGTGTTGATGCCTCCACGATGGATCCGCACTGGGAAACCCAGCTCTGGCGTAAAGTAATTGTTCGAGACTTCACTGGCCAAGTACTACATGCGGGAGGGAAGTTTCTGGGCATCCGTTCTAATTCCTTTGCTGAAATTATGGCTTTATTTTGTGGATTGAAAGTTTGCAGATTGTTGGGGCTGACCGATGTGATTTTTGAGATGAACTCTATGAATAGAATAGAGGTGATGAGCGGTAACTGGCAAGTCCAGTGCAAATTACAATACATAGTTCGATAGATTGAAAAGTTACGACACACTGGTATTTGTTATTCAGCATGTTTACAGATAAGGTAATTCTGCGGATGATTCTTTTTCAACACAAGCTTCAACATTACAGACCTTTTTTGTGTTGCACTACGGACAGTTTCCGCCAAAGCTTTCAGAGGCCTCTTGGTGACGATTTTTCCCAACAGCCTTACATTAGACTATAAAATATAATCATTTGCATCTCTGCATTTTCTGTAATTTTGAGGTAAGGATTATTTACGTCTCCCCCCTTTTTTTTACGGTGATTTGCCACATTTGATTAGTAAAAAGTCCTTAAACTCACCAAACACTTAATTGACTATCTAGAAAAGAAAAAAAAAATTATGCTGAAAAGGACACACATTTGGTCCACAAGCACGAAAATGCATGACACGTTGCGAGAAATAAAAGGGAAAAATGCTAGAAACATAAAACTTCAGAAAATAATATTTGAGTTACTGAGTCATTTATTATGATTTTGGATGCATTATTAAAAAATGTTTACAGTAAATTTGATGTATTATAATATTTTTTTCATTTCTTTACTATAAAATTTTACTATTCATTTACATATTTTTTATACTGTCAATATATTTCCTACATTAAATTTGTTTTCTTTTCAAAAAACATGTTTTTCAAAACAGTCCATATCTCCTAATTATTCTTTTGCCACGTGATGTAATCCATAAAATGAAATTCATCGATGATTCACCAATAGTTAATTGGTTTAGAGCACATAATTTAACTCATTTCAAAGGGTATTTTCAATAATATATTTTTTAAAATTAAGTATAAAATGTATATTAAAAGTGTAAAAATGTATAGTTGAATAATAAATACATTTATTAAGCATGATAAAAAATTATTATAAGTGTTACTATGACTTAAAAATATATATAAAGTAACTCACAAGGCCTTAATTAATCAATTACTTGAGAAGTTGTTTCATTCTGAACCTTGTTCTTAGCCTTTCTTGTATTTGTTGAGGGAAAACTTTGGACCAACCTAATTGGAATTAGGAATTCTTTGGGGATCAGTAGAAATTCTTTGAAGAAGAAGGACTAAAACAAAATAATAAAAGGCTTCAAATTGATGGCCACTACTTTTCGTATGCCTATATCTATAAAAGATGGCATAAGAAGAATGAGCAGCAAACAAAGAAAGATGGGTTTCCCCAAAGTCTTATTATTAGCTTGTTTTCTGGTCAATTCTATGGCAGCTTTGGGAAATAATGGTCCCGTTTCCTATGATTGCCTTCTCCAACTATGCCGTTTCTCTTCAGGAAATAAATCCGCCCATAGTGTTTTCCAGCAAGAGGGTACTTTCTCGATTTAAAAAATATATATATATTAATTAATTGTATTTAACTGTTTCTTTTAGTAGTAGTATGTTCTTTTAGTAGTAGTATGTTGTTTCTTATCAATCTTACATATATTTATTTTACTTTTAAAGAAAGTAATTTGTCGTGAATAATTTATTCATTGCATAATAGTTTATGTAATAATGACTTTAGCAGTGAATCATACGTTATTATTTAATGAATGAATGATTTATGTAACGGGACTAGTTTTTTTTTATTATAATTTATTTATTATAATTATTATTGTTTTGCAGTATATAGCATTGATGATCTACTTAGCCTTCAAAACACGCAGATGAGGACGGGAGACATATTTGATTGCTCTACAAACAACAACGCCAATATTACATGCGATTGTCAGGAGGGAACTTGTCGTGTCACTTCAATGTATGCATCTGTTTTTCACAAAATAAATTAAATTATTTTTAATTTTGATAATTATTATTATTTTTTGGGGTTGGATTATAATTAACATTTATTAATTTGCAGAGATTTGTCGGGAATGAATTTGCATGGTCGGTTGCCGAATTCACTCGGGAATCTTATCTACTTGCAAAAACTGTAAGAATTAAGTATTAAATACTTAATTAATAGAGAATATCTACTCTTAGGGGAAAAAAAATTTATTACCTTTCTCCACATAATAATAATAATAATTATTAAAAATATCTATTCATTAAGTAATAACATGAGATCAGTGATGGAATGTTTTCATTCAACTTTCTCTAATCCTCACACTTTATTTCTTTCATTCTCTCCTCTTCCTATGCTTTGGGTTTAGGTTGTTATCTCTTTTTAATATCCCAATTTTGAAAAGTCTTATTTGTCTTCATTGGTCCAAAAAAGTTGAATTAAGCCAGCATTTTAGTTGCTTCTAACTAATATGTGAGTTATTTTAGTAGTGATAGTCGCTAGTTATTGAAGGGGGTATATGTATATATATATATATATATATATATATTATTGTAGGTGTCAAATATTGATACATACTTTAAAAAAAATGAAATATCCATGTTTTTAGTAATAAAATAAAATAAAAAGAAAGCAATTGTGGGGGCCATGCACTTGCCATTTTCCACTAAACTCTGACTCTGTGTTTTAGATCAATAGTGAACATTGTGATTTAAGTACTTTTAATTAAAGGGATGTTCTTTTCCCTTGTTTAAAATTAAGTTTTTAAAAAATATGCTTTCAGACACATTAAAAAAATAATTTATTCAAAAACATGTAAAGAAACAACGTTTTCAAACTATGTGTCTGTTTCAACCACCTCAGGTTGCCGCCACCTCTGGCAAACGCCACCGATGGCCGACCACATCTGGCTACTATCACCAACAACCACATCTGGCCACCATCGCTGCTGCCCACATCCGCCCATCGCCAACTCTGGCCAGAGTCAAGCGGCGATGGTGGTTGTCGCTGGTGGTGGTGGTGGGAGGAGATACATGGTGGTGAAGGTGGTCGGATGTGGGCGTCCGGAGATTGTGGCTGTTGGAGGTGGTTGTCGAGAGCGGTGGTGGCCGGAGATAGACGGCGGCGACGGTGGTCGTATGTGGGCGGCCAGAGGTGGTTCTCGGTCTCCGTCGGCCAGAGGTGGTGGTAGCGGCGGCTAGAGGTGTTGGACGGTTGCGGGCGAAGGTGGCGGTTGCTACCGACGTTGGTTTTGGAGGAGAGATAGCTTTCATGTTTTTAAAAAATTATTTTAAAAAACAAGGTTTGAAAACTTTTTTTTCCAAAACAAGGTTTTGATTTTGTTCCAAACCTATTTTTAAAACATCCAAAAGAACATGCTCTAAGGCACTTAATTGGTTCTTTATCTTGGACTTTTAATTTCATTCGTCCATTAACTTGAAAATGTTTCATTTTTATTTCTTAACTTTAAAATTTGTTATAAAATGGTCTTGAGCCCATGTTTTAGCAATATTTGAAGTTAACTAACACTTAAGATTCATGCACATTAATAGGGGCAACGAATGAAAAATAATTGTTAAATCACTTTATTCACACATAATTTAGTTTAAAACAACTCACGTGGTAGATGAAAATATTTTAAATATTGTTAAATTTTGGACTTGGGACTGTTTTAAACCAAAATTTCAAATTAAGAGAATAAAATAAAACGTTTTCAAGTTAAAAGACCAAATGAAGAGACTAATAGAGTGGTTTAATCTTAACCTTTTTTTCTTTTCCTTTCCATTTGCTACCTTTGTAATGTGCCTAAATATTACTTCCTCGGATGGAAATAGCCTAAATATGATCTGAATTTGAATGGAGGACCTTTTAATGACCTTTTTAAAATTTGAAGAACGAAAAGAATAATTTTTTTTAAAAAAAATAGAAAAACCAGATAGAGATAACCGTCCAAATAAAATCTCTAATACATTATATGCTTTTAACTTTTCATGTGGTGCCAAATACAAAGGTTTTTCTTTTGAGCAAAATTACTAATACATCTTCAGGTTGGGAAACTTACCATTTGTACTTTTCAAATCACACATTCGATAGATTAATATTTATGTTTTCAGGGAATTAATAAGAACCAAATCGAGTAATTGATAATATTAACTAAACTAACATAAAGACATAATAGCTAGTAATATTCAAAAACTTTAGCAGAGAATTTGGTTGATTTTTTTATATATTATTATTATTATTATGTAAATATGGGCATGTGTTTGTGTTCGGTCCTTAGATTTGAAAACTTCTTCTTTGTCCCAGAAAATCTTGTTTATTTTCTAGAATTTCATTACTTTCCTTACGATATTGCAATTTGGCAGAGACTTGAACAACAATGTTCTTGGTGGACCGATTCCAACATCTTTAGCAAAATTGAAACAGCTTTGGTATATGTAAGTTTGGATTTCTATGCTTTCATTTTAATCACCTAATATTTGTTGAACTACTAGGAAAGATTTACATTGTATATGTGCAAAAAGAAATAATAGTACTCCCTCCGTCCCACTCAAATTATTCACTTTGTAAAATATACAACTTATTATGAGTTTGACGTACAACATCTAAAATAAGTAATTTGACACTATGTTTTTCACTTATATCCTTACTTTATTAGTAAAGGTTAATTCAAAATCGCACATTATTATATTAGTAAGTGTATCTAATGTAAACAAATTCAAAGTGTATTCTAAGAAATATTTTTTGAAAGTGGACGGAGGAAGTATATGATAATGAAGAAAATTACAGTCCCATCAACAAAATTTATATTAACTTCCAATGCGAATACACAAAATTTACATTTTATTATCCCTCATCTTGGGGGGAACGGTTGAGGTGGTGGTAAGAGATATGCCTTGTAACTTTGAAATCATATGTTTGAACAAATAAAAAAAAAATGCAAAATTACAATATTTTAATTGTAATATTCGATGGTTTTTATATGTAATTCTCATGGCATTGACAGTGATTTGTCATTTAACAACTTGAGAGGACCTGTACCACCCTTCAATGGCGATAACAAAGAACTGGAGACATTGTAAGCTGGGATTTGAGTTCAATTCGATCGCCAATGTCGTCCAAAATTAATTAATTGAATTTTGCAGAGACTTGAGTTACAACAAACTTTCTGGATTGATTCCCAGATCTTTGGTGAATCTGACAAAGCTTTCATATCTGTAAGTATTTCATTTGTACATCATGAATTAATCAGTTTTTAAGAATGTAAAAATGGCGGAATATACATTCTTGATTAAATCATAGCCTATTTCTGGTAAAAATTATCCGAAGTGTAAACTTACAAACGTAAAGGGGAAAACTGCGAATAAAATTGTCATATCTGGGGGGTATAATTCCCTGTTTTTTTTAGGACTTTTGTAGCTATATATTCACATGTACAGGACGCATCAGTATTTTTGCTTATTGTATCTCCACTACTACAAAATCCCCCTTAGGTGGCGGGTCCTAAGGGGGATTGGAGGCGGGTGATGCATGGCAGCACCCGCCTCAGCTGCGGGCGCCTCCATTTGAAGGTGCCCGCACCCGCCTCCGTTAATTAGAGCATTTACTCTGCACCCGCCTCCAATGCTCCTCTATTGGAGCCTCCATTAAGTGTTATTCGAGGCGGGTGCAAATAACCCCTCGTAAAAAAATTTTAATTTCTTTTTTTTTTCACTTTATGGCTTTAGTAGGAATCGAACTCGCGCCTAGAGTTTCACTTAACTCTTGCACATTAAATTTACCACTACGCTACATATACTTATGTATTTAATATTAAAATCGAAATTATATATTTCTTCTAAAACTTGTGATTTTTATTATCTACTAATTTTTTGCTTCGCTAGAATCTCGATAAATTTTCAAAATTATTTTCAACAGTCCAAAATAAAGACAATTTTTGATCTAGTATTGAAAATTAAAAAAAAATCGTTTTCGTGTTTTGAAGGCGGGTGACCCCTTCACCCGCCTCCAAATTTTATTTAGCCACCTTTGGAGGCGGGTATTTATACACCCATTTGGAGGCGGGTATTTGTACACCCGCCTCCAAAAAGGCGCTTCCTTTGAGTATTTCTGTAGTAGTGCTCTAAGGTAAGGCTCATTATGAAATTTTTTGGCATTTTGCGTTTGCATTTTTAATAAAAAGTCCCCATGCCCCCAACCACTTAATCGGCTGTTACCCAAAAAATAAATAAATGAATAAAATTGTCACATATCCAGAGAGTCAAAACTGCAAATTTTCCTTTTGACAATGAAAAAGAAGAAGGTATAGAGGAATTAATACCTATATAATTTAATTTCTTAATTGCTTGGATTATCATGAATATAATTGACATGGTCATATTGTATACTAATGGACAGTGATCTGTGCAAAAACAACTTGGAAGGACCTCTACCGCCTTTCAGCAGCCAGAACCAGAATTTGAAGACATTGTAAGTTGGAACTTTTTACATAGACTATAATTTTATGCTATAAGTTAATTAGTTAAAACTTTTTTTTTTTTTTTTTTGCAATTGTGCAAATACATATATAGATCAAGGAATGAACTAACTTTTGAAGTAAAGTGGGGACATTGCAACACAAAGATTAATGGAAATCGTTCACCTAATTAATTAAAGAGAAAAGGTTAGAATAAATTAAACAAATACATTTTAAGGCACTAAAAATATGATAAACGAAGACAATTTTAAAAAAATTATATATATATATATATATATATATATTAAACGGAAAAATTGACAAAAACATTTACTGGTTCAATCAGTGTAACCTACATTCACAGTTAGATTAGATGAAGGGTCAAATTTTACTAATAAATGTGGAGATATGGGTAAAGAAACGTTCCAAATAAATGCAGGTCAGTGCAAATAAATAATGATGAGTTAGTTTCTGGTAAAACTGGTCTATATATATAATCACTGTTTACATGAACAATAGACGTTTTTTTTCACTTATATTTTATACACAAAACAAACAAACTTGTACTTGTGGATTTTACCAGTGATATTGTTCACAAATATAAGTAATACTCTTTTCAATTATCACTTTGTATAAAACATGTGAATAGTGCGGGTGGTACTATTCACAAAGTATGAGTAAAACTCTTTTTCAATATCACTTTATAAAGGAAAAAAATTAAGCAAAAGAAAAAAAAACTACTGCTCCTTACAAGAGTAGCATTGTCACTCTTGAAGATTACAAGTGCAACTCTTCAAAAATAGCACTTGTAATCTCACGAACTAGCACTATAGGAAATCAATAAACCAAAATATATATATATATATATATATATATATTAGGAGCAGCATGGATACTCGTGAAGTATACAAATGCAAATCTTCAAGAATAGCATTTGTATTTTTAAGAAGTAGCACTAAGAAATTAATCAAATAAAAAGACAAAAAAACAAAATGAAACTTCTACTCTTTTAACAACAAAGACAACAAAGTGATGCAAAAAATCCTTTTGGAGGCGCCCGCACTGGAGGCGGGTGCACACCTGCCTCCCTTAAGCAATTTTGGTGTAGTGTAACTACTATTTATTTAATAACAAAGTGATATCTGAACTTCTATTGAAGAAGTATCAATTAGTTTTAATTATTACCTTTTCAATATCAAAGTGATACCGAAATTCTATTGAAGGAGTAGCAGTCATTCAACAATAAATTGATACCCAAAGTTTTCTTGAAAGAGTAACTCTTAAATGATTCAATGATCTTGTAACTGAATTACTATAGAATATGCATAAATATATACTCTGATCCAAAATAAATGACTTTAAAGAGTTTATCAAATCAATCAAGTGTTCCGTTTAAATGATAAGAAAATCTCTAACAATTGTATCTTTTTACAAGTAGGAGTTTTTGAAGTTGTAATTCAATATTTTGCGAAATAAATAAAAAATATCATAGTTTTGTTATAAAACTATTCATTTATTTAATAATGAGCTTCGATGCATTATTGGACGGATTACTATCGAACGAGTGAGTGGTTGGATAATAGAATTGTTTTCTTGACATGAAATGAGTAAATTAATTATCCATAATTTTGAAATTGCAGAGGTTTGTGTAGAAACAGGTTAAATGGATCCATTCCCAAAGGATTTGGGGAACTTTCATCACTTCAATCTCTGTGAGTGTAAATTTGCAAATTAACCTTTAATTATGACGTCATTAATTGTATCATACATTAATTTAGAAATTTATTTCTCTGGTATATGCTTTCAGGTATCTACAAGGTAACGCACTAAAGGGAACTATTCCAAATGAATTGTGGAATATCAAAAGCCTTGAAGAATTGTATGGCCAATCATGACCTTGAACTTTTAATTATTTGTTATTTTGCTCTTTCTTATAGTAATTAATATTATATTGTCTACAGGGTATTGGATGATGATGAAGAACTAGAAGGTCAGCTTCCAGAACAGTTGGGAAACCTTATAAATCTCACAATATTGTAAGTCCATTAATATTAATATAATGAATGAATTAATCTTATAAATGAAAATGCCTTCCAATGGCCCTTTGATGCCCACAACATTAGTGCCAGCTAGGAAAAGGAAACAGATGCACATTACAAATTTATATATATACCAGTACGTTGGAAGGGAAAAATAACAATAAATACTATAAGAGAGTCTTATGTCCAACCATTTCACAATTTCAATAGACAATACTTTAGTTTTAAAATTTGATATATATATATATATATATATATATTCGCAATACTTTAGCTGATAAACTCATAATTCAACACCTAAAAATCGTGGGTGTGTTTAAAAACACATGATACTTGTTGTTTTAATATACAAGTGATACTTCATAGACTAAACTCAAAATTTCATTACCTAAAAAAATCTTAAAATTTGTATCCTTGCAACCCACAAAATTCAAAACCATGACCTCAAAATTATAACACCTTCCCATTAACCACCACCCAACCATCCTTGGATATTTCAACACCTAAATTCAAAACACACGATTATTCAGAGGTTAAATTTGATACGCACGCCGTTAAACCAGTAGATATAAAACAGGTTGAATATAAGTTTTTGCGATAATTTAATGCTTTTATTGTTGATCTTTAAATGGAAATGTTTCTTTATCATCTCAGATCACTAATGAACAACAATTTATCTGGCGAGTTGCCGAAGAGCATTCGAGAACTCAAAATTTTGGAGAATCTGTAAGTGTTTCTCTATTTCATCTTTTTTTTTTTCGTCCGTAATTATAAAAACGAGAATGGACCAATAAACAAAATAATATGTGTATATATATTAAATATAGATGGATATAATAGAATCTATGAACAATTGAATGCTAAATGCTCTTAGAGAACATAATAAAATGAGGATTGAGAATTTGATCAAAGTTAGTAAAGAAATTCAATTCTTCTTCTTATTATTATTTTTTCCGAGTCTAAATTTTAAAATGTACAACTTATATGAATTGTAAAATACAACACTCAAAATAAATAATTTAACACTATATTTTCACTTATATCTTTACTTTCTGAGTAAAATTTAATTAAGGACCACAAATTAGTATATTTATTAGAGTATGTAATTTAAACAAATAGACATTTAATTTTTTTTATTAGGTTATTTTTTGAAAATTGTAACATGATTTTTTTATATGAAATCGAACGGTATACTATGATTTTTCTCCCTTTTTTGTTAGGCTTTTCACCTGCTTTCCTTCCAACTATATATAACTATAAAATTCTAGATGTATAGTGAAATAAAATGTGTTTGGTAGATATATTCAGGGGACTAATATCAATGGGACGATACCGGAAGTCATAGGCGGCGGACTGCCAAAGCTGGAAGAACTGTACGCAGCCATATGTAAATATATTAAATTGATGAATATTCTTAATTGGCTTACGAGTGTTATTTATATGGAAATTGATGTTTAAACTACAGGTGGTTGATAGGGAACAGTCTTAAAGGACCTTTACCAAAAACATTCTCGCCCGAAAACCTAACTAACTTGTAATGATACTTAATTAGTGTGAAATAAATTAATGTGCATTTACACTGATTATTAATTAATTGTTTTTATTTTGTGACACAGATATATAAGTGACATCTTGGGAGACGAAAATGGTGGCTATCCATTTCCAGATCTTGGAAATTTGACTAAGTTGGAGAAATTGTAATGTTTAATTAATTTTTATTGAAATAAAATTGTTCATCTTCTTATAATTTGGTTATTGTATTCCTAATTAATAATTTCGCCGCTCTAATTAGGACCCTGAGGAACTGTTCGCTGGTTGGTCCAATTCCTCCTCAAATTTGGAAACTGCCACACCTATCATATTTGTAACTACTCCCTCCCTTCATAAAATTGTTTTGTTACCTCCCTTCTAAATAAATAGCTATTATAGAAAAATCATACAAATTAAGGAAATGAGTGAATTTCTTCTTTTATCACATTTTATGTTT
This sequence comes from Leptodermis oblonga, assembly GCA_016801395.1. Lineage (NCBI taxonomy): Eukaryota > Viridiplantae > Streptophyta > Magnoliopsida > Gentianales > Rubiaceae > Leptodermis > Leptodermis oblonga. Next base: position 1,102,293 of record CM028752.1, read on the forward strand.
TCTTGTTTAGCTAAATTATGGGGATGTGTGTAATGTATGTTCATTTAAAATGACATTGTCATTAAATGAGATCAATTAACTAAGGGGTAGTATTAAAACTTTTTAAACTTTTTGTATCGAAATATGTAAAAGAACACTTATTTGGAAACAAAAAAATTTTCTATAATTATTTAGGAACGGATAGAGTATTAAGGAAATCAGTTTAACCTTTTTTGTGTGCAATTAATAAAAATGAATGTTGTGTATATGTATAGGGACTTGAGCTTCAACAATCTGACAGGAGAATTACCGTCAGCTTTGCATCCACTTATCCAATCAATGTAAGCGATCCTGAATTCTTTTATTTCTTGGAATTAATTAATTATAATTAATTAATTAAATCTGACTCTGATTTGTGGTGCTAATTAACATTCAAATGTTGGCCTCCCTTTAGACCAATACTTTAAACTCGTTTTTTATCAAAAGTGTTTTTCAAGAAGATTTTAAAAGAAAGTTTGTATTGTTTTTCAAGAACCATTTGGATAAGTGTTTTATAAAACGTTTTTCAATTATCCCTTCACTCCACGAAAAGAGTCTAGATTGAAAATTGTGCAACAGCGAAAATAAATAATTTGACATTATATGTTTCACTTATATATTTATTTTTTAAGGGTCGTCTGTTTGATAATAGTCTTATTGCTTAAAATTATTTGACTATGACATAATGACTTTTACTATATATGTTTAATAATAAAAATTCAAACCTCTTATTTGATTAAGAATCGCTTATTTCATTTAGAAAAATTTAAGTCGTAAAAGTTAACTTATTGCTTATCACTTAATACTCTATCGAATAATTTTTTTATTACGATTTACCTTTTTTAGATGGAGTTCACTCTATAGAGTTCAAAATTTTCCAATTTTGAACTCGTCTATAGGGAAAAAAAAAAAAAAAAAGAATGGGTGTGAACCACTTTCTTTTTAATTTTTATTTATGGTACACTTACTAATTTAATTTTGTGGTTCACAATTAAATCACCTTTAGAAAATAAGGTCATAAGTGAAATTTTTTTATCAAATTACTAAAACTTGATTGTAACAATCAAATGAAAGTAGTGGTTGGGTTTTTTAGAGGTTAAAGTGTGTTCTTTTTATTAGAATATTTTAAAGTTCCCACAAACTGCAATTCTCGAATCTCTTTGAGCCGAGAGTCCGCATCAATGATGTTATTACCAGAGTAATAATTCACCATCAAGAATAAATTTGTATATAAACATATGCAATTTTGTTCTTACTCAAAGCTATTTTTGACAATAACAACATTAGCTTTATATATATAACATTAGCCTAAACTATAAACAAAACAATGAATTGAAGCGAAAGCTAATTTAATTAGACCAAGTTAGTAACTAAATAACATGCAATTGTAAAAACTAATATGAATAAATTATTATGTAATTGACTAAAGTTCAAGTGACAAAATTCAAAATATGGACAATACATTACCAAAATATTTATCAATGTGAATTCTCTAAATAATAAGATTGTAAAGCATCCCTATTTATAGGTGAACGGATGATCCATCTTTACAAGAAAAGGAAAGGAAATTTCGCCTATCTTAAAAAGAAAAGGAAACCGAATTAAAAATTGGAATTCAATGAGAATTGAAAAACTTACAATCCAAAAACCTAAAGGGAAAAGGTTAATGGTAAGTGGGAATTTTGGCCACTTTCAGGACAAGAGGTGGACGAAATTCCTCTTCAAAAACATAAGGGAAAGGAATTTAAAAACCTATTAAAAATATTAAGGGAAATCTACATATTCCTTCCTATTTTTTTACCATGTTTTCAAAAGGCATATTTTTATAGTTTTGAATTTATACTAATTTTTCATAATTTTCAGTACATCTTTTTTCCATTCAATTACACATTTTATAATTTCAGTATACTTTTCAGATTGGAAATTTATTTTCCATCAAAAGAACATGCAAAAACATGCAAGAACCTTTTAACAAAAATCCCAATACAGAAATAAGTATATGAAAAACACGGAAGGACAAGGATTTGCAAACCCTAGCCGCCCCTTGCTTCCTTTTGACTAGTGTTCTGTTTTTGTGAATCTACTAGATCCTTCTGAAGTGTTCTAAAATCTTTCTGAACAAATAAACTCAAGAACAATTTTAATAATTCAAGAGAATTAATGGACTTCAAGATTTATTACAATATTCAAGAACCTCTATCATCCTTCTTTAATATCGGAAAGGTGATCTTGGTAGGAATGACCTCTACAATCACTCTATTTATTATTATAAGTTATTTTAAAATTGAAAAAAGGAATAATTTTTTCCTCTAAGTGTAGATTGTAGAGAGCAATAGATAGCTAGCCATTTACTCGTTATGAGTGGAAGCTCAATCATGTATGCTTCTGTGAAAGATTGTTTGCCATAATATATAATAAAATTCTCATGGAATAACAAAGGCTGATCTATATTATATAATCTTAATGATGTATTTTATATATATATTTTTGTATACTTTCAGATATTTAAGGGGCAACAAACTGAATGGAACACTACCAGGATGGGTTCTGTCTTCCCCACAACGAACACATGTGTAAGAACTTATGATTTAAATTAATTAGTTTCAGTGTGCAAATTAACAATCACTGTTATTACTTTGTAAATTTTTTTTAAAAAAATGAAGAATCATTATTATTATAAGTAGAGCTGAAAATATTATTCAGATTAATTAATTATAGCACACCAGTATTCCCTTTGTCCCATATATAAAATAATGTTTATAGTTATTCAAAATTTTGCAGCGATGTTTCAGATAATCTTTTCACAATAACGCAACAATTCCCATTGGTACAATACCTCAGGACAGGTGAGGGAAATTATTTGCTTTGCTATTGGTTCAAATGAAAATTTACCTTATCAAACTACGGGTTTCATGATAATATTGGATTTTATAGCACTCATTAACTAATATTGAGTAATCATTCCCCTTACCTCTCCGACGTGAACAGAAATTTGTTTGCATGCTCTCCAATTCAAGTGATGTGTAAGTTTTGGCAAATTCCATTCTTAAAATTAAACCTTTTCTCTTCTTCGATCTATTAATAATTCGTTTCATACAGGAAGCAAAAATGGCTGGACAGAGATTATCGTTGTGCTAATGCCAATGCAACAAGTAAGTATTTCCTCGATCAATTCCAATAGAAAAGTGACGTTTCTGAACAATTCCCTGCATTCATCACTTGTTCTCTCGATTCCATTAAAAAAGCCTCGTTTCTTTATGCATGCAGATGATCACTTGTATATAAACTGTGGTGGAAACGAAACAAGCATTGATGAGAAGACTTATGAAGCTGATTTGAACCCAAATGGGACTTCAACTTTTTTTCTTAGCAATAATTCAGCTTGGGGTTATAGCAGTATGGGAGGTGTTTGAGAGTAAGTGGTAAAATATATTATGAATCATACATGCAACCTGGCCATGGCGGATGCAGCTTTGTACATGCAGGCACGTGTGGCTCCGATTTCTTTGAAGTATTATGGATTTTGTTTAAGAAATGACAATTACAATGTCACACTTCACTTCGCGGAGATCGGTGGGGATGCAGCAGATCAAGGAGATTTGGGTGTAAATGGCCGAAGAAGAAGACTTTTTAATGTTGATATTCAGGTAATTAATTAATCAAAGGAAACATTCATTCATTCACTCACATAACACAACATGACACGTCATTCCATTACAAGAGTCATGTTTTAATACATTTACTAATAGACTAGTATGTGTTGTCTATATATATATATATATATATATATATAACCGACCCACACTTACAAAGTAAGGAAACGAGTGGAGAAAATTCCCTTATTTTATAGAAAGTTGTCCCTTGTCCCTGAACAAGACTCTGTTTTGTAGTTTGAATAATAATTATATACGAATGCAGGGAGAGAAGGTATGGAAAAATTTGGACATTGAACAAGAGGCTGGTGGTCGGTTCCAAAGCAAAGAAAGAGTCAAATTGCAGTAGTGACTCACAATCGGCTAGAGATTCACTTGTATTGGTCTGGCAAGGGCTCAATGTATTATCCACTCTATTATGGTCCACTCATATCTGCTATTACTGTCTCAGCTGGTATATATATGATCTATATTTTTAATGTTTTATTGTATACTATTTCCCTTTGTTCCAGTAGAAGAATTTACTTTGTATATTAAAACAGTACAACAAAATCGACTCTTCTAATGGAACAAGGGAGTACATTATTAGTATATATTTGTGATAAAATTAAGTGATCGATTACATGCATATTATTGTTTGTGGAATCAGTTCCTAAAAATTCCACTACAAATCATTCCAAACTTTCTCCTCTGGAAATTGGAGCGATTGCTGGATCTTCATTCATATTGTGGGAGTCGTCATTGCTGCTTTGTTTTGGATGTTGGGATGGTTTGGTGGCAAGAAACCAAACAAAGATGGTAAGTCTACTACCTACTAAAGTATATTCAATAAAACTTTTCTTTTGTTAAACGTTGAAGAATTTACTCTATACTTTCACTGTGAATATGTATAATTAATCTCTCTTTTCTGACGTGATTATATATGTGTTGATAAATGAATGTTGGAGGTGTGGAGTTGTATCCAGGAGGTGTTTACAACTTTCAACAAATAAAGGAAGCCACCAACAATTTTGACATTACCAAAAAGATTGGTGAAACTGGATCTGTCTTTAAGGTTTGTTGATTTGTTTCACCTGTATATTTTCAGGGGAAAAAAGCTTTTTGCTTGGTTTATTTTTCTCTACTCTCTAGTTGATGTCACAATTGGAAAAGGTTTTATTTTCCTTGTTTTAACA